>OZ010597.1:25509557-25547057 GCA_963932145.1 Acanthosepion lycidas
CAATGGCCGTAGGACAAATAATCGACAAGTGAAACAATAGTGTCTGTTCGTGATAAAAATGTTATACAATCACATATGATGCAGTAACAAATTTCATCATATACTCTGAAAATAGATTAATATTACTGCAAATCACTGCAAATAACCTAATCCGAGGAAAAATAGAAATCGATTGCACCTTGTCACTTCAGTGAGTCTAAAACTGACTGTATAGTGAAAGAAAGAAAACTAAAGCGGTTGTTTAAATTAATTTGCAAAAGGGTATATATTTTAGGTAGTCTATTGTGCTATAGGAGGCACGGTGGAGTAATGGATATCGGCTTGGATTGAGGAATCCATTACATTCACCTACGTTCTAATACCCTTGGGAAAGGTATGAATCCTCTTCTTCTCCATCCAGCTATGGGTAAAATAGCAGGACAGACTGGGTTCTATAGCCTTGGATGGCAACTGGTCTAGAAGGACAACTCTGAATTCAAAACCTGCGGAGGGTCGTTTGGGAACCTTGTGGCATTCGGTGCACCAGGTCTCTGTCCCTCCAAAAAGTGTGGATGGTCCTGCACGAGGCCTTCACCACTATAATCAAATCTCATGTGCCGGTGTCGAGCTGTCGGTTTCCTGGAAACTGATCTGCTTGACCCTCATACGTCGAATCTCGAGGGGAGAGTCGATCATTGTGCTGTTAGTTCTGATAGAGTAGTTACAATCGAAATGTTTGTTTATCACAGGAGTCCATAGAAAAATACAGCTGAAAAAGCAATATGACATAATGCGTGAACAAATGTCACATTCGAAACAGGTAGAATGGATTATGTGAAAAAGAACATTAAATGAAAACAACATATAAAATCAAATAGATGGACCTAAATTAAGCTTCCAATTAATAACAGTCGGCCACAAAACAAAAACAATATCCGATCTTTGGAAAGAAAGCTAGCATTCTCCACAGTGTTCATATAAATAGTCAACTCTCTCCGCTGAAGGGGCTTTGAAGATTAAATCTTGATGCGAAACTTGTAAATAAATGATTTCTTACCTGTGTACTGGTGTCATGTATATAACAAAAGAGTGAAAGGAACTGAGAAAACGTCATTGAGTCGAAAGAACAATAACAAGGAGACAGAAAATGACAATTCACGTTGTATTTAATACGATCACCGAATTTAAGCAATGTCGAGCTTGGTCAATACCTAGATGAGTGACCGCTTGGGAATACTTGGTACAGTATATACTTGGTACAGTATATACTAGGGGCTTCGATATTAGAGTGATTTAATGTATAACGACGATTGGTAATAGAAGTGCTTTTATATTTCCTTATGCAAAGGTACCTTTCGAAAAGTATAAACACGCCTCGTATCCCCAGCTGTGGGTTAATTAATGGGAATTTTATCGCTAAATCATTATTATCTCAAAAACATTCTTACAATCTAAAATATATTCTGGCTTTAAATAACCTGCAAAAAGTTGATAAGCCGCAGAAATTAGATCAAACAATTGAATAACTCGTACATGCAAAATCTATAGTAATGTTGCAGTAGGTACAAACAAGATTAGTAAAGTATTATTGTGATACTATTTGTTGTAGCCGCGATAAAACGGAAGAAAGTTTTGTTAAAACATAAGAATGTCATGTGCTGAAAGACATGGAAAATAGAAGGGTTAATACTGAATATCAGTGGGAAGAAGGGAGGATTTAATTCACACATAAACGATTTGAATTGTGTGTCAAGCAGTTTGAAAAATGGAAAAAGTGACCCGGATTTAAGTGACACTATTGATTGACAGACAGCTACGAATGTGCGCTGGAAAGTGAAAAAAAAAAAGGATATTTTGTAAATAATTTAATTCGGCACTGATTTTTCCTGGGAGGAAAATGGTCGAAAATGGCAGGAGGATGGAGGGACCAGCCGCACTCACTGGAGGTCGGTGAGAGAGGATAATAAAAGAGAGGTTAGAAAGAGGGAATTCCCCAAAGTTACGACATCAGCCGGAGGGGATTCACCGAAATGCACCTACCTCGCCATTCCCCGAAACCAGTTTGGGCTAATGCCCATAAATACGAACGCCAAAGCAAATTAAGAGAAGAAAGAAGAGAGTCAGACGAGACGAATACGATAGCAGAGACAGGAGAGAGGCCTGCATGATTATCTGCGAGACGAAAGCCTCCAACTTTAGCCTTGTGCCAAACTTTACCAGAACGAGCAAACCAAGCTTTGCCAGGTCAACAACGATAATGTCACTTCCGATTTAGACGCGGGTCGGGCTGTTAATTAATTGCATGCGAACTCTAATATATACCAATTATTGTACGGAGGACTGATATAAAACTTTTGTTTAATTTATTTGAATGTTTACTCCTTTTTTTCCCTTTTTTTTTTGCTTTGTTTTTGTTTTTTCTTGTAAGTCATCAACCTGCTTGGACCAGCCCAGCACGAAAATACCTGCGACGATTTGATCTTGACTGCCTTATGATCAAACTTAAATCTTAATGTGGGATAAGGAAAGATTGTAGCTGTCGCTTCAGTGACCAGCCGCGATAATAGAAGTTTTGGACGACCGGAAAGGGTGTTGCACGATTACAGTTGCTGAAAGAATTAAAATGTTCAACTTTAGAAGGGACATGTTAGAAGCGTTAATTTTTTTTTTAAATCAAACGAATTGGAATAAACTTCGGAAGGAAGATATAATAAAAAATGACAGAGAAATTCTTAAATAATTTAGGGATGAATCAGCGAAATAATACAGCTAAGAAAATGGAATGTAGGCCATCGTTTCTTAAACTTTTTACCCTTGCGTAACCATTAAAATAAATTACATGTCTCAAGGAACCTCTGCGCAAAAACAAAATTATATACCATATTTTTCTCATTTTATTTTTATCGTAGTTCCCGTGGTAAATATCATAGTATATATTTTTGAATAACTGGTTTATGTAAAAATTAATACTTCTTTGGAAATCTTTTTGGTAATGCTAAATAAAATTCATACTGTTCTTTTATAATACTTCATCAGTGAGTTTTCATTCACACAAATAAATTCTAAACTCAAATGTAAAAAATAAACATAAGTAACCAATATTTTATACCTATAATAAAAATGTAAACAGAACAAAAACAGATAACTGCTGCATCAGTTTTTTGTTTTTTTTATCTTTTATTATAAATAGGTCGGCAGGTGAGGTACTTAACCGAAGGGTAACGTCCTCCCGATTAATAATGGGGTCAGAGGTTACGTGATTTGATACGCTCCAGTCTATTTGAAGTGAAATTCAAACGTAAAAAAATAGACATAAGTAATCAATACTTGTTAAATAAGAAAAGGTTTGCTCAAGACGTTGAAAACTGCAACAATACATTAATTGCTTTCCTATGAATAATAGGTAACTCTTCTTTCACAGAAATCCAGAACTTGTCCAGAGATAGGTCTGTAAGAATATATTGTGTGTGTTTAGTAATATTACGTATATGAAATTAAATAAAAAGTCAAAAACGCATTACCGTATCTCAATCGTTCTCGCGGCTTGTTCACCTTTTGCGGAAAATTAGGGGTCAGCGGAACCCCGTTTGAGAAACGCTCATCCACCCTATACTCGATCTTTTCTCTCACTTTCACTCCCTGTAATCTCCCTGCATTAGGGGAATTTCTAAATATACTAAAAAACGATTACATTAAATTGTAACTATCATCTTTGTACAATCATAACGAATATTAATATATTAAAATATTTTTAATAACATAACAGATTAGATAGGATGATGTCTATATTACAAGATTAAAAGAACCAAGAATATTTTGTGTGTGTTTAGCGATAGTACGTATATGAAATTAAATAAAAAGACAAAAGTGCATTAGCTTATTTCACCTGTTCTCGTAGAATCCTTTCCGGACCTTTCGCAGAACCTTAGGTTTTCGGGTAACCCGGTTGAGAAATGCTGATCTAGACACTGGAAATTGGAATGGTAAAACAAATGCTAAGGATAATGGTAAATATTTGAAGAAAGATAAAGAAATCATACGACATTTACTGACCGAAGAATTACAGTTGTTGTCAGTTGCAAAAAAATAAATTATTTATTTTTTAATTTTATTCAGAAAACTAGATATTCAACTTTAATTTTCTGAAACATTGTTTTAACAAAAAGGATTTCTATATTTCAACGTAAATTAATGGATAGCGGCTTGAGGAATCGGAGAGCCGAGTTCAAATTCGACTCAGATCCATTACATTCTAATACTTTTGGGTAAAGTATGAATCCTCTTCTTCTCCCCTAGCCAATGGTAAATAGCAGGACAGGCTTTTTTTTTATAGCCTTGGATGGCAACTGGTCTACCGCAGTAAGTAATAGCCACCTACATCGGGAAAAAATCTGCCTCGTTAGTCATATATCGAATGATGATGATCGTCTAAGCGTGTATCACACATGGCACATAAATTACTTTTATTTCAACTGACAGTAGCGATATTTCTTCAGTCTGTGAATCCCGAATGTTTGCTGTATAATTTCTGTCCACTAACTGGTACTGAAGTGTACCTCCTTCCAATTTTTTGTTTTTGGTAATGTGGAAAGTTAAAGGCTTCATTATGTCATAATATTCTCTTCAAATTACATGCTCCATCCATTTTAGTTCTTACCGAAGCAACAGAATGTGGGTCGAAGTTTGATTAGGACTTTCGACAAAACTGTAGAAAAACTCCTTGACACTTCACTATTTGGGGACACCGCGTAATGGTCCCCAGCTCTCTCTCGAAGGAGAAGTACTGCTTGAGTTCATGTTATTTTTAATTTACCAGACCAAATAGCCGGAAAAGTGTTAAAATGATGTATTTTCTGTTATTTTAGTAAAGCTCTTTGCTTGTGAAGATTTGATGAAGAATTGACTTTAAGTTTTAGACGATTAATTCGTTTGAAGGCACTTTTATACACTGATCTAGGAAAACGGTTGTATACAGGTGACTGTCTATATGCTGGTGAAAGCTGAACAATCTCTTCAGAGATGAAGAATAGACTTGAAGCAACAAAGATGTGGTTCTGCAGAAGGACGCTGAGAATAAGTTGGCCTGAGCATGTGAGTAACGCGGAGAGTTAAAAGAAAATAGAAACAAAACTTTGTAGGTCACATAATGAAGAAAGAGGATTGGAGAATTCGACACTCACGGGACTTATTGAACGCAGCGGGAAACAGCAAATAATTTATTCTAAGCTTGTGTAAAGTGGGAATTGGAGGGACAAAGCTTCTTAACAACCACAAATGATAGAAGGTTGTGGAGTGCCATGATCGCAAACGTATCAATTACTTCAAATGTTATCATAGTAGATATACTTGAAACAGACACCCACAGATTATCCATAATAAAAATGTTTGAAGAAATTAAAATGTTGGATTAAAAATAAATCCATTAAGTTTTTAAGAATTGTTTTGTTTGTGTATTGAATTAAAGGAATGTGCATAAAAAGGAGAAATAGGACCTTACTACGTTCTCTGAGGCTGAGTGGTAAATCACACTGGATCGAAACGATGTTTTTCCCTAAAAATTCGGATGCAGTTTCAATCCCTGTTGAGAAACACATTTTTCTGTAATGAAATTCTGCGAATATGAATGACGATAGAGATAATACGCACTGTTAATAAATAAAAATGGGTCGTCTATTTCAAATACGAAGTATCCACTTTAACAACGTTTGAATTAATTGAAACAGACGCCCCATTTATATTACTTAAACAGTATATCACCTCCATCGTTTTCAAATTCGAGAAACTTAATTATAGCAAAATATATACTAATAAAAATAAAATTACTATATATTTATATATATAAAGATATATACAGGATGTTACAGAATTTTGATCTATTTTAATGAAGGGGAGTAAATTTTAAAATAAAGTGAGACGATTTTATGTTTATTACAGTTATCGTCCGGTTCCGTGTACCACGGTGATAGTCCAAAGTAGAACCAAATAAAGAAGAACTCGAATACGGATATGGAATAACAGATATATTGCAAACAGAAATATATACAGAGAAGTAGAAAGGGTTAGTACGAACAATCAGGTTTAGTAGTAATTGTCACCCCACCCCACGAGGGCATCATGTGGCACAGGACCGATTTAACGAGGGATCTCCGTGCCCGTGGGCTCGGCCAAAAATATGCCCTCTGAACCCGTATAAACGGGTTCAGGGTCGGTTTACCTCCCCGAAAGAGACTCCGCTCTTCGGCGTAGCCTCGTTCGGGTTCCTCCCCGCCCGAAGGCGGAGAGTTCAACCCATCAGCCGGTCAGCTGGTCGGCCGACTTCAGGCTGAACGGTATTTAGTAACCCCCCCCTCCACGAGGGCATCATGTGGCACAAGGCCGGTTTAACGCGGGATCTCTGAGCCCGTTAGCTCGGCCAAAAATATGCCCTTTGAACCCGTATAAACGGGTTCAGGGTTGGTTTACCTCCCCGAAAGAGACTCCGCCCTTCGGCGTAGCCTCGTTCGGGTTCCTCCCCGCCCGAAGTCAGAGAGTTCAACCGATCAGCCGGTCGCCCGACTTCAGGCTGAACGTTATTTATTCCCCACCCCCTCACGCAGTATTTATTACGTATGGAATAGTCCATTATGTTATTATGGGTAAGGTCCCATAACAATTACTTAATTATGCTATAGAAAATACATTTATAAATGTTACGTAAAAACTTTACTGAAATTTTTCAACATGTGCTCCGTTTGTATCTCTACAAGTTTCATATCTATCCTTGGTGTTGCGAAACAAATTTTGAAGAATTTCAGGAGTCATCTCCTGCGATGCTAACTGAATGTGTTCCTTAAACTCAGATAAACTATTCATCTTTTGGAGATAAAACTTTGTTTTTATGAAACCCCATGCAACGAAATCCAGGGGGTTGAACAAAGATACGTTCTTGTGTATGCATTATTAATAGGGTTCTTAAAGGAAATGAAAATACATTTATAACAAAAATATGAAGTTTTAAACAAGTTCTAAACACATCTGATGAAGAGAAATAAAAGTTAGTTTTTAAAAATATTTCCGACTTCACTGAAATATATAGTTAATTCTCAGCCACCCGGTATACACACAAACAGACACACACACGCATACATAAGTATTACCCTTCAAGTAAATTGAATTGAGTTCTCCGAGCCACTGGCGTATTTCGTATGGAGAAAAACGTTAAAATTCCCTTCCTTTCTGCCGTGCAGGGATGACCTAGAAATAAGATATCTGACTGATGTCAAATCAATCGGATCTCTAACCACACTGATGAGCTTTGATACAGCGAAAGAGTCTGTCTGTGGGTAACTATATATATATATATATATATATATATATATATATATATATATATATATATTTAAGACATTTTTATGTTTATACATTCTTTTTATAGATGGTATTTATCAATCCACCCACGCGGAGTGAATGTGGCAGAAGGCCTTTTTAATGTGGGTATCTCCGAGCCCGTAGGCTCAGCCAAAAATAAATAACCATCCAAACCCCCCGAAGGGGGCCAGTTCCGTCAACCTCCCCCAACGAAACTCTACCCTTCGGCGGAGCTTCGTCAGGGTTCCTGCCTGCAAGCAGAGAGTTCGACAGACACCCGACCCGGCAGCTCACAAAGCACAGATACCACACTCTGATCCTAGCCACCGGGCCGAGCGGGTATGATTTTTTCAGATACAAATATTTAAGTAAATGCTCTGTTTTATAATAGACAGTATTAAACAACATTTACCGGCCTGAATGTCCGAGAAATTTTCAGGCCGGTAAATGTTGTTTAATACTGTTTATTATAAAACAGAGCATTTACATAAATATTTGTATCTATAAAAAGAATGTATAACCATAAAAATGTCTTATATATATATATATATATATATATATATATATATATATATATATATATATATATATATATATATATTACTGTGTATAGTTTGTTTTCTTAATAATTTAACTTATCTTTAAAATTCAAATGGAAAATATATTCATCTTTAAATTATTTTTATTTTTATTTTTTAGTAATAAAATTTTTTAATATATTCTTTCTTAATATATAACATCTAAATACGATTTAGTGTTAATCCTATATCTCATTTGTAAGCATATTTTGTTATTTTTTGTGGGAATATATTTTATATAATTAATAATTAAAAATTTTCGTTTTATTTCGGCTATCATTTAGTTTCACTTCATCTTTCTTATAAACCCAATTTGAGGTCTTAAGGTTATTATCTGGGTTAAATTTATGGAGCTTCTTTCCTTTTAGGACAGATAACATCGGGGCTCATCTTGCCACTGACTCTTGCAGTCTGTCTTGCCGAGGCGTCGATATGGGTAAGCTCGGAATCAATTTTCAACTGCTGTCTATTAAATTTTAAATTTTAAATCTCTAGTTCCGACACGAATAGTGTCTATCCTTCTGGGTTGAATAAGACTGACACACTGGGCAACGCGTAAAATAAATTATACGAGGTAATTTTAGATTTCTCTGTTCTGTTATAATAAATACATTGAGCTATTTTTATGGATCAGCTTTAATATTTTGTCTTATTAAGATCCACTTGGATTATATATCAACGGATTTTTACCTGTATCATATATATATATATATATATATATATATATATATATATATATATATATATATATATAAATATATTAGGTTGGTGCAAAAATAATGACGTAATAATGTCGTTTTTTGACGTATTTTTAACGTCATAAAACGACATTATTACGTCATTATTTTTGCACCAACCTAATATATATATATATATATATATATATATATATATATATATATATATATATATATTTATTGAATATAATGGTGTTTAATGTAGAATAAAGAGTTTATAAAACTATTTACTCTTCATTCAACGCTATCACTTGATAAGACACCAGAAGGTTTGAAACAAATTAATTGTATTTGTAGTGAAGTTAAAACATGTTTATGTTATAATTTTCGAATAAATTATATTTGCTCTACTTTGTATTGAGCACTGTTAAATAAATATTATTTTTGGTTATTGGAATATATTCCGTCTACACCAATCCTATACTTGAGTATATATATATATATATATATATATATAAAGGTTAACTGCAGCCTGACGATTACGTCTAGCATGAAACAGCCTGTTACCTCTGTGCCTTGACATCCTTGTTCATTTTTATATTCATATTTATCTACGCTCTATCGCTGATAATGAGAACTTTATCCATATAAATATAGTATACCTTATATCTATATTTCTTCATATATATATATATATATATATAAAGAGAGTGAGAGAGAGACATTCTAGTTGCAGGTCACAAATGAGGACGCAGTAAAATAAAGAGGTGCTGACGCGTGACACACGTCCTGCGGGTGTTTTTCAAACATTTAAACACATGGATCATGTGGATGAGTCATTTTGTTCCAGTGGTTCAGGATCAATCGCCACATGTTTCACTTCACTGTTTCTGATGCGCTCACCTAGTTTTCTGCTGTAGATCGTACGTAGGCAAAAGCATGTTGAAGGCACCCAGTTGGTTGATGTATCCTCGGTGCAGAGTCCAAGATTCTGCACCATATAGTAGGGATGTCACTACCACTGACTTGTACACAACAATCTTCACCTTTAACAAAACATCACCGGTATTCCAAAGCCTGTGATAAAGATCACCAGAGGCAATGGATCTAAGATAGGTGAAAGATGAACCGGTTTTGGAGACCTTTCCCTTAATACAAATATATTTTAATGCTGATGGGCGCACTGAATTAATATCTTTATGACTAACCAAAAAAATCCCTTTTTCAACGTTTGTTTAAATTAATCAATTAAAAGCTTAAAATTTTCACTCGTTTGTTGATAAACTACATGTTCTAATTAAATGTAAATGTTTCGCAAATATATTTTGTTTAAAGTAACAGTATTTTATTTTTTTTTATTTTTTTAAAGTATCAGTATTTTATATTTTTTAACCCTTTTGTATCTGGTCTTAAAATTTTGACCAGGGTTGTATATGCAGAGTGTATCAAAACTGCTTTTACAAACTTTGGGGGCGCGTTCCTCACACCAAAACAAAGAAAATGTCTACATGAACTTATGTCCGCAAATCCCTTGTTTTTGAGTTATTTAAAGAATGTTTATGTTAGCGCTATGTTGCCATGCAGCGTAAGTGACAGTTGTCATTCGTGTAAAGTTGTGATTAGTCTGTCAAGGTTTAACGTGTGTAGTAGCGAGAATTGAGAAGTGTTTTGTTTAACAATAGCTGGGTATTCATATCGTTAGCAGGCAGATATGATTTTTTTTTTTCATCCGGCCGCACGAATGTTAATGGACGCGATGTTGCACAGCTGTATCAAATTCCGTTTCCAGACCGAAGGCAGCCGAGTCATCCAACCTTTACTGCTGTTTATCGTCGCATTGCTGAGACATGATCCATAGCAATACAGACTATGGATCGAAAAAGTCTGCTCATGGGCCTGAGCGGAAGAAAACATTCTACAGGGTGTCAGAGATGATCCAGGTAGCTGCAGATGTCATGGCCCTAGCAAATCGTACACCTTATAGTACCGCATGTTGGATACGTAAAGGGCATCTCCTATATCCATATCATTTGCAACGTGTGCAGGATCATTCATCCTCTAATTCACCACGGAATAACTTTTGCCGAGAGTTTATATCACTAACTTCCGATCCGTAGTTTGTCTCTTCAATCTTGAATGAGACAACATTTGGAAGAGATGGAATAACAAATTTACACAACCAACATTTGTAAACGGATCAGAATCCCCATTGTACAATACAGCGAGACAACACCATCAGTTTACGATTAATATGTAGGCTGGAATTGTAGGTTACTGTCTACAGGAAATTATCACGAACACACTTCCATACCTGCTAGAGGATGTACCCCTGCTGATACGAAGATGCATATGGTTCATGCATGATGGAGCTCCAGCACATTCTAGTCACATTGTTCACGATGCACTGGCTGGTATCTAACATGAAGGATGGATAGGTAGAGGAGTACCCGTTCTATGGCCTGCGCGTTCCTCCGAACTCAACCCTTTGGATTTTTATATGTGGGCAAACCTAAAACCATTGGTTTACGCAGCAGACATTAACCTTTGAGCCCTGCGTTCCTAAACTATGTTAACCCTTCTTCCTGAGCTCGTGAGTCAAAATTCGCAAATAGTTGACATGCAATGTTCCACGGTAGATATAAAAATTGTTACAAGTGTTTACCCACCGTTAAACCGGTAATTGGGCATTAAGTCATCTATCTCTATCACCAGTAAAACGGTGGTCAGGGCTCAAAAGGTTAATAATGCAGAGACGAATAATGAACGTGTTCTGAAGGACTGCATAACCATTCGACATTTTATGGGAGTATTTGAAAGGGTCCGCCAGTCAATGATCCGACGGGTGCATGCGTGTATAAAAGCAAACGGGGGACATTTTGAACATTTGTTTTGAGTTGTTCTGTTGAGGTGCAACGATGTCCCTTTGGGGCATATGTTTACATGGACATTTTACCTTGTCTTGCCGTGAGGAACCCTCTCCCGAATTTGTAAAAGTATTTTTGATCCACCCTCTTATTGTGGAAAACGTTTGGTCTGATGAAGCGAAATCGAAATGTCGATAAGTATATATATAATAATTCCTAGCCAAATCTTAATATTCTTCGTCAAATTCCGTTCTTAAAAACAATTTAAGCTCATTCAATTGCCTCGCAGTCTGATCTTCCTCAAGGCTCATACGATAAAATTTTATATATAAAAATGTAACCCGTGATTTTTCGTCTAGCTATAAAATTTCAATTTTCACGGAACCCGCTATTCCAGACTAAAACTCAGTATAGTTCGAAACAGATTAGGATCAAATCAGTCCAGATTCCGTTCTTATATCAGTAGCCAAAGCCGAAGTGACAAGGCAGTGTTTATTATTATCAATAATTTCACATTGGGCACTTATTTTAAGTTAAGCTTGTGCCAGATCTGTCTTTGTAAATAGATGAATAAATATCATTCGATTTTTCATTGCGCAACCGAACGTTGGTTTTTCTTCAATTGTGTTGTCATCGAAGAAAGAAAAACGCATTTAGTGCTATTATGTCCGAGATTTCACCTGAAACTTTCTCGTCTCTAATGACATATGCTAGGCTTAGACTGTGTAAATGTGGGAAAGGTCTCACGCAGTTCTTTTAATTTTCTGTCACCTTTCCGCTGCATGAGAAAACGTCATTAGGAAAGAATTAATACACTATTTTCTCTTGGGGAGTACCTAATCAATTAAGTGTTGCAGACGTAATCGATAATCGATATTCGATCAATAATGAATTTGCGTTTATCAGTAGGGCTTTGTCTTTTGCCTGTTGATTTTTCATCCTATTCTATCGTTGGCTTTGAAAGTTTTTGGTGATCTATTTTTTTTTTTTTATTTATTGATACACTTCTTACTTTATAATTTGTTTATTTCTCTCTTTTGACTTCTCTTTTCTTTTCGGTTTCAATGTTTGCTTCTTTCTTTCTTCGTAAATGTTAGCCTTTGCTTGATTCATTATAAAATAATTTCCTTGTTTCTAAATACCTGGATTTACAACTTTCTTTTATTTCTCTCTCTCTCTCTCTCTTTCTTTCTTTCTTTCATTCGAAATGTGTGGGTCTTACTTCTTTCTTTTTATCTTTCTTCTTTTCATTCCTTCATTTTACATCCGTCTTTCTTTGTTTTTTTCTTTCTTTCTTTTAAAATGCTTGTCTTTTACTTTTGTCTTTTCTTTCTTTCTTTCTTTCTTTTTCTTTCTAATGCCTGCTTTTTTCCAATCTTTCCTTCTTTCACATTTCTTTTTTTATTTCTAAACTAGTAGCTTTTGTCGTTCTTTATTTATTTATTTATTCATTTATAAATGCCTGGTATTTAATTCTTTCTTTCTAAATGCATGGCATTTGATTCATTCTTACTTTCTTTCTTTCTTTCTTTCTTTCTAAATTCTTGTCTTTTACATCTTTCTTTCTGTCTTTCTAAATGCCTATTTTCTTTCTTCTTTTCCTTCTATATTTCTTTGTTTCTTTCTAAATGCCTGGCTTTTACTTTCTTTCTTTTCTGTAAATGACTAGCTTTTCTTTCTTTCTTTCTTTCTTTCTTTCTTTCTTTCTAAATGCCGGGTTTTTACTGCTTTCTTTCTTTCTTTCTTTCTTATTTCCTTTCTTTCTAAAGACCTGGCTTTTACTTCTTTTCTCACTTTTTCTTTTTAAATGTTATGCTTTTCTTTCTCATTTCCTTTCTTTCTAAATGTCTAGCATGTTTTCTTTTGTTCTTTCTAAATGCCTGCTTTTTTCGTTGGTTCTTTCTTTTCTAAATCCACAGGTTTTCTTTCTTTCTTTCTTTCTTTCTTTCTTTCTAAATACCCGGCTTTTAACTCTTTCTTTTAAGAATTTCTTTCTTTCACGCTTTCTTTTTCCTTTCTTTCAAAATCATTTTTTTCACGTCTTTCTTTTTATTAAAATCCTCTTTATTTATTTATTTAATCTGTCGCTTACGCCTTTTTCTAAGTATTCGTTATTTCTTTCCCTATGCCTATTTTGCATTTCTTTCTTTAAAAAATTCTTTATTTTCGTTGATATTTCTCATTATTTTTTCGCATGTTTTTACTTTATTCATTCGTCAATTTTCTTCTTTTCGCAAGTTTACGAAGGCATCTTTTAATATTCTCATACCTTCTTTAACTCGCTCCATTCTCTCTCCAGATATTTTTTCATCGAAATTATGGATGACAACTCTTTATTAATTTTATCACAATTTAATTTCTTTTTATTGTTATTTTTTTTACTTTTTTCCTAGACCAATAGTATTTTTAACATTTTTATTTTGTATATATTTTCGATTTTTGTCTTTAGCGTTTTGAGGAAACGCCAATTTGATTAAAATCTTTCTTCAGCATTCACTGTTCCAAATAATATAAAATGTTCCTTTTATAAAATATCGCAAATTATTGAATATTTTTACAATGCGCAAAGATCATTCCGTGAAAATTTTAATAATTCAACATGTGGACACATGTATTTCGTCGGGGTTCTTTTCCAATAATTCCATCTTTTTTTTTTTTCTTTACGAGAGATATTTCGATTATTACAGCGATCTTTAAATGTCCCTCGAGATAAATAAACGAAGAGCTGGCTTGAAATCTTTCAAATTAAACCGTTCACCGATAGTTGAGGAGAAGGAATTCTAAAAACGTGCAGCTGGCGAAATGGTAGAACAAAAAATTCTGTTCCGTGTTCAATCCTAGTAGCACAAGTTATTTTCTTGATTGTTGAAGAACGACACAAATTTTTTTTTATTTTTTTTTAATCCTCGAATGGCCGAGTCTTGAAAAAGTAAGTGATATTTTTTTTATTTTAATAATATACTTATTTTTAACAATCGCTATATCATTGTAAATTTGCTGTTTGCAATTTGATGTTTGCGCGGGCGGTTGTAATTGTGGGGTCTTTTTTTTTTCCTTCATTCTTTCCAGTGATTTTTGTCTTTCGAATTCAACTCTTTCTCTTTTCTGTTAAATAAAATTCTTTCTTTGATCATTTTCCTTTTTATTTCCTTCGTTTCTTCTTTCCTTCCTGGAGGTTCAACCATTCTTTCTCTCTTTTAAGTGCACCTTCTTCTTTTTTTTCTTTCGTTCTTTCTTTCGTTCTTTGTTTCTTTCGCTCTTTCTTTCGCTCTTTCTTTCTTTTAAGAGTATTCTTTCTTTAAATGAACTCTTTTTTTCTTTTCTATTAAATATGATAATTTCTTTGATCATTTTTGTCTTTATTACCTTCTTTTCTTCTTTCCTTCTTTTAGGTTCAACCCTCCTTTTTCTCTTTCTCTTAAGTGTATCTTTTTCTTTTCTTCTTTCTTTCTTTTAAGAGTATTTTCTCTTTTAACTTAAACTCTTTCTCTTTTCTATTAAATACAATTATTTCTTTGGTTATTCTAATCTTAATTGCTTTCCTTCGTTCTTTCTTTCATTTAGGTACAATTCTTCTTCCCCTATTTCTTTTAATTGCAACTATTTTCCTTCTTTCTTTCTTTCTTTCTTTCTTTCTTTCTTTATTTCAGCCTATTTCTTTTCTTCGAAATTAAACTTTCTCTCTTCTATTAAATACTATTCTTTATTTGATGAATTCTATTTTTATTCCCTTCCTTCCTTCTTTCTTTCTTTTTTTCTTTCCGTGTTACTGTCTGATAAGTTCAGCTCTTTTAACGTGATTTCTTCTCCTTCTTTCATTGTTTTACTTTCTTTTCTTTTTTGCTGTCATTTAAGTAAAGTTCTTTCTTTCCTCTTAACCCTTGGAGCCCTGACCACAGCTTTACCGGTGGTAGAGAAAAATGACGTAATGACCAGCCACCGGTTGAAAAGTGGTAGAGAATAATGTCTTAATACCCAGCCACCGGTTGAACGTTGATAAAACACTTGTTTTGCTATTGGTTGTCTTGTTTGGGTAGACCGGGACATAAAGAGAAAATTCTGGCGATAAATTGAAGGCATTCAATCTTACTCTCTCCCTGTTAAGTATAATGCTTATATATTTTTGTAATTATTCTACCGTGAAATATTACAAACGAATTATTTGCCAATTTTGACTCAGGAATTCAGAGAGAAGGATTAAAATAGTTCAGGAACGCAGGTTTCATGAAACTTTTTCCTTCATTTATATCCTTTTCTTTTTCTTCAATATGAAAAACATTCTTTAAGTACAAATTTTCCTTTCTTTTTATTTTTCATTCTTTCCCCACCCCTTCTTCTGTGTTTCGTTCTTTTTTCTTTTACATGGAATTTGTTCTTTTTCTTTTTATTTTTTTTGCTTTGAAGTGTAATATTTTTTCTTTCAAATTCAAATCTTTCTCTTTCTTCTTCAAATAAAATTCTTAAATATTAATTAGGTTTATCTTTTTTTCTTATATTTTATTTGCAATTCTTTTTCTTAATGTGGATAGTGGGGAAACTTTTCCACTGTGAACACAAATAAAGAGAAGACTTGAAGCGACAGATATTTCTTTATACAGACTGATGAGAAGAATACAACAAAGAGACGATGCGAATAACGATGTTTTCTTAAACAAAATAGGAAAGGCAAAATCATATTTACAATCAGAAAGAGACAGCTGGAATTTCTTACATAACATGAAAAAGAAGAGACGGTCTTGCGTATTTAATACTCAGGACATATAGGCAACAAGAGAAACATGAGTAACTACAAGTGTACTATTAAACGAACGTCAGAACAAGGAAAAAGACAGCTGGTAAAAAGATAATTAGAACAACAAAATAAAAGAAGAGGTGGAGAGCCTAAATTTAACAATCCCAGAACAACCCGATGACAAGAAAAACATGGTAAACAGCGAGACAAATACTAAACGAGTTTGAGTGATGTGACCTCAGAAAATAAAAAAAAAGATAGCTGTTGATGAATCAAAAACTAATTAGAAGAACAAAATGCGGGAAGATGTGGAGAGCTATGATTTAACCCTCACAGAACATGCCCAAGGCAAGAAAAAACATGGTAAATACTGAATCACATACTTAACGAGTTTATATGAATGGGCGTCCAATACCCTTTAGGAACGAGCACAACCTTTCCTCGTAAAATTCTGGCGCCCTATCTGAAAACAAAGTTTCAGTCACGGCATTTCTTGAAAATGTTGTTCTTAATATTTGCTTTACAGTGGTGGCTTTTCACTAAACAACATTAATTACTTCGGGTCATCTTGAAAATGAGTCCCCTAAAATTAAAATGAGCCTCAGACCATTAATATGGTCGTGATCCATAAATACCCGAGCCCTGTCACTTTATCTTTAAGCTCCGAGTGAATTGTGTTTTGCCGAATGTTTTTAGTTCAGCACATCTTGGACACATCTTTTTACATAGTCGACTACATCTCGAAAATATCCTGGCCACCGTACTCGTAATTTTACTCTCATTTGTGTTGCTGTTATACCACAATGTGTATCATCGTTTACACCTTTTATTACTTCTTCTCTTAATCTGTGTGGGTATATTATAATATATCCATAGTATATTATGCTTTTGTCTACAATTAATTTATGCCTTGATTCTGTGTAGGATCTTTCTGCCATTGAACATTTGCTGTATGGGTTTCTTTTTATTGTCTGAAATTCTACTTAACACGGGATCTTGCATGGGATCCATTCTGAGACGATTTAGGGGTAACACGTCTGATGCAAACCAGGGCAGTATTTTATCATATGAATTTTCAGACATTTCTAATTTTTATTATTGAAACTTAGTCTGCATAGTGATTCCACATGTGGAATATTGTTCCTCTTTACGTATATGATGTCGAAATCAAAGGTCATAAGATTTGCAACCCATCTTAAAATTCTCACAGATGTGATTTTTGGTAAGTCCTTTCTAGGGTTAAATATAAACTCTAAAGGTTTGTGATCTGACTTTAGTAAAAACTTTTCGTTCTAACAAAACAAAATAGAGCTCTTTTTGTGTTCCATACTATTGCTAATGTTTCGTTCTCAATATTTGAGTAGTTAGCTTCAGTTGACGTTAATTTTCTGGCCATTATTGGATGACCTTCTTGATATAAAATTGCAACTACTGCATGTTCACTTGGATCCGTAGATAATATCACTTCCTTTTTTTCGTGGGGTTGGGGACGATGATCAATTTTCTAGTTTGCTTTTCCTTCCATTTAAATTTTGTATTCTCTTTCCGTAATTCTGCAAATGCTTCTATTAAGTCTCTGCATCTGGGTAGATATTTGCTATAAGAATTGGTCAATCCTAAAAAGAATTCTAATTCTTTCCTTTTTTTTTTCTTTTTTTTTTTTTGGTGCAGATACTTTCAATATTTTATTTATCAGTTCATTGTCTATTGAAATTCCTTCTTTAGATATTTGGTATCCCAAATACGATACTTTGTCGCAATTTAACTCACATTTATCGCTATTTATCGTCATACCAACATTTTTTAATTTGTTTAAAACTTGTTGTTTTGTTTAATTTCTATTTATTGTAAGCACCTATGCCTATATCGTCTTGATGAACGATTATATTTGTTATTCCGATTAGTACGATTTGAAAACTATGGCTTGAAGTCCAAATGGAAGGCGGTTTCAGTAAGCCTATCAGGGTATTAATTGTAGTGGCTCATAATTTTTTGTCAAATTCTATTTGGTTATATGCCGCCTTCTGCTCGAATCCATTACATTCACTTACGTACTACTACCCTTAGGAAAGGGCTGAATCTCTTCTTCTTCCCCAGCTATGGATAAATAGCAGGACAGACCAGGTTCCATAGCCTTGGATGGTAACTGGTCTACCGCAAAAAGAAATGGCAACGTACTACAGGGAAAAAATCTGCCTCGTCAGTCATGTATCGAAAGACACATGATCGCCTAAGTGTGTATCACGCATGGTACATAACTGATTGACTGACTTTCCGGTCGAATCCATTACATTCACTTACGTGCTAATACACTTCGGAGAGGTATGAATCCTCTTCTTCTCCTTCCAGCTATGGGTAAATAGAAGGACAGACTGAGTTCTATAGCCTTGGATGGCAACTAGTCTACGACAGAAAGTAATGGCAACCTACTGCAGAAAAATAATCTACTTCGTCAGCATGAATCACGTATGGCACTGTCTACTTCAAGCCATATTTTTCAAAAGGCAATTCCCGACTTCAGGTCGGTCTTGACAAAGTATTTAATTCCTGCTAATTCATGACTTGCCGTTTCTATGTTAGGTTAGGGGAATGAATCTGATCATATCTAATGATTCGCACCTACTTTGTAATCTCCGCATATCCTAAAGTCGGCATTGGGCTTTCGTATTACAACAATTGGTGAAGCCAAACTGCTATCATCTTGAGTAACTTTTTCCAATATGTTTTGTTCTACCATTTTCTTTAGTTTTGCAATGACCATGGGTAGAATGTGAATAGGTATTTTTTGAGATTCAAAATAGACTCAGTGGTTATTTTATTTTAGACAAATACCTGTTTTATATCTTTTTAATATACCTATGTTAGTTTCTTCTGACTTTATATAGTTTATGAATTTTGCCGTATCCACTTTTAAAACATCTATTCCCAGAAATCAATGATTTTTTGTACATTTTACAACAATGATGGGAATAGATCTTTTTTTGTCTCGAAAGTTCCTTCAAATGAGCCTAGAGTTTGATGACAGATTCATCAAATGGTTTTAAATTAAAATTATTTTTTCTTAATTTGGGTTTATTTATTTTTTCGCATAAACTCCTTGGGATCAAGGTAACATGGCTTCCCGTGTTAACATGTATGGAAAAAATTGTGTCGTTCAATTTTACTGTCTTTCTATATTTTACAGGTGTTCTTATCGAATATACTATTTTCAAAATGGAGGTTTGTATTTTCTACCTTTTATATTCCCTTTTTGCATATGCATATAGATTGGAGATTGTCATCTTTTGCAGTTTAAACAATTTTCCTAGGACTGGACATTTGTTTTTGTTTCTTTCGTGTTCTTTGTCGCGATACTTGCACTTAATTTGGATTTTAGTTTTGTTGTATGCATCCAAATTGTTTTTAGAATTATTAAATTAATTAATTAATAATAATTGCTGCAAGAATTCTACAGTTGCTTCTAAAGTCATATCATTCGCTTCTAGCCGTTCTAGGAGATTATGTTTGCATGTAACTTCGTACATGTCTTCAATTAGTCGTGAGGGATTAATTCTTCTTCTATAGACATTTCTCCCAAACCAGTTTTTCAAATTCGCAATATCTTGATGTTTCTTTCAATGTGTGTAAATATTGCATTATGTTTTCATTCATGTTCTGTTTATTTTCCATAAATCTTGTTCTCTCTGAAATAACCAGCTTTTTAGGTCGCATGTTTCTTTTTATAATGGTGGAATTTCCCCGTATGTTAACTCATCCAGTATTTTACGGTACACCATAATGGATATTTTTATGGCGTCACATCTTGCTGAAATAAAATAAAAATCAGTAATTTCATTCTTCTCTCAAGAAGCTTTCTTGTCTTTCAGTTTCTTTACCCTACCCAACGCTGCCAAACATCTCATCCATTCTACGTGATCCGGTTCGTCTTACACGGTTAGTGATGCTATCGGCGACGCCATATTGTTATGAAGGAGAGCCATCATGGGAGACGAGGTTGTCAGATCGATAGAGGGTAGTTCGAATGGAATTCACTTTTATAGCAGTATCTCATTTACATCCAATACTACAGACTCTTTTAAAAAATTAGAGACCAGCTCTTCTCAGAGTAGGCCTCCTAGAACGTGTTCAGGAATGTTCCGTGACGCTATGATTTCAACGGGGCAGCCGGGGAATCCTTTGTACCTCGATTGAAACAGCATGGCAATATATAAAACCAATTCTTTTGGATTTTTTCTGTTAAATTACCCCGAATAATGTAAAGTTACTCGGCACAAATATTAATTCACTCCAAGAAATTATAAATTTTAGATCAAAGTTTCTTTTTCTTAATTAAATCTTTGACGCATTTTTGAAATTATACATTTTAATTCAAAATTAGTTTAGCTTACCTCGCAACAATACCAACCCACAAAATGAAAAATTTATCTACATTTCGTGTTTGGCTTGTTTATAAGGGTGAGTGCGATCGAAGAAATAGCGCATCCGAGTCGCCCACATTTAGGGGCGATCGTAAAGGTCGAACCAGCCTGAGTGCAATGGATGGGCCTTGCTCTGGAAGAATTTGGTGCGAATTTTAGTAAATATAATTTTTATTTTTATTTTTTTTTATTTTAAGATTTATTAACAGAAAAGATCTCTTTTTTTTCTTATGTATTTACATTTAAATAAATTTAAAAATTTAGATTCAATTTTCATTTGCATATGGAGGAAAAATTCTGCAATCCAATTCTTCTGGTCTCGCTTTTTAACCCGCTACAGATTATTTCCTCTTATGATCGCTGTTGTTTGGCAGCAAAACATAAACACGTAACAGATCGCAGCAAACTGTAAACACGTTACAAATCGCAGCAAAATGTAAACACGTTACAAATCGCAGCAAAATGTAAACACATAACAGATCGCAGCAAAACGTAAACAGGTAACAGATCGCAGCAAAACGTAAACATGTAACAGATCGCAGCAAAACGTAACCACGTAACAGATCGCAGCAAAATTCAAACACGTAACATTGAAT
Organism: Acanthosepion lycidas; assembly: GCA_963932145.1. NCBI lineage: Eukaryota > Metazoa > Mollusca > Cephalopoda > Sepiida > Sepiidae > Acanthosepion > Acanthosepion lycidas. The sequence continues at coordinate 25,530,749 of OZ010597.1, forward strand.
CTGCTCCATTACCAATGCAATTACAGCATCGGAAATGTCAGCGTGTGCAAATATCGGAAAAGAGCCAGTTGGAGAAGAAGAAGTCAAAAATACTAATTATATTGTGTAACATGATTTTTGTCCTTGGGTAGCAACTGTTATTTTTCATTTGCTTACACATCGAAAGTATGAAAAATGGCTAATATTTCTTTCAAACTTTATTTCTGTGACCAGGAGAATGATATTTCTGAAGTTTACCTATTCCCATTGGGAAAACAGGCAAATACGAACAATAGGAACAAAACGACATATGATTCAAATGTAGCATCGAAATAAAGCAATACAATCAAGACCGGTTATTGAATTAAAACCAAAAGCCGCCTCTCTCCTGCTTAGTTCAAATCTGGCGTGTAATTGAGAAATTGGTTCTTATCTGAAGGTGGAACGGCCTGAACTTGAACTCAGCGTGCGAATCTCAATTTCTGCCCATCCTGGATATGACGAGAAACTATATCCGCGTCCTGGGTAAGCCGATAAACCGCATCTGCGTCCTGGGTAAGACCATAAACTACATCCGCGTCCTGGGTAAGACGATAAACTGCATCCGTGCCCTGGGTAAAACGATAAACTACATCCAACAGGGCATCAGGAGGTTTTGAGGAAAATTGGACCACCTCTTAATTGGTGGTGTTTCCAGGTTTTCCCTGAACCGAGGTGGTATCACCTGTTAGTGTACCAGCTATGGACAAATAAACTGGTGTCAAAACACTATGAAAGTGTAAAATGTTGCAGTTTTTGTGTATATGTATGTACTAATGAACTAACCCAAATGACTTGACTCACTTTATAGTCCACCAATAAAGCGTTAACCAATCAGAAGACGTAGAATATTCAGTCCGTCGTGTATAAAGGCGGCCATTTTGTTTACTCTATCCGAATGTCCAGTGCCAGCTTGTCAGGCGAAGAGGAACAGAAGGAAGAACTACTGAACTACGCTCTGCTACTTTAACGGGATATCCACTGCCAACCTGCACAACGCTTCCCTACTGTCTTTGAAATATTCACTGCTAACCTCTGGATTCTATACTCAAAGACGACCGTCATCAGGAACAACATAAAAATAGGTTTTAATATCAGAAATACTTTTTTGTAAAAGATTATTACGAGCAATGGCTTCAGTTAAGTATATTTTGAACACAATTTCATGCTTTCAACTACAGATGAAATGTATTGTTCTTTATTTTGTTATAAAACCAATTTTGGTCTTCTTGCTATAGCATCTATTGTTTATCATTTTATTATAGATATGTATTGTTGGATATTGTTTTTATATAAAAATTTATTGCTGGCATTTTTACTCTAAAAAGTATTTTTTTACTTTCAGCCTGTTTTTCTTTGTGTTTCACTATTTGCCCATAGCTGGGACCCTAACAAGTGTTACTACTTCCGGTCAAGCTGAACCTGTGAACAACAGTAATTAAGAGATCAGTAGATTGACGATTTTGAGGAGATTCCTGTAGTTTATCGTTATAAACCTGAATTAAAATATCACCGAAAATGTAGTAGCGATGCCTTATCCTGATTGGAACTGTCCTGTCTACACTTTCCTGTCTTGATAGTCTCCAAGAGCGCAAAACTGGCCTTGTGGGTGATGGATTTTTTTCAACTTTACCACCTCCTTCCTGCAGATGAAACATTGCAAGCCACCGCAATGTTGAGACGAGCTACATTCCTTAGTTCTACAAACTCCTAGTCGTCCAGATATTTCCCTTACAATCACCGAAGTTGAGCAACGTCGAGTCTGGTCATTACTTAGATGGGTGACAGCGTGGAAATAACAGGTGCTGTAAGCTTGGATGTGCGGATGGTGTAATGGCTCGAATTTATTAATCGGAGAGCCGAGTTCCCGTTTGATTCATTATAGCTACTTACGTCCAAATACCCTTTGGGAAAGGTAAGGATTCACCTCTACTCCCTCAGCTATGGGTTAACTAGTAAGAATTATATCACGATCTTTATCTCCCCGTCCTTCAGTAACCCTCTACCTTGTGTGGATCATAATAAAAGAAAAATTTGACATCTTGATATCATTATTTTCTCTTCTAGTTCTACTCATTGTGGCTTTTGGTGATATTAAATAATAGTTTTGTAGACTATTATGTTTTAAAGGAAGTGTATCTCTGTTCGGAATTCCTGAGGTTGACGTTCGAAGTCAGATGGAAGAGAAAACAACGAAGTTGATTTTGATCAGCTGAACTAGCGAGGGAATGATAGAGAAATCTTTCTTTTTTTTTTTTGTCAGCTGTTCCTGAACCGTTAAGCAATGTAGACGTTATCTTTCGTGTCTGTAACGGCTGCCGAGTGGAAAGAGAGCGACCCCACTGGATAGAAAATGTAAACGCCGACGACATGAATAAAACTATATAAGTTAAAATGATCTTTGTTGATGTATTTTATCACTGGAACAAAAACCTTTCGCCAGCTAGTCGGAATAAGAGAAGAGAGGTGAGAAAGAATAAAATATATGAGTAAATTGGCACCGATGACGAAGACCCCCACCCACATTGCTGTTGAAAGTTCTCAAGTCATTTGGTTTGTTTATGATGTTGTAGCACATGTATATATAGTGTATAATGGGCACGTGGCCGAGTGATTAGGACTTTCGCATTCTGAACATGAGAACCGGTTTCGAATCTCCCCATGGTCGATTTGTCAAGAAGGAGACTGATGTTATCGGACTGGAGTAGTCGATTTCCAGCGAGTGACATCTTTGGAAAGTGTCTAAAAACCATACCACGGGTTTACCCAAGCCTTGTCAGCGAAAGTGGGTAGCCGATACCGCTGGACACATACGCGTGCACCAAGTGTGAAAACAATGCTAAAAATTCAGCTGAAGCTATAAATCAACTCATAAAATTTTTTATTGCCTAAGTTGGCTATTATAAAGTTGGCGTTTGAAGACAGATTTCATGACTGACCTCTGGCAGTTGACGTGTCAATGCACACACACACAGAGAAAGAGAGAGAGAGAGAGAGACACACACACACACACACACACACATATATATATATATATATATATATATAAATAATAAAAAGTCTTAAACACTAATATTCCATGGAATATTAGTGTTTAAGTGTTTTTATTATATCCTTACTCTGACATTATGTTCTACCTGGATTCTATCCTCTTGGAATTTTTTATTCAAAAAATATATATGTATGTGTATGCATCTATGTATATATATTTATATATTTTGCATAAGTATGTGTATATTTATCACTAATATTATCTATCTATCTATCTATATATATATATATATATATATATATATATATATTTCTGGCCATTCTTTAGAATGAAACAGAATATCGGTACTAGGACTTGAGCCCAGAGTCAACTTTTATATTTGCATACGTTCTTATCCCTTATATTAAGCTAATTTATCCATATATATATATATATATATATATATATATATATATATATATATATATATATATATATATACAGTAGCGTCCAAAACTAAGGGACAAAATTTTAAAACCTAATATTTGTTAGAAATAACAACTGTGAAAAGCTGAAATTTTGACAACTGGTAGTCGTTATCATCCATAATAACATACTAAAATTTGAATCATTTGCAAAGGATAGAAAAAGAATTATAACAATTATTTATTTATTTTCAAATTTGGAACGTCCAAAAGTAAGGGACAAAATTGAGAAAAACAATGTAAACAGCAAAAAAACAATAAAAATACATATACAATCAATATTTAGTAAATGAGCCCTTGCTCTCAATGACAGCTGCACATCTTCGACAACAAGAACGAATCAGTTCTTGACAATCCTCGATACTAATTTTAGACCATTCTTCTTGAAGCTTCACCCGCAAATCCTCCGTGTTAGTGGGATTTCTTTCCATAACTTTCACTCCTAACGTCTTCCAAAGATTTTCTATTGGATTTAAGTCAGGACTTTGCGGTGGCCAATCCATAATTTCCAAATCTTGCTCGCTAAGGTAACTCATTACCACCTTTGCCTTGTGACATGGGGCATTATCTTGCATAAAGGTAGCCCTATCGAAACCTGAATTCTGTATGATTGGCACAACATGATCTTGAACAATGTTTTTATAGATCTGCGCGTTTACACGAGTTTGTAACCGGACAAGAGGCGTTGTACCTTGGCTAGAAAACATTCCAAATACCATGACGCTTCCGCCCCCAAACTTGACAGTTTTCTTAGTACACTTTGCACTTAATCTTTCACCAACACGTCTCTTTACATTGTTTTTTCCATCATTTCCAAATAAATTAATCTTGCTTTCATCACTGAAAAATACTTTTGCCCAATTTTCATATGTCCAAATTGCATACCTGTTTGCAAACTCTAATCTCTTCTTATTATTCTTCGAACTAAGAAGTGGTTTCTTCCCTGGGGTTCGATTAAACAGCCCTATTTCTTGCAGTCGTCTACAAACAGTCTGTCTTGACACATTAACACATGAGGTACTATTCATAACCCTTTTAATTTCTGTGCAAGACTTAAAACGGTCCTTTAATGACATACGCTGCATTATTCAATCTTTTCTTGCCGAAGTTTTGCGGGGTCTGCCGATTTTAAAAGCACTAACTATTTTGCCAGTATCATTGTAGGATTTAACCACCCTGCCTACAACACTCTTGGAACGTTTCACTTTCTCTGAAATCTCTCTAATGGTGTGCTTTTCCTTATGTAGCTTCACAATAGCTTGTCTCACAGAGTAATCAAGTTTTTGGCGTTTCGCCATGGTGCCGGCTGATGCAACGTTTACAAATGACTAAGTAAGACTTATTCTTTAGAGGAAATCAAAAAATTTGAATATAGCATACTGTTTACATTGTTTTTCTCAATTTTGTCCCTTACTTTTGGACGATCCTATTTTGAAAATAAATAAATAATTGTTATAATTCTTTTTCTATCCTTTGCAAATGATTCAAATTTTAGTATGTTATTATGGATGATAACGACTACCAGTTGTCAAAATTTCAGCTTTTCACAGTTGTTATTTCTAACAAACATTATGTTTTAAAATGTTGTCCCTTAGTTTTGGACGCTACTGTATATATATATATATATATATTCAAAAGAATAATATTTGGTAATACGTATAGATAATTAATTACAAAGAGGATATAAAGAGAGAGCTCTATGTCAAAAAACAGAGCAAATAATAATTAATTATGAAAACGAAAACTCACAATCTCATGGTAATATTTATTTCATTAGAAGCAAAAAATTCGAATTCAAATCTTCAGACCAAAGCCATTACACACACATTAATGAATTTCTGTGTAATGGCATTGTTCGTGAGATTTTAATGAAATAAATATGGGTTTGTGAGTTTTCGTTTTCATAATTAATTATTAATACATACATATATATATATATATATATATATATATATATATATATATATATATATATATATATATATGATATATTTTGGCATGAAATATTCATCCAAACAAGTTTGATTATAAACGTATGAAAAGCTCAGTCTGTTTAAATTTCAGCTATATTTCTTTTCTATTTATGTCTTATACTAGCAATATAACCCCGTCTTTTACGGGGTCTTTCATTACTGGCAATTTTTCCCTTCAATTGGAGCAGTTTAAAGTCATCCCACCCAGAAATCAATATTAATAACAGCATTTGAGTGTAACTGATGCACATCCCCAAATGGTGGGATAACAATTTAAATGGGGGGAGGTAGTGACCCTGAAAAGGGAACTGTATAATAATAAATAAGATTATTGTAATAATTTAAACTATTTATTTTTATTAAAGTTTTTACGAAAGATTTATATCCAAGAACAGGTAGTAAATAGTAAAACGTTGCTGAGAGTTATAATGGACAGGAAGTAGTGGAGAGCCATTGTCGCTAACAATTTGGACTCAAAACCGGCAATGAAGAATTATCTATAAAACAAAAAAAAATTCATCGGATGAAAACTGTGGAAATGCATAAACAACATCCGGTTACACACACACACACACATATATATATATATATATATACACGCACATACAATTTGAGAATTATAGATATATACATGACATAGGTAACCCTATCTATTTGAGAAATTAATTATTATTCCAAATGCTTTGCATATATTAACACATTGGCTGCTTTTTATGATGACCCAGACTAAAAATTACCACATACCCACATGTCATCTTCCACTTAATATTTTCTGATACATTTTCATCTGCGGGTGCTAACAATGAGTTTATTCGGTGATGCTTTTAGTGTGAAAACCATGTTAACAATTCAGTTGAAGCTATAAATCAACTCATCAAATTGTTCATTGCCTAAAGTTGGCGTTTGAAGTCGGATTTCGTAACTGACCTCTGACAGTTAGTGTGTTAAGCTATTTGACACGAGCTCATGTTGTTGGACAAAAGTTCCCCAGACGCAAACTATACATTTCTAAATTTTCTATTTTCCTTTTACTATTTTTATGTCGTGTCTTATTCAGGACATGGACGATCATAGCTCTCCATAATATCCTATCCTTTGTTGCTCTAAAGTAAATGTTTGTCTTGTTGCTATCTCTCCTAATTCTGCCAGTCATTTATACAAGCTCGTTAGGTAGGTTATTCGTTGCTTTCCAATATGTCCGGTCAGCCTTAAATCTTCTAAGTTAAAGATATGAAAGGGATTCAGTTATCCTTATGAATCATTGCTTTTTAAGACTGTCTTCTTAGAGATTAAAATGTTCAATTATAGGAACAAAGCATAAAATGTTAGTGAGTCTTTTCAAATGTTTCCTTCATTTAATGTTTCTGCTTTTAAATTCTTTCTTTCTTTCTTTCTTTCTTTCTTTATAAACGCCAGGCTTTTATTATTTCTTTCTTTCTAAATACCTGGCTTTTACTTCTTCTTTCTTTCTTTCTTTCTTTCTTTCTAAATTCCTTGCTTTTGCTTCTTTCTTTCTTTCTTTCTTTCTTTCTTTCTAAATGCATTGCTTTTGCTTCTTTCTTTCTTTCTTTATTTATTTTCTAAATGCCTGACTTTTACTTCTTTCTTTCTTTCTTTCTTTCTTTCTTTCTTTCTTTCTTTCTTTCTAAATGCCTTGCTTTTGCTTCTTTCTTTCTTTCTAAATGCCTGGCTTTTGCTTCTTTCTTTCTGTCTTTCTTTCTTTCTAAATGCCTGGCTTTTACTTCTTTCTTTCTTTCTTAACCATTTTCTTTCTTTCTTTCCCTCATTATATCTTCCTTAATTCCAAACAGACGAGGTGGCTGGCATAAAACTGGTAGCTAGAAGCTGTCTATGATCCTAAAAACATTTTTCTTTTCAATGATTAAACGTTTTGTCAGAGAACCCTCGCAACTTAAATTATGGGATGGAAGGAAATAATTTCCTGAATATTCGATGTGTTTAAACTAAGGATTTTCCGGGTAGATTTTTCTCAAAAAAAAGAAAAAAAATTTAAAAAAAAGGAAATAAGAAAATCGACCCAACCCGCCTATTGGAAACTCAAAGAAAGTTAATAAAGCGGCAAATTTTCAAAAAAGATTCTCAATGTCACAGACAATGAAGAGGTTCAGATGTCTGAACAAAGCTTTGAATTTTAATGATTCTTTTTCAACTTTTTATTAAAAATAAAAAGTACTTCAATTGACTGAACAAAGCTTAGAATCTTAATGAATAATCTCATGATGAAATGAGTTAATTCAATTGTCCGTAAAAATCATGTCGTTTCGTTAATTGTTCTTAAAGTTTAAAAAATAAAGAAATGCGTCGTTTATCAGGATTATCTTGGATAGTTAACGACTCTTCTTTCTTTGTCTAGAAATTTAGCAAAGAGGAAGTTCGTTTATCGATGAAACTTCTCAAAGAGTGTTATTGGCACTACACAAAACATGTTCTTCTATGTGTCATATTCCTTCAAGACAAGGGAGATCTTGGCTCTGTACAATTTCTTTTCTGTTGTAACTCTTAGTAAAGTTTGTCTTTTTGCTATTTCTCCTAATTAACATTCTCAAGGTATAGGCAATTAAAAAAAAGAACTATCAACCATATCTTATTGACTGTTTATAAACTTATAGACACATCCTTTTAGGACAAGAAAAACCATGGCTCACGACAGTTTACTTTTTGTATTATTATATATAAATTACTATGTCTTCATAGGAAAGATAATGGAGTCCTTTTGCTTTACCATTTCCACGATTTGGAATTTGAGATTTTTTTTCTCTGAGACTGTCACACTAATATAGAAGGTAATGGTTCTCTACTGATTTTATTTCTTTACTATCTTTGAATTAACTTTTGGAAAGATATTGAAGCGGAACTGTTGTTGTTGTTATTATTATTATTATTATTTCCTTTGATTTCTGGTGTTTACACATCTCTTTCCAGTTCCCACCCAGGGGTCTAAGGTTAGAAATGGCATCATGACACTTTTCACTGACAAAAAAAAATTACATAGATAAAGCCCTTCGTAAAGTGTGGGCTGTACTTGTGAGAATATTTTTTGTATTTCTTTGAGGCATGGACTTCCAGGAATCCCTTCGATTAGTCTACTGGAATCTTTTCCGACCAACCCAAGCGTTCCAACTACAAAAGGGATTATTGATTTTCGCATGTGCCACATTTTTGAGATTTCGATTTCAAGGTCCTTATATTTTGATAGCGTTTTGAATATCTTGCAGTCTGCAGGGTCTGCCATATCAATAAGGAGGCACTTTTTTGTTTGTGGTCTTTAATAACAAAGTCTGGATGGTTGGCTTTAATTGTTCTGTCAGGTTGTATTGTGTAGTTCCATAGAATTGTAACACGTCCTATCTCTGTAACTGGGTCTGGGTGGTTTTCATATCAGTTTCTGTCAGTTGCCTTTCCGTAGAAGTTGCAAATTTCCCAGTGCAGATATTGGCACACTCTGTCACGCCGGGTTTTATACTCAGTGGGTGTGATCATTATTATCATTATTATAATTATTATTATTATTATTATTATTATTGCTGTTGTTTGTGTTGTTTTATTTCCTTTGATTTCTGGTGTGTACATATTTCTTTCGGGGTGCCGCCCAAAGACCTAAGGTAAGAAATGACATCATGACAGTTAAAACACATACACACACACACACACACTCACACACACTCATACACACACACACATATTTTACATAGATAAAGCCCTTTGTAAGGTGTGGGCTGTACTCGTGAGAACATTGTTTTGTATTTCTTTAAGGCATGGGTTTCTAGGAATGCCATTCAATGAGTTTACTGGAATATTAACCAATCAATCCGAGTGCTCCAACTACGACTGGTATTATTGATGTTCCCATGCGCTACATTTCTGAGGTTTCGATTTCAAGGTCCTTCTATTTTGATAGCTTTTTGGAGATCTTCAAAGATACATTACAACCTGCAGGGACTGCTACAATAATAAGGATACAATTTTTGTTTTGTTTACGGTTTCTAATAGCAATACGTGAGTGGTTATAATTATTATTATTATTTGTGTATGTTATGTTTCCTGCTTTGTATCCTATAGAGCCGGGTTGAAACTATTGTCCTTAGGCTCTATATGAGAATTGTCCTTTAATTGATAGCACTTTTCTTAGTATATGGGATCTTCCTAGTAGAGCGATCTTCTGGACAACTTCTATGTTGATGTTACTCTGGACAATGTTAGTTTTAACTGCCCATTCCTTTTCTCACCAGGCTCAGTGCTCCGATTACTACTGGTACAGTTTCAGTCTTCATTCAACACATCCTGTTACTGTAGATTTTCAGGTATTTGTATTTGGAAAATTTCTCGATAATTTTCAAGGTGTTTCCCTCGGATGGTACTGCTATGTCAATAAGCATATACTTCCTGAATTTCTTGTCTTTTATGATAATATCACGTCTGTTATTTTTTGGGGTTTTTTTCCCTGTCAGTTTGAACTGTCATGTCCCAGGGGATACTTATATCGTTATATTTGTAACTGTGTCAGGTTGGTGTTAGTACCCTCTCTCAGTGGTTTCGATTTGGTGCTTCTTGCATATCTTCCAGTGCACATATGTTGCTATCTTATTTCTTACACATATGCTGCTACCATGTTATATCTTTATTATTATTATTATTATTATTATTATTATTATTATTATTATTTCCATTGATTTCTGTTGTATACTAATTTCTTTCCGGGTCCCAAACAGAGATCTAAGGTCAAAAAATGGCATCACATTTTCTACCGTACAAAAATAAAAAAAATAAACCAACCTAACCACACACACATAAACACACACACACATTTTACATAGATGAAGCCTTTCTTAAGGTGTGAGCTGTACTTGTGAGAAATATTTTTGTATTTCTTTAAGGCGTCGGCTGGGAAGGATCCCTTCAGTGAGTCTATCAGACTTATTTTTCACTCACCCTCAAGTCGCCAACCAAAACTGGAATCACTGATGTCTTCATGTACCACACTCATGATATTTTCACATCAAGATTCTTATATTTTGATATTTTTGAAGATATTCAACGCTACATTAAAGTTTACAGTAACTGGCGTGTCAATATGAAAACACATTCTGTTTCTTGTGGTCTTTGATCACAATGTCTGAACGATAAGATTTGATTGTTCTGTTTGCGGGCAATTTAAGATCCCATAAAATTGTTACAGGCCTATAACTGGGTCTGGTTGGCGTTTATACCAATTACTTGCAGTTTCTTTCCCATAAAAATTGCAGATTTTCCAGAACAGATGTTATGCTGAATTTTATAATCGGTGGATGCTAATACCGTGAAACCTGATACGAGATGATCACTTATTATTATTATTATTATCATTTTTATTTTCTTTGCTTTCTGGCGTTTACACATTTCTTTCCGGGTCCCACCCAGGGACCTAAGGTTAGAAATGGCATCATGACACTTTTCACTGACAAAAAAAAAATAAAATAAAATAAAATAATTACATAGATAGAGCCCTTCGTAAAGTGTGGGCTGTACTTGTCAGAACAATTTTTTGTATCTCCTTGAGGCATGGGCTTCCAGGAATCCCTGCAATTAGTCTACTGCAATCTTTTCCAACCAGTCCTAGGGCTCCAACTACAACAGGGATTGTTGATGTTCCCATATGCCACATTTTCGAGACCTCTATTTCAAGGTCCTTGTATTTTGACAGCTTTTTGAATATCTTCAAAGATACATTGCAGTCAGCAGGGACTGCCATATCAATAAGGAGGCACCGTTTTTGTTTGTGGTCTTTAATAACAATATCTGGGCGGTTGGCCTTGATTGTTCTGTCAGTGTGAATTGTGTAGTCCCATAGAATTGTAACAGATCCTATCTCCGTAACTGGGTCTGGGTGGTGTTGGTACCAGTTTCTTTCAGTTTCCTTCCCGTAGAAGTTGCAGATTTAGTTTCCTTCCCGTAGAAGTAAACTAAATCTGCAGGAAGGTTTATTATTATTATTATTATTATTATTATTATTATTATTATTATTATTATTATTATTATTATTATTATTCGCACGATCGTTAAACCCTACCAATACCACATAAATAATGGCTTATTCCGTTTAGATCGCGTGTAAAGAGGGAAAAAGACACTACTTGGTCTTAGTGAGAAAATGAAAAAAAGAAAGAAGAGAAGATAGAAGTAGAGAGAGAGAGCGAATCAGATTAAACTGATAAGAATAGATAATACACGTTAATTTTAGCCAAAAGACCAACAATAAGATATCGTTACTATAAATAAAATAACATCGTCTGATGAATTATTCTTAAATAATTATTAAGATAAAAGTTCACAAAATGAGAATTTCGCTAGAAAGAAAGAAAGAAAGAAAGAAAGAAAGAAAGAAAGAAAGAAAGAAAAAGGGAAGCTAGAATTGTTTAATGTCTTTTGCCAATACCTCATGAATAATGGACTATACCATTTTGGTTGCGGAATAAAACAAATGACAAGCACTGTTTGGTTTCAGCGAGAGAATTGAAAAAGAAGAAAGGGAAGATAGAAGTGTTTAACGTCTACTGCCGATTCCTAGAAAATAATGGACTATTTCGTTATGATTAAGTGAAAAGAGAGGATCAGTCACTATTTGATTTCAGTGAGAGAAAGAAAGATAGAAAGAAAGAAAGAAGGGAAGAGCAGCTGTTTCAGTAAAATAGAAAAAGTTATTAATTTCAAATCTTTTCATTTGTACCCACATCTTAAAATTGTTTATAAATATTGAATTTATATTATGTTTTAAGGTTTTGTTAAAGTTCAAATATTTACCGATGTGATCGGGGAATTTCTACGGATATTTTTTTATCGAAGAACTCGCCATGAACTTATCCCTTATTATTTTCATTAATTTAAGAATTAACATTCATCGGAAAATTTTCACGAGTCTTTCTGGTTATTATCTTTTAAATATATTTTGAGAAAATATGGTTGTGTCTTTTCCGTTTCCTAATCGAAGGTTTCCGATTTCACGATTTCCTTTCGCTTAGAATGGTTGTTAAACAAGATATAGGTGATAACGATTCTCCACAGATTATCCGGAAATTGGCACCATATCTAAGGAAATATAGTAGAGTGGTTTCTCAATGCCTTTTCGGAGGATTTAGCTTTCAGAATTTTCCTTTTCTTGATTGGTAAAGACAAATCAGCAGTTCATTTTTGCCGAAATATTATCAATTATGTTAATCACTCTTTGGAAACTGATCCTCCCAAAATGATTGCAGTTTTTCGGACAATCATTTGAATAGTGTTGTTTAATAAGCGTTGCTTATCTCTGACACAAGGGGACAAGTATTGGGCGCGGAATGTGGACCGAAGTCTCTACTCATGATCTTCAATTTACTTACATTTAAATCACGATGATATGTTTTTTAAACCATGTTTTCTCAAATTTCTAGCTGTTCTCAAAGTTACAGACGATATATTTTAACGGCTGTATTGAATTCAAAGAGCTCACCGTAAATGATCAAGTAGCTTTGATACCACCCTAATTAAAAGGAAAAACATATTTTTTTCCACCGAAAATACTTCGAGGGAGTCCTGATAAAACAAGTTACTAACTATAAGCACCGATCAAAATCACAAAATTACATTGATAACCTTTATTAAATCCATTCTTAAAGAGTCTAGCGTATATTTAACTATCTAGACAGGTGCTGATCTAAATACTTTCCCAAACCAACATGCAGACAATATTCAACCATAAGTAATCACTACAAGAGCCACACACACACGCAGGTGCATAATGATAATAGTTGGTCACTCGTATTCAAGGATACCCGTCTACAACGGCGACTAGCCAAACCCTATTGCAGACTTTCGCTCAGGCACATTTGTGTTTATTCAACACCGACAGATACTACATGTGGTTTATACTCAAGCTAGGCTGAGCAGTCCTTAGAGTTTTTGAGAGGGAGCGTGTTATCTGGCGTGCTTAACAATCTGAACAAGACCAGTACACTCAAACCCTCGGTCACGATGATTGTGACTTCATGCTAGAACTGGTATCAACGCCCACCCCCCAAATATTCCGTCTACCCAATTTCACTCACAAGGCGTAGGTCAACTCGTGGTATGGTACACACATGCATACATACATACATATATGCATTATCATGCAAATTCTGATAATATCACTTGATAAGTCACCAGAAGGTTTGAAACAAAAGAATTATATTTGTAGTGATTTTATAACATATTTATGTTATAATTTTTGAATAAATAATTATATTTGCTCTACTGTGTATTGAGCACTATTCCTGAATAATATTTATTGGTTATTGGAATTTATTCCGTACACACCAATCCTATACTTATATATATATATATGTGTGTGTGTGTGTGAAACGTGTGTGTATATAAATATAAATAAATATATATAAATATAATTATTTATATATTATATGCGCGGTACTTATTAGAAAGCGCTCAATATCAGAGATAGAGCTAACATATTTGGTTGGATTGATGTGATTTTTTGACCCTGAGTTTCACGCTTTTGCGAGCATGAAACCCAGTGTCACAAACTCACATCATCCAACCAAATATATTATATATATATATATATATATATATATATATATATATATATATATATATATATATATGTGTGTGTGTGTGTGTGTGTGTGTGTGTGTGTTGAGAGTGAGAGAGAGAAAGTATTCTGGTTTATATATACAAAAGTATGTTAATGCTTTTAAAATCTTCTAATATGTTTTGCAATGTGCAGACCAGAAACAATTTCATGGATCCATCTTCAATTCTTCTAAGCAAGCCCCGCGAAATGGAGCCGATTTCTATTTCCAAGAATAATCAAATCTTTCATGTCTTTGATTAACACGCAGAAAAGGGAGGGCAATCATTTGTGCAATATTATCATTAACAAGTGAATAGAAAAACTAAAAATTTAGTAATAATGAAAATCCTTCAAAGAAATTTGAACACTCTTCCATGACTAATGATCCCTGAAAAATTATCTAGTTTCTGCGCTAAAAGGCAGTAAATAGTTTCATAGAAAAATTCTTCAACAATTCAGAAATGAATCTCAGAATTTCAGACAACATAAGAAGGTTGTTATTAATTCTCTGAAACGGAACACTATATTCTAACTTATATTGAATGTTAGTTCTAAGTATATTTTAGTAGGTGCCGTTTCATACCTGATTTTATATTCAGAATGGTTTAATGTTAACGCCTTTCGCTATACGATACGGCTATGGATTTTAATTTTAAATTTCTTTACAGTTATTCTGTAAGACTCTAATCAAATTATTAAAGATACTTTTATTCAAATGAATGCTAATTTTATTAGAAAGTACAGACCGTTATTCAAAATAAAATGACCAATATTCATTGAACAGATTCTTTGAATTCAGTATAAAGAAAACTTAATTTAAAATTAAAATAGCCTTATTAAAACCAATTTCTTTCCGTTTATCCATATATAATTTCACACCTCAAAATTCGTGCGAAGTGAAGTTACATGTAACGGGCTTTCAGATTTTGTCACCTTATGGTTCAGTGTTAAACACTATAGAAGAAACTTTTAGTTCATTAAAAGCAACTTTTTTTGCCACTTGTGAACGTTCCAATTTATTCCCACATGACAGAATTTTACGAAAATTCTTTGACCGAAAGTCAAATATTCTTACATACCTATGTTAGTATCAATAAAAGGAATATTTACCGATATCCCAAATACGGAAAAAAATAGTTTACAATATATTTAGGCAATAAATCCACTAAGATGCAAGTTGATTACTGTACGTTAAAGAATATGAAAAAAAAAAGACTATTAAGAAAAAAAGACATTAGAAGATTAAACAATTGAAACAACAAAAATACCGATTGACATTACATTTAAACTTTTGAAGATCAATGCTAAGGGGAAAGCAAAAAGCCGGATGAGAATTCCACAAGCGAGAAGTGCGATAGAAGAAACTATTAGCATAGAACTTCCGGTTACATCTAGGCATTCCAATTGTAAATGGATGAGACCTTGCATTGAGCTTAAATTCATAAAGTCTAGGTACCATAGCGGGAAGTTAATGCAAACAATTACCATGAAATTATTCATAGAAAATGCTCAAGAAAGATACGTTACGACAGTGGAAAAGGGACTGAAGCCGAGATGCCATTGCAGAATTTGGAATTTATCAAGAATCTCTGGAAATTTAAATCAGATTAACTTAAACATATTTTTTTAATATGCCAAAAAATATTTTAAAACCATATTCAGTTGAAAATATTTTTAAATATTTAAAATATTGTTTGTTTAAAGAAAGCTGAAATATAAATAATCTTTTGGATACAAAAGGAAAATAAGAGTTACTTCTCTTGAAACATAAAAAGGAACGATAATGGCGATTATAATATATTAATACATATTTTTAACCTCGCATTGTCTGGCAACCCTGAATCTGAGTTCAACGAAAATCGTTCCCTGCGACTAACTTTTCTAGGGCCTTTGAATCAGACCAGTGGGAGCGGAGAAGTTACTTAGACACGCACCCGGACAAACACACACGCATACACTGTGCTTTATATATAAAATTCGAGTTGTGGTATATGACTTAAATAACGCTGTGATTAAAAATGAAAATGGACGAAAGCAAGATGAATATAACTGTTGATCGAATGGAAAAAACAGCTTGTACTGCTAACCTTGAATTTATAATGCTGTAAGGCGTCCATTACTGCTATTAATAATACTAGTGTGTATGTGGTTATATATATATATATATATATATATATATATATATATATATATATATATATATGTGTGTGTGTGTGTGTGTGTGCGTGTGTATATAAACATATATATATATATATATATA
>OZ010597.1:25552057-25579557 GCA_963932145.1 Acanthosepion lycidas
AATCGAACCTGTATCCTATACGGAAGCCTCATTTATGGAAGATTTAAGTTTAAAAGCAGTAAAATCGACATTGCCAATCGAGCGATTCTCCGATGCCCGATCATTTAAGGCACGTCAGGCTAAATGACGGTTCCGTATAGGATACAGGTTCGATTCCTGTCGGAGATCGGATAATTTCTATGAACATTTCTCAGCCGTTAAATGTTAATCATACTGTTTATTATAAAACAGAGCATTTACTTAAATATTTGTATCTATAACAAGTATGTATAAACACAAAAATGTCTTAAAATATATATAAAGAGAAATATAGTTTTAAGGTGTGTTACATTATGGGATAAATTACTCAATATCAGAGATAGTGACTATTTAAATATAAAAGTGAACATGAAGTCAACGCTCAGAGGCGACAGACTGTTTCATACGAGATGCAATCAGGCGGATTGACGATTGCATCTAGCATGCCACATCTGGGTTTTGACTTCAATGTTCACTGATATATATATATATATATATATATATATATATATATATATACATTCATCCTAAACAAGGCAGTAATGCCACTAAAGTTATACTGGGAGTGAAAGAGAATAAGAATAATTTAGACTGAACAGGAAACATATCCCGAAACCGGGAACGATATGAACCGGACAATACACAGACAGACACACATATACACTTAAATAATTCTTCCTACCCGTTCGAATTTACTCGGAATTTCATGCATATAACAATCAGCTAAAATTTTATTAAACCTTATTTTGCATTGAGCATTGTTTTAATTTTAATACTATAACTCACTGTGCGCTATTATATATATATATATATATATATGTGTGTGTGTGCGTGTGTAGGTGTTGTTGCATGTATGTGTGTTTGTGTGTGTGTCTGTGTGAATAGAAAGTGACTTGTTGATATATATACTACTACGTCCAGAAAAGGGATTGTCTATCTAATATTGAGTTACTATTCCCTTAAAAAAAATTAAAGCCAACCTTTGCATTGAGTCCGATATAAATTTTCAAATTTTCTACTGTTAATCTTATTTTGATTATTTCTGACATCTATCTATCTATCTATCTATCTATATATATATATATATATATATATATATATATATATATATATATATATATATATATATCCTTAATTATTTAAGACATTTTTTATGATTATACGTTCTTTTATATATAAAAAAATGTCTTAAATAATTGGCGGACTTTGTCCATTTCATAATGTATGACGTCTTTGTTTACATTTCGATACGCATTGAGCAGATATGAATGAATGAGAGAAAATCATGGAGAATTGTGTAAAATCGACACGGCTAACCGAACGCTCCTCTGTCACCCAATCGGTTAAGGCACGTCAGTCTATATTACGGTTGTGTATAGGATACAGGTTCAATTCCTGTCGGAGGGCGCATATCTTCTATGAAAATTTCTCGGACATTCAGGCCGGTAAATGTTGTTGATACTATTTATTATAAAACAGAGCATTTAAATATTTTCATCTATAAAAAAATACGTATAAACATAAAAAATGTATTAAATAAATAAATATATATATGTGTGTGTGTATTAGGTTGGTGCAAAAATAATGACGTAATAATGTCGTTTTTTGACGTTAAAAAATACGTCAACAAACGACATCATTACGTCATTATTTTTGCACCAACCTAATATATATATTACGAGGTAAATAAATGAACGCACCCATAGAAAATAGCAAGAAAAGTTAGTAATTGAATTCCTTTATTAATACAGAGTATTAATACAGATGTATATATATACATTATATAAGTCAAAAATGATTTAGTATTTTCTTGGTTAAGCGTTTGCTTTAATAATGGACTTAATTCTTCGTGGCATACTATAGACTAAATTCTTTAGTAAATCAACGTACTTTTCCAGCGTTCTTTTAATTCGCGAAAAATCTCATTTTCTGTGTTATGGTCACGGCTCTGACTAGGCCACTGGAAGAATTGCAATTTACCCTAGTCACACTTTCTCTCAAGATAACCTTTAATATCTAAGGCAGTATGCTTGGGATCGTTATCGAAAATCTTCACTGTATATGCAATTATTGTAAAAGTGTTAAGGGTTTGACAAAGAAAGAGGGTGTAGGGATGCAAAGTGCGTTTATCTCTCATTGGGTAAGATCAGTTCACGATAGTCACGTAACGGCCAGTGAGTTGCTATTAGGACTGAGAGAAAGATAGACGTCAGTAGCCTACAGTTTAGCGCGATCAAATGGAAATCACCAAGGTTCGCAGAATATACCATCGGTCTGGCTCCTTTCCGTTCCTGAAATATTATACCTAAGAACCTTTCGACTTTCCCCTTTTATAGTTTCTCTGTATGTGACAAATAGTGACAGATATATGCATATAAGTATTTATTCTATCGCATAGCGGTTTATCAAATATCTTTGAATGCGTATTCATTTCTTTCACATATCACCGTCCTTCCTTTGTATAAAGGTAGGAGTATATCACGGATGTTCTAATGACTGTAATGGGTAACTGGAGCTTTAAATATTCACTCTATTCAATGTTCCATATTAAATTAAAAAAAATAAACTTTAAAATATCGATTGAAAATATTGTATTTATCATCAGTTTATGTGTTATTGATTTTTCTGTGTATGGAAATGTGTCTATCAAAAGTGTTATATTCTATAAGCACATAAAATCAAGAAATATCTTATTAAACTGGCACTTTTAATCTTAATTTTTAAAACTGAACGATAAATATGAACCAGTGTAAAAATACGCCAATTTCAAATTCCAGTCGAGTTCATTTTGTGAACGGGAATGGAAAACGTATGAATACATCACTCCAGCCACTTCAGTTATTGGCAAATAGCAAGAGATTTCGAAGCATTTCCCCTTCGTTCGGAACCAGTCTGGTAGTAGGAAAAATCTGAATTCAAACCAGCCTGGAAAGCGTTGGCCTCCGTCAGGTTGACTTAGCCAGGAAACACAACTGCTGCTGTGTCTGAAGTAGATGTTATGACCGTCCTACGATACGAAGATGTTACGGGATTCCTGAATAAATTAAAAAATTATAGTATGTCACCAAGTACGTGATGCTATAATAAAACTTTAACTGGAAAAGGCAAGATTAAATTGCAAACCTATTTCTATTAATATGACGAATGTTGAGACGAGCGATATTGCTTCATTTCACCAGTTTAGATCTTTAACAGCTAAAATCATTTCCTTCGTATTCCCGTGATAAGGAGGCAGTTACACTGTGCCTTCAAAGAACAGCTACTTTGAAAAATCAACTCCCAAGAAGATGATTTCCTGACCACTACAGTCTTCACCTCTACAAGTATAGGATCAGCAGTTATCTATACTATATATATTTAGTGTCTACAGTTAGTTCATTCTCTTACAGACTTAAACTAACCTCAATCTGTAATTCTCTACCTTGATTGGCTCATGGGCCTCTGCGTTTTTGAAAATTTAGCGGGGAAAAAAAACTAAAAAAACACATTTCTCTGACCTCAGAGAGAAGCTTTAAATTGAAATTGAAAGGTCGTAACTGATTAATTAGGAAGTCTGTTGAGACACCACATAACATCCCCACTGCTGCTCCCTATCTGCCCCATCATAGGGGTTTGTATTGTGCATATATTAGGAAACACATGCTGTACTCTTTGTTTTCCTGTCTTAGGGCCAGAATGGCCAGTGAATACCCGGAGTGACACGTGGACAGGGGTATTCTGAGAGGGATGGATTGCTTTTGACAGGGTTTTGGAGATAAGTTCAAAACGGCGTGAATTCAATAGAGAACCGCAAGAATTCTGAAGCGTCGATACGCCTCTCACACACAGGCTAGCCACCGGATAAGACTACCAGCGGAGGGATCCGGAGCCAACTTGTGACATGCGTTCCAGTGAGGTCATTCCTTCCGCTGCCTCTCAGAATCCAAGCTGCCACCACTCTCGCCTAATAAAACGAATAAGAAAAAGAAATTGTCCTTTTGGTTGACGCCATTTTATGTAGTAGCGTGGGGGACCAGAGACAACACAGAACACGACATTAAGAGAATACATCTGATTAAAATATAATGAATTAAATAAAATGCATATTTCCTGATAGGGAAACAGCTAATCTGAACATTACCAGATACAACGTTGACGGGTCCTTACTTCAATACAGTGCCCATC
This sequence comes from Acanthosepion lycidas, assembly GCA_963932145.1. Lineage (NCBI taxonomy): Eukaryota > Metazoa > Mollusca > Cephalopoda > Sepiida > Sepiidae > Acanthosepion > Acanthosepion lycidas. Next base: position 25,556,240 of record OZ010597.1, read on the forward strand.
TCTTCACACCTGAGCTTGTAAATGGACAGGCATAGTCAAGGGAAGGCTAAATAAACTATTGAGAATATCGCCAGAAATACAAGATATTTTGGAATGTGAAAGCCAATGCCAGGATGATCAGCGGTTGGCTGGAGTGCCTTGTGGGCGTGGTATTCTGACTTTGTCTGGATTTTGGAAATAAGTCCAAAACGGCGTGAATTCAATGGAGGGCCGCAATAATTCTGAAGCGTGGATACGCCTCCCACACCCATGTTAGCCACTGGCTAAGACCACCAGCGGAGGGATACTGAGCCAACGCGCGACATGCGTTCTAGTGACGTCATTCCTCCCGTTGCGTTAGAATCTCCTAGTAAAACGAATAAGAAAATGAAATGGTCCTTTTCGTTGATAGCATTTTATTTAGTAGCGTGGGCGTCCAGAGACGCCAGAGAACACATCATGTGAGACGACACAGTATCCACCATGTTGGAATTTTTCACCTCCACAAATGTGGCCCGTAAGATTATGCCCTTCACTATATTCATCATTCCGCTTCTGATGTCTTCAGTGGAACACTGGAAACGTGAATTCCGGGTGCTATGCGTTACCAAAATGAAACCGGTGATTTGATATTTGTTGTTTTGCTTTGTGCTTATCCTTTGCTAGAGATCCCAGTCGTAAGCTGTGAGGGAAGTGACAGATTCATATCCTGCGAAGTCTATTTGCGCTGTAATTGAATATAACGAACTCGACTGGAATTCGAACTCAGCTCTCCGATTTTTATTTTGTTATACAACCCGCACATCGTAGCAAGCGATTGATAGATCACAGGCGAATGAGCAATATTTATCTTCAGCAGAATCTGACTTGCGTTCTTTTATAAGAAAACCAAACAAAACAAAATTCTTTGCAATTCATCCTTAAACCTTTGTCAATAGATATTTGCCTGATATATATAGATGATGATAATACAGATAAAATTATTCATCGTAAAAGTACTGATTTGAAATATTTCAAAATGGATATGCGTGAATATACTTTGCGCTGGTAATGTCCCCCAGGTATCCCCTCACCTAAGTTATGCACGAATTTCAACCACTTTACCGAAATCTATAAAAAGAACATCTTCCGTGAAATTCCTCTCTCCCTTTCTCTCTCTCTCTCTCTCTCTCTCTCTTTTGAATAGAGCAAACCTTTCCGTAAAATGTTTTAAAAGGCTTAATTTATTCAGCAAAATAAATCGATATGCATGCACCTCTCCGCTGTTTCCCCTTTGCAACTGTTGTTCGATGTTCTTTCAAGCAATATTACTGACAAAAAAAGGTAATTGTAACAATGGGAAGAATTTTATCATTAATTCCCAAGTTTGTTACTCTCCGAGGGCTGGAAATTGATAATAATTCAATAAATGTTAGTCGACGGAGATCCCTTTCCCCAGCCGACGCCTTTTCAATGCATTAAGAGACGTAAGTTCCGAAGCATTCCCTGATGACTTCGACAGAAAATGAGAAAACTATGTTGTTTTTGAACACCTATCATGAAAATGCCATAAGTGGTTACCCCTAAAAATTTCACATTTTCCTTCTTAAAATAACAAATTATTTCTTTAAATCGTTTCAACCCAAGTAAGGAAATAAAGTCTCTAAGATGCAAGGAGGTCTCTGAATGTTACTTTTAAGGTGGGAGAACATTAAAAAGAAAAAAATTAAAAAGACAATAAATAACAATTGACATTGCGTTTATTTTTTGGCATTTAAAAGTTGACTAGGAAGAAGCCGGAAGACAGCTCCATAAGTAAAAAGTGCGATAGCATAGAACTTCCGGTTACATTTCGCCGTTACAAATGTAAAATGATGAGACCTTGCCTCCAATCTTGCATCAAGCTTAAATTCATAAAGTCTAGGTACCATAGCGGGAAGTTAATGCGAACAATTACCATGAAATTATTCATGGAAAATGCTCAAGAAAGATACGTTACGACAGTGGAAAAGGGACAGAAGCCGAGATGCCATTGCAGAATTTGGAATTTATCAAGAATCTCTGGAAATTTAAATCAGATTAACTTAAACATATTTTTTTAATATGCCAAAAAATATTTTAAAACCATATTCACTTGAAAATATTTTTAAATATTTAAAATATTGTTTGTTTAAAGAAAGCTGAAATATAAATAATCTTTTGGATACAAAAGGAAAATAAGAGTTACTTCGCTTGAACCATAAAAAGGAACGATAATGGCGATTATAATATATTAATATATATTTTTAACCTCGCGTAATCTGGCAACCCTGAATCTGAGCTCAACGAAAAAGAAAAGAATTAAGAAAACAACAGATAACGATTTACATTGGGTTTAAATTTTTGTATTTAAAAGTTTCCTATGAAGAAACTAAGAAAGAGCTCTATAAGTAAGAAGTGCGATAGATGAAACTCTTAGCATAGAACTTACGGTTACATTTCGCCGTTACAAATGTAAAATGATGAGACTATGCCGCCAAATAGTACTCTGCTTAAATTCATAAAATCTCGAAAGGAAAGTTCGTCAGAACAATTACCATAAAACTGTTGGCAGGAAGCTACATTACATTCGTGGGAATGTGACTGAAGGCCTGATGCCAGGTTAGGATCAATAACATTGCAGATTCTACTTTAGATTTTATCAAGAATTTTCTAGATATATAGCAATTGGACTAGTGCAGATGTGGCAACAGTATTCAAAGCAAGGACGAATAGTATTCTTATAAATATGCAAAATAGATTCGGACAAGTAAAATTGTCTGGCACGACACAGTGAACCAAATTTCCTAGCAGAAGACCTAACAAGTTTTTCAATATCATCTGTCCATTTCATGTCAGCGGAAAACCTGGAGGTTAGCATCAGCCATTCCGATGGAAGATAACAAGGATTCACTCAGACGATTAAAATAGAGATATTTCATTACGAAGGCGGTAAAATTAACAACAGATTTCTTGGTTTCTTTTAAGGAGAAAAAACAATAAAAGAACAGAAATTAAGAAGACAGAATTTAACGATTGACATTGCATTTAAATTTGTGAATATCAAAGTTGACTTAGATACAAGAAACCAGAAGAGTGTCCCACAGCCGAGAAGTGCGATCAAAGAAGCTGGTAGCATAGAACTTGGTTACATCTAGCTATTTCAACTATAAAATGATGAGACCTTACGGCTTAGTACTGCGCTTAAATTTATAGAGTCTCGTTATTATAGAAGAGAGTTCATTTATTAAAAGGCAAAGGGAAACTACTTTACGGCGTTGGTAAAATGACTGATGCCTAGATGCCAGGTCAGGACCAATAACATTTCAGATTCTCTAAATATATAGCAAGAGGGGCGAATTGAGATTTAACTTTATCCATGGGCTTCTCTGCCGTTTTCGACAAGCACCTTTTTTTATTTTCTAGAATCTTTTCTTCTTTTTCTTCATTTTCTTCACCGCCGCTTTTTAAAGAGGATAACCGAGGAGGGGGCATCTCCTCCATCTCCTGTTCCTGAGTGTGCTTCTGCTCTAGTTGCTGCCGTTATTACTGATGGTGTCCCCGCTGCTTTTTTGTAAGCACTCATAATTCTTCTCTAGTTAGAACTCCTGCTGCTGGTTTTGTTAGAGCTCCTCCAGCTTCCGCTACTGAAACTTCTTCTCCAGTTGGAGCTGCTGCTACTGATCACTTTGCTGCTGGGGATCGTATTTTGATCCGGTTTCTCCCACTGACACTCTTGTTGCTGCTTTTTATTTTTGTTTGTATGGGGGGGGAGCTGGTTTCTTTGCCTCCTTTTATGTGGAACATCTTGCTGATGGTGCGGGGTTGCAGCCTTTGATAGCCTCTTCGCCATTTCCGTCCATTCATCGAGGGCTTTAAGGCTTTTGCGTTTGACTCTGCTTTAGTTGTTTCTTTGCTTGTAGATCGTTGGGGTTATGGTGCTGGCCTCTTTCAATGGCAAGATTTAGAAAGCCCCACAGGACCAGCAGAGAGATCGGTGGCATTTAACAGCAATCGGTCGACCGCCACAGATCAGTACATTAGGTAATTCCATTAAATTTTTCCTGGTCAGTATGACCATTATCTCGAAATCACTCGTGGCAATGCCCGCCTTGCATTTGACCTACGAGACATCGACGATATCTCCAAACTTGGCAAAGAAAAACCCCAAGTGATCCTCTGTAATGTACAGTAGTACTCCATGTAAGTTAACCTTTCTTTTTCTGATAACAATTTACATGGTCTGTAACCTCATAAATATTGTTGTAAGGATGTTTCCAGCCAGAGATTCCCTGTGCCTGCATTTGCCAGCAGGATATCTCACATGCCGTTACCTCTTCAGGTGAATACATTGTTCCCAATATTGGGGCTTTTTAGGGCTTCCTTCATGGTATCCCTGTTGAAGCCGATCATTTTCATGATTTTATGTCCGGGGTCAACTGGGAAATCGTCCTTGTAATAATTGCCTCAAAAAGCGAGGCCACTGGTAGAAGCTCATTATATAAATAAATTTCTCATATGATTCTTTAAGTCAATTGCTGGAATCTGACCCTTCTTTCTTTCTTTTTTGGCCTGCCCACGCTGATAGGCCTGATACTGTGGGTGACTGGTCTTTTTGTCGTTGGGAATCTGCCAATGTGGATGCGTTCCCACGTCAATGTACACAATAAAACAGTTTAACAAAAAGAATACACATGGCGAAGACAAAAATACCGATAAACTAACACAACAATGGCGAGTATAAACAAAATGTGGCACTTACTTTCGAGCAATATCTATTAGAAATCACTGCGACAAATCTTGAAATACACTTGAATAAAAATTGACGTGAAAAGTTCTCCCATTGTGCTTATATGAAATGACAACCCAACCAGCACTCACGCTTATATCCTTCAAGAAAATTGCACATCATAAATTTCCTGAAAGTTCTAGAAGGCTCCAGAAATTCTAGAAGATTCCCGAAAAGTTTCAGAAAGTTGCTAAAAGTTCTAGAGGGTCAGAGAAATTTCTAGAAGGTCAATAAAGTTCTATGCGGCTAAATATTGTCATAGCACTAATATAATAATATAGGATTTTTTGAAAAAGTAAACTGAATAAAATCTTTCTTTAACAAACTTTCACCGAATTTTGATACAGGAAATGAAATATTTTACAAAAAGTCATAACCCCTCAAAACACACACACAGACACACACGCACACACATACGCACACGCACACATATACACACACACACACACGCACACACACACTGATATATATATATATATATTATGTTGGTGCAAAAATAATGACGTAATAATGTCGTTTTTTGACGTTAAAAAATACGTCAAAAAACGACATTATTAAGTCATTATTTTTGCACCAACCTAATATATATATATATATATATATATATATATATATATATATATATATATATACGAGGGTCATTCAATAAATGTGAATTTTTCGGTAGGAAGACTTCTAATACAGATAGAAGCCTTTTTTTTTTTTTTTACATTTTTTTCACATGGATTTAATTTCTTTTGCAGATTAAAAAACAACTTTGAGAGTTTTGGCAATTAACAAGAAGCATGCTCCAGGATTGAACTCCGGTCAGTTATCAAGTTTTTGGTTGCTGAAGGGTGCAAAGCAGTTGAAATTCATAGGAGAATGTCAACTGTGTATGGTGCCACATGTTTCAGCGAAAAAATGTCTACAAGTCGGCTAAATTGTTTAAAGAAGGACGTTGCAGTGTTGAGGATGAAGACAGGCCTGGGAGGCCTACAGAAGTGAGGTCTCCTGAAGTGATGGAATCTTTCAATGACCCCATTCAGTCTGACAGAAGAACTACTGTGAACTGCTGAGGCAGGTCAAGAAAGACATAAAGAACAAACGCAGGGGTCATCAGTCAGAAGGAGTCATTTTGCATCATGACAACGCAAGGCCTCACACAGCAGCCCAAACGGTGCAGACCATCAACGAGCTGGGCTGGGAACTGCTCCTTCACCCCCACTTACAGCTCAGACCTTGCCCCTTCAGACTTTCACCTGTTTGGTCCCTTGAAAGCGTTCACGAGAGGCACGAAGTTTAAAAGTGACGATGAAGTCAAAAGTGTTGTGAGCGACTGGCTGAGACATTAGTCCAAAGATTTTTACGCTGAGGGAATACTTCTGCACAGATGGGAAAATTGTGTGACAGTGCTGGGAGACTACGCTGAAATGTTTTTAAAAAAGTAAGCTTCTATCTGTATTAGAAGTCCTTATACCGAAAAATTCACCTTCTTTATTGAATGACCCTCGTATATATATATATATATATATATATATATATATATATATATATATATATATATATATATATAGATGTTTTGTGTGTATATACATATATATGTTTTTGTGTGTTTGTGTATATCTATCCATCTATATATCTATTTATCGGTATATATATATATATATATATATATATATATATATATATATATATTTCACAGGATACAATTCGATATAAGTGACTAAGAAACAAGCTTTAAGTGCATTGACAAAGAAACGTTGCTGAGATAAAGTAATTTTATTTGTCTACAGATTTATTGATATACCTATATATAATTGAGTGATTCCCAAAATATTTTTGTATATATATATATATATATATATATATATATATATATATATATATATATATGTGTGTGTGTGTGTGTTTTTCGCTCGAACCCCAAAGGACATGGTGACAGGGAAGTTGAAGTCGGAAGAAAACATCAAGTTTGAATATTTGCTCATGACGTTGTACCGGATGAGACATCTTGCGTAGATGTCACTTCCGCTGCGTAAAGATGACATGTGACAAAATTAATTATTGTCACCATTGCGGTGCATTACGAGGGTGATTTGGTCGGCAAAAATGTCGGTAGCGGTGGGGTGCCTAACCAAGAAGCATGCAAATAAAAAGAATAAAAGAAGGAAGGTTAGAAGAAAAAAAGAAAATATATTAAAAATCGGAAAACAATGAAAAAGATGGTAGGATAATGGTAGATACGGAGATCGATAATGGAAAAGAATGAAAGAGAGAGATGGTGAGAGGATGGAACGTAGAAAGATGAATGAAAAAGAAAGAGATATAAAGAGAAAGAGGTAGAAGGAAAGAGAACAGGAACGTATCTGGTGGACAGAGTTAGGGAAAAGGGAGAGATAACGAGAAATGAAATATAGATAACGAATTAGAAAGAGAATGAAAGTCGGAGAGATAATGAGAAAGTGTAAGGAAGATGAAGAGAAATGGGAAAAAGAGAGATAGAAGAGAATGTGAAAGCGAAAGGAGGGTGGAGAGAAAATGTGAAAAAGAGAGATAAAGAGAATGGGAAAGTCAAAAGATGAAGAAAGAATGTGAAAGAGAAAGGAAGATAGAGAGAGAACGAGAAGCAGAAAAATGAAGAGACAACGTATAAAAGAACTATTGGGAGAGAAAAAGAAATAGAAAAATTGAGAGGGAATGAGAAAAAGAAAGGAAGATAAAGAGAGAATTGTAAAGAGAGCGATGGGTGAGAATGGGAAACTCAAAGAGAAAGAATGTATGGGAAAGAGGAAGAGAGAAACGGAAAAATGGAGGGAGAACGTGAAAAAGAAATATGGTGAGAAAAAAAGAAATAGAACGATTGATAGAGAACAGGAAAACGAGAAGGGAATGAGAAATTTGGGGAGAGAATGGGAAAATGTGTGAGAGAGAATAGGGACAAGAAAGATGGAGAGAAAAATGTAGAAGAGAATTATGGAGGAGAGAGGGTGAACACGAATGTTGGAAAGTGTTGGGGCGCACCCACCTTCTCATCAGAATGGACTGATCACTCGACTACTAATAGGACAGTTCTATAGAGTTCTAGAGAGATCAGGTGACCATCACACTTCCGTCTCTCTACCGGAAGATACAGTTGGACTTTATACTCTTTCTGATTGTTACTGACTAATCTGCATTTTTTTGATTACTAATCTCTCTTGTAAATACCTCTTCGAATATACCAGTATTTTCCCTACGTATGTGTTTGTCCTTATTTCAATACTCTCACGCGGAAACACTCAACATCTCAACAGAAAAAAACTGGGAAAGAGAAATAGAGGGACAAAAAGAGAAAGAAAAATATTAGAGTAAATAGAAAAGAGAAAGATGGAGACATACTGGGAAAGGGAAAAGAAGACAGAGTGAGAATGTGAAAATCAAAGAAGAAAGAAAGAAAGTGAAAGAGAAAGAAAGATGGAGAGAGAATGTGAAACTGAGAAATAAAGAAAATGGTAAAGTCAAAGAGAAAGAAAGAATGTGATAGAGAAAGATGAAGACATACTGGGAACGAGAAAGGAAGACAGAGTGAGAATGGGAAAAGAGCAGCCTATCCTTACTAGTAGATTATAGGCTTTGCCAAGAAGACGTCATTTCAATTTGGAATTGTTTACCTGTCGTTAAGAACTTTCTACTTACAAAATATCAGCATCATTTAAATTTGCTCCTCATTTTCATTCAATCTTTGAAAATCGTCCAAATTCTTAAAACCTAATTACAATTTATGAAATGTCCTCATCACAGAGAGTTAAAATTGATTAAACCGAGATTGTCAACTGGAGAAAAGAAAGGGAATATGGAAAAAAAAACCTCTAAGAGAAGAATTTTGTATTTCCACGTATCTTGCACTTTGAATAGAACAGAGAGTTGTGATAGCACCTAGCCTTCATACAAAACTATAATGTGAAAAAATCTATAATGAGGAATTATTAAATTTTAAAAACGTCAATTACCTCGTTGTCTGGGTCAGTTATAACAAATTGAGGGCAGGCGATAAGCTGGACACCGGATGGTTTACAATCGACATCCTTTTGTCCAAAATTATTTTTCTGATGAACTTTCCTCTTTGGTAGTTTGGCTTTACGAATTTAACTGCAGTACTAGATTGATACGAGGAGTAATTGATAGCGGTTCGGATTGAGAGAATCGGAGAGGCGAGATCGAATTCCAGTCGAATCCATTACATTCACTTACCGGCTAATACCCTTGGGAAAGATATCAATCTCCTTCTCCTCCCCCCAGCTATGAGTAAAATAGCAGGACAGACCTGGTTCTATAGCCTTGGATGGCAACTGGTCAACCGCAGAACGAAATGGCAACCTGCTACGGGTAAAAATCTGCCTGGTCCGTCATGTATCGAAGGATACATGAGAGCCTAAGCGTCTATCACTCATAGCACATAAATGACTGACTGCGGTGGCGACTCGGATTGAGAAAAAGGTGAGCCGAGTTCAAAATCAAGTCGAATCCATTACATTCGCTTACGTGCTAATAATTTTGTGAAAGGTATGACTCCTCTTTTCCCCCAGCTATGGGTAAAATATCAGTACATACCGGATTCTATAGCCTTGGATGGCAACTGGTCTACCGCAGAAAGAAATGGCAACCTACTGCGGGAAATAATCTTCCTCATCAGTCATGTATCGAAATATACATGATCGACAAAGTGTGTATCACATAACTAATTGATTACTAAATAAGACGCGATGTCAGTAGAGATGGGCAGCGTGATAACTACAACAAAGACGAGGATATTCGTCTGAATATAAATAATAATGCAGATCTGAGGTGTTAAAACTTTTGGCAAGCTTGGCACCTTTTTTGACTCTCGCCTGAAACCGTGTTAACCGGAACCTCAAAGAAATACACACCTGCTATCACCGAAACGATTTTAAACAATCAAACCGAATACGATATTGGATAAGATCAGCAAAATATGTTTGGAGGTTACAGGTGAATGGATTAAAAAAAAAAAACAGAAATTGAAAGTGGGCAAAAAGAAAGGACACAGGTAACGTAATTAAATAAACATTAGACTTCAGCTTACATGGGGTAGAGACAAACACTGTTCGCAGGTGAATTGTAGAAAGAAATTTCCCCAGGTATCTGTACTTGTTGCATATGATATTAGAATCAGGGACCAATACACAATCTAATCGAGCAGGTTGGAATAACTTTGCAGTAATTGGGTTTTAATATATTGGTCCTTCATCGATTTGCAGTTGAGCCATACTGCGTCACACAAATGACCAGATAGACTCTGCTTTAATGAGACACTTTCCAGCTGTTTGAAAAAGTGTACAAAAGCTGATATGACAAAAGAATTCATATCTTTTTTGTATCTTGAAATCAATTACGATTCCAGCAAGTTGATGCGACAAAGACCTCATGGATTAAAGTGTTCGGTGATTAATTGCGTGGCACCAGAATTCTGAGTTCAATCCCTGGACTGATTGATTTAATGTGTGTGATTGATTCGTGTCCTACGACTTATCAAACTTTCGCAGATTATTTAAAGCCAGAAAATAGTTTTAGATTCTAATAAGTTTCTGGATATTTTAATAATGATTTAATGATACAAGTCTTACTAATTAAACAATAGCTGGGGAGAAGAGGTGGATTTATACCTTACCCAAGGGTATTTGCGCGTAAGTGGATATAACGGACCCTACTGGAATCAGAACACAACACTCCGATTAACGATTCTGAAATTATTATCCATTACACCAACCGCACGTCCAAAATTACAACACCTGAAGTGGGTTGTACAGACTTAGACTTAGTGGAAACAGGGCGAACAACATCTAAGCATTAACAGTAAACGAACAAAGGCGGTATGCCGAGACTTGATACCAGTTTATTTTCTTCTGGCCAACGTGGGTTTCAGGTGAAAGACGCAATTAAATCAGGCTTTTAGTGACAAAAGTTCAGCTTTATTTGAGTACGAGAGGGAACATTTCATCCCCCACCGACTCAAAACCGCTGATTCAACACCAGTCAACGCATCTCCGTTGCAACTCCAGGACAACTCACTATCAGCGACCTCGATTTCATAGCTTCAGACCGGTGTTGTATGTCATAATGTTCGCATCTCTCAAATCACCTTTGTGTCGAAGAGATTTTTAAAATTTGGCTGCTTTTCTTAATGATTTATTTGGCTGAATGGTGTTTAATTTTCAACGTTTTCATCACACCCAAAATGGAAATTCTTAGTCAAAGAGGAAAAGAAAAAAATTGCACACAAAGATCATTTATTTGTATTTGATAAGTTTAGTAAGAGACAACAACATACAGTTTTTGACATTTCAACCAAGGCTCTAAATGGCCAAGGCATTTTTAATTAAAAATGTCATGTATTAAAAATGACCGTTAATAAATTACTTTTATTTGGTTTTAAAAAGTTTTTCTTTAAAAGGATCCTTAATAAATTACTTTCATTCGGTTTTAAAATGACGACGAAAAAGTTTCTTCGTTTGCATGTCGTTCAGTTGTCTTCGCGCTGATTAGGCTGGCCGTGAATTGTCTCGGAGACGAATTGTCAGGAAATTGAGGTAGCGGTATTGGGCTGGCAGTGTTAAGTCGTCCTGCTTCCATTTGAGTAGTAAATTTGAATTCAATCGATTTGATTCAATCTTTACGAAAGCTCCCTCACATTTACACTCTTGTGCAAATTAATTTAAACAACCGCTTAAGTGTCCTTTCTTTCACCATACGGTCAGTTTTAGACCCACTGGGGTGAAAGTGTGTAATCGATTTCTATTTTTTCCTCAGATTATGTCATTTGCAATGGTGTGCAGCAATATAAATCTATTTTCGGAGTTACGATAAAATTTGTGTAATATTTGATAATAATATTGCGTCATCAGTGATTGCTCAAATTTTTATTGTCTCGACTGTTGATTAGTTGGTCTATGGCCATTGTCCGCGACAGAAGGAAGCATACGAAAATTGTAACGCTGCACGGACACATTAGCAACCATTACAGAGCGACAGCGGATTGTACAACGAAAGAAAATCTCGTGACGTCCGTTATAGACGTGTGATCATCATCATCATCATCATCCCATTGACTTTTGTAATCGAAGGGAAGATCCGAATACAGAAGCCACACTGAAATAATAACGGAATTATTCGTTTTGTTTCAATTAATTTACACAAATTTGTAATATTTACGAAATGTCGCTCGGTGAACTGAAACTGAAAAAATTTGATTTTAAATGAAGCTCTAAGAAGCATATACAGGAGTTGTACAAAATAATTGGAACAGTTGCAAAATCCACTCCTATATTTCTGATATAATGGAATATGCGTACAACTGTGTTCCCCATCACTGGAATATGATTGGCTGTTGTCCGTCATAAATACAGACGGACGTGTAGGTACGACAGAGTCAAAGAGCCTTAGTCTGAAAGTTAAGTCTATAACGAAGCCCATTTGGGCTACGCCATTGATCTACACTTGTTACCTGCGACTACGACGCGTACCAGTCGATTACTGCTACCGTATTCTACTTGGTTATAGTAGCCAAAACCACTTAGCTACTTTGTCCAAATATATCCCTTTACGGGACATATCAATTTCAAAGACCTATTATATTAAGAACTTTAACTAAAACTTCGTAATTGCAGGTTATATCTATTGTAAATACATTTATTTATTTAATTTACTGCCTTTGCCTTATTTATTTTTAGAATTTAGTAAAATTTAAGTTAAATGCGTGACCTCTCCGAGTTCGAAAAAGAGCAAATTGTTGGAGCTCGCATGGCAGGAGCCTCGATCACTAAGGTTGCTGAACTGTTTGGTTTTTCAAGAGCTACCATATCAAGAACACTGATGCAATTCGAGACACAGGGCAAAACCTCTAGCAACCGTAGAAATTCGAGCCGGACTTGTAAAGTTACTGACAGGCATTGACGTGTATTGAAATGTGACAAAAAAACCATCGGATAAATGCGGCCAAAGTGACTGCTGAGATGAATAACCATCTGAATAGTTTAGTTTCTACTAAAACTGTTCACCGTGAGCTCCATAAGGCTACATACATGGAAGAGCCGCTATGACGAAACCTCTTCTCTCCACACGCAACATTCAAAAGAGGTTGAAGCGGTGCAGAGATCACAATGTCTGGTCAGCAGACCAATGGAAGCAAGTCATATTCTCAAACAAGTCCAGTTTTTCTCTTTTCCCAACTTCAGGGTGAGTTTATATGTGGAGGCAGCCCAAAGAAGCTTACAACCCTGACTGCCTTCTTCCAACAGTGAGGCATGGAGGTGGATCAGTGATAGTTCAGGCGGCCATGTCATGGAAATGACTCAATCCAATAGTTATTTTGCATGATAGAATCAATAGCAAAGATTATCTGAACATTTTGGGAGATTATGTTCATCCAATGGCCAATACTTTATTCCCTGACGGTGACTGCATCTTCCAAGACGATAATGCTCCAATACATATCGCTCGAGTGGTTAAGGATTGGTATGAAGAGCATGACAGTGAGCTAGAACACATGGAGTTGCCTCTCTAATCTCAAGATATCAATATTATTGAACATTTGTGGCGCATTTTGGAGAAACAAGTTAGGAGCCGCTATCCTCCACCGTCGTGTCGTAAAGAGCTGGAGAAGGTTTTAATGGAAGAATGACTGAAAATTCCTCAGGATGAAGTCCGGAAGCTGTATGATTCCATTCCTAGACGTATTAAAGCTGTCTGTGAGGCTAAAGGCTCCATATTAAATAAATTTTCTTTGAATTTAACAAGTGTTCTAATTATTTTGTCCAACTCCTGTACATCCATGGATCTCGAGCTCTGAATTCGAACTGGAGTTATGACAGCACCTACACAAAATCCATCATAAAAATTCAAAATATATCATTGATAAATTCTAAACAAATACCCCTGGATCAGCTATGACAAATTTAGTACAGGAGATAAATAAGTGAGAACATAATAGAATTTGCAAAACATGGATCCGTTTATCCAACAATATTGTCCTGGCTAGCTTTTCTCTTCGGTATTACGAATTTCTGGTCAACCTCGTTGCAGTTGAAATTGGTAAAAGTATCAATCAGGCCAAACGATTAAAAAATCTTTTATCTACAGCATTTACCTTAAGACTAATAGCGTCACCTTGCTCCCTATTATTGAACACTCTAGGCTACTCAGGTGTTTGTTGATCCAGGTAACCTTTAAGAATCTTCGAAATGAACGTATTAATCTTCGAGATAGTTTTTGTTTCCTTTTCGTTTGGTTTCGTTTGGTTTCGTTTGGTTTGTTTTACGGCATATCCGCCTAAATGGGTTATTTAATGCCGACAAGATTTTTATTGTTGGTGTTATTTTTTTCAAAAAATGTATTGCTGGTAATATTTTTTTCTTCAAAAATTTATTGCTGGTAATATTTTTTCAAAGATTTATTGTTGGTAATATTTTTTTAAATGTATTGCTGGTAATATTTTTTATTGCTGGTAATATTTTTTCTTCAAAAATGTATTGCTGGTAATAATGTATTGCATTTAATAGTTATTTCTAAAAATGTATTGCTGTTAATATTTTTCCTTAAAAATGTATTGCTGGTAATAATTTTTCTTCAAAAACTTTATTGCTGGTGTTTAAAACATAGTTTTATACTTTCCTTGTGTTTTACCCCAATTTGGGGATTAACTATTTGCCCCCTAACAGGAGCTATCATCTTGGGTTAGGGTAGACATGGAAACACCAGCAATTAAGAAGTGGTTCTACGACCCTCAAAACTTCCTTATCTTGCTGTCGGATGTAGTTTATCATCTTACCCAGGACGCGGATTTAGTTTATTGCCATAGCCAGGACGGGTTTTCTTTTCGTTCCGCTGTTAATGAATACTGTGCAGTGAAAAACGGCAAAAATCGAGGACTAGATTTAAGATGTGAGACAATTCAGTACAGCTTCTTAATGAACGCAGTTCGTAGCTGAATTGCTACAGATTGGAGAATTAAATTTCCCCAAGACTAATTGCATATGAAAATAGAGTCAAGGAACAATACACAATCCAATCAAACAACTTGGAATAACTTTGCAGTAATGTAGCTGAAGTAATTGTTTCCGCGTATGAATAGATCCAATACTGAAGCCTACTAAGTCCCTAAAATTACCTGACAAATGTGGACCAACTCATTTTCCTGGGGCAATTTTTAGACATTTGTTAAGTTATACATTAGTAATAAGATCCTTACTAATATAATAGAGACTCACATATAGCCAGATGAGTATTAACCTCGGTTTATCTCGTAAGATAAAGTTATCGTACAGTCAAAATTCAGTACTTTATTGCTGAAACTGAAGTGACCTCTCTACGTCACAGGCCTAGACGATGGTATATGGAGGCTGTGCGTTGCCTAGACTACATGCACCCTATCGGCTGTACCCTTTTTTCTTTTCTTTTTTTTTTTTTTTTTTTTGGCAATGAAGGCAGTTAGCAGTTTGGTCTGATAAGACTGGAAACAAAGCACTGGGAAAACTAAAATATCACTTTTGGAATAGCATAACGTACCCACCTGTGGCTAAGCCTGTGTCTAAGCCTGAAGACATCTTATTCAGTGTAAGGCCCTAAAATTCGTACGCGATTTCATTCTACTGCAGTTTCAGTAACAATTACATTTTACGAGGTGGAGAAGTTCTCATCACCCCTAATCAGTTTATTAATTGGAGTTGGGCTTTTCCTTGGTTGCTAACGCAAGCCTAGAGATCCCACTCTTTCCCTTTCCATTTTAAATACATTCCCACTGAGTGGTAAATTTCACTCCTCTTTCTTCCTTTCTTGATTCATTTTTTATCTCTCCTTGGTGTTCAGAAACGAGTTCTGGGTGAAATGGCCATATATCATATTGGGTATTGAACTTTATTTACATATAATTTATATATATATATAATACATTGAGCTCTCTTCTATGGATCAGTTTTAATATTTTATATTGCTTGGATTACTTATCACGGATTTTTACGTGTAAATATATATATATATATATATATATATATATATATATATATATATATATATATATATATATATAGAAATTAACTGATTTAAAGGAATTATCATGTTTCAGAAACCGAAGCTAAAAACTTTATATTTAATTATATAATTAAATTAAAAGCATTAGTTCTGTTTCATCTTCAAGCGAATTTTGGAATAACTTATTTTTAAATTTACTGGGTTTTAAAGGTGTTTTAATATATTAAGTCAGTTACTTTATAATATTTATGCTCTGTAAACTTACATTGACCACTGTTTTGTAAATATATATATATATATATATATATATATATATATATATATATATATATATATATATATATATATATATTTCTTCTTATATATATATATTATATCATTATATTATATATTATATATATTTCTTTTTATTATGATATATATATATATATTATAATAAAAATATAATATATATATATATATATTATAATAAAAAGAAAGAACAATAAGATATATATATATATTTCTTTTTATATATATATTATTATATTATATATTATATATATTTCTTTTTATTATAATATATATATATATATATATATATATATATATTATAATAAAAAGGAAGAACAATAAGATATATATATATATATTTCTTTCATATATATTATTATATTATTATATTATATTATATATATATATTTCTTTTTATTATAATATATATATTATGATAAAAAGAAAGAACAATAAGATATATATATATATATATATATATATATATATATATATATATATATATATAGCTGTTAACTCGTATTCGAGAAAACCTGTCTACTAGGGCGGTTAGTCAATCCCTATTGCAAACGCTCGGTCAGGCACATTTGTTTTTGCTCAACACCCACAGAGCCGAACTGTGCTTTATAATGCATCTATGCTGAGCACACCTTAGTTACAGTTTCTAGGAGAGAGCTTATTATCTAGAGTGATCAAGAATTTGAACAAGCCCAGCACGCCCAGTCCTCGGTCTTGTGACTTTGTGCTAGCACCTATCGACGGGCCTCAAGTGTTGCGTCTACTCAATTTCACACACAAGGTTTTGGTCAACCCGTGGTATGGTTTTCAGGCACTTTCCAAAGGTGCCGCACGCTGGGATCGACCTCGATCCATACCAATAACATCAGGAAGTTTCCTTCCTGACAAATCGACCATGGTGTGATTCGAACTCGGATCTTATGTTTCATTGAAGAAGACAGGCAAGTTAAGTCAATTAAGCTTTTTATTTAATTATTTTGTGTTCGAACTAGTGTTTTCTTTTCTATCCTAATGTTCTGTAATTCCGAGCGCTTTCGGCTATACTTTTAGCCATTATCAAGGATGATTTTATTTTTGCTATTTAACTGGGTTGCATGGATTGAGATCATGTTTCTAAAGAGTGATTTATGCAACTTTGGTTAAATACCAGCCAACGAATGTATTTTATTTAGGATTTTTCCTACATTTTGAATCTTTACGATGTTTCTTGGTGAAAATTTAAATAAAAATTATTCCATATGAAAGTGCTTCCAGATTTCATAAGCCATTATCTAAATCTTATTTTTTTTAAAAATGGCGATTTCATCTTTTTCAAATATCATGTCTTCACATTGTAATATTAAATTCTACTTCTTTCCATTTGTGTCAAGTTTCCTAAGTTAAATCATACATTTTAGATGCATTAAAAGGTGGTCCTCAGTGATGCACTGTTCTCATCGCCGATTTTGAGTTTCGCATCATATCGGCTCCAAAAGCAACCCCGACCTGATTCTAGACGAGTCAGGCCGCCATTTTGAAAACGTCGTGCTACGCACCGCGACATTGCAAAAAAAAATGTACCATTAGAACTAACAAGGCCGGGGTTCGACCTTTCATATTGACATGTCAGTCAGCGTCAGCCAATGAAAAACAGGGCTTTTCACGCTCCTAACAGCAGCGACAAAAAATGGTGTTCTTTTCTTAGCAAATTCGAAACAAATAAAAAAAAACAAAAAAACAAGTAGAATTTAATATTTAAATGTTACGCATAGAGAAGCAGTTAAAAGGCTTCCCTTTCTCAGTCTTTTTTCTGTTTCTTCTTTCATTCCAGCTCTCTATTCTTTGGTTTGAGGATATTTTCTTCTTCTTCTCGTCTTCTTCTCTTTCTTCTTTTTCTTCTTCTTCTTCCAACTACTTTTCTGTTCCTTTTTCTCTCATCTTTTTATGTTCAAAATACGTTTATTCTAAAGTCTATTTGCGCGTCACAATCCTTTTTATTACTTCCATCCACCTCCCTAGTTCTTATTCGCATATTTATTCATGGATTAAGTCATTTTTCCAACCTGAAAATCGAAAATCAAAATCATACCGTTGTCTCTTCATGAGAAATTTCATGCAAAAAGACAAATCCTCGTTTAGCCCAAAATATGACAATTTTTAGATACGATAGATTTCGCATTTGCCTTGTAATAAGAAATTCTCAGAACGACTTTTTTTTTAACTTGGAAAGACTTTTTTCAATCAGACGAAATTTCATTCATCACGAACTTCAATTTTTTTGTTCCTTTTATTTTTTTCATCTCTAATTCTTTCTTTCTTTCTTTTTTTTATTTCATTCGTTACTCACTCTTACTATTTCTTTCTTCCTTCTTCATGAATTTCTTTATGCTTTCTTTCAACTTCTTCACTTATCTCCGCCTCTATTTTCTTCCTTTTTTCTTTCTTTTTTTTTTCATTCAACTTGTAATCGCTTCTGTGTATCTTTCTTCATTTATTAATCGGCCTTTCCTTTGCTAACCCGTGTCTTCTTTCTTTCTTTCTTTCTTTTTTGGTAATTGGCTCTTTCTTTCATTCAATTTCTAATCGCTTCTTCGTATCTTCTTTCTTTCTTCATTTATTAATCGGACCTTTCTTTTGCCAGCCCTGTCTTCTTTCTTTCTTTCTTTCTTTCTTTCTTTCATTTAGTAATTGTATCTTTTTTTTCTTATTTCATTATTTGAATAAATGGTTCTTTCAATAATTTCTTTCTTTCTTTTTCTTTTGGTAATCTTTTCTTTCTTTCATTCTTTTGATTTGATAAGTTTTTTTTTTCTTTTTTTTTTTTCTTGTTTTCATTCTGTCATTTTCTAATTGGTTCACGCTTACATTCATTTGGTCGTCACCTCTTTGTCTCTTTTTGTCTTTTCTTTTGCTCCGTAATTTGTTCATTCATCTTTTCTTCTTTCTCTAATCGCTTCTTTCTTTCATTCGCTTCTTTGTGTCTTTATTCTTTCATCGTTTATTAATCAGTTCTTTTTCTTTTTTCTTTTCTCAGTCTCTATCTTTTTTCTTTCTTTCTTTCTTTCTTTCTTTCTTTCTTTCTTTCTTTCTTTCTTACTTTCTTTCTTACTTTCTTTCTTTCTTGACAATTGGATCAGTTTCTCCTTCAACCTGAAATCACTTCTTTCTTTCTATATTTCATCTATCTATCTATCTATCTATCTATCTATCTATCTATCTATCTTTCCTTTTATCTGTAATTCTTCCTTTCTTTCTTTCTTTCTCTTTCTATACTTTACATAATTTTTAATCTCTAAATCCGATTATGTTATATTGACCCACAATTTTGCTAAAGTATTATTCTTAACCGAAGTGAAACCAAAACTCTCTCTCTCTCACACACACACGCACACACACAGATACAGAGAGAGAGAGAGAGAGAGAGTAGGTATGTGTAGATAGAATAAATCACAAAAGCGACAAATTCTAGGAATAATAATAGAGGGTGTAGCATATACCCCCATCCACATGATGGTATGGCATCTTACCATTATGTCGGAGGTATTTTTCGGGGGTATATGTGACAGGTATTTCTACCGCTCCCTGGATAATTGCATCGATTCTATCTTTAATGCGACAAATTCATTTTTTATACTAATATTCACCGAATATAAGGCGCAACAGCCACCCAAGTTAGAGGCTTACTATGTGATTTTATATGAGCGTAAGAAACGGTAAGAATGAGGTTGTGTAGAAAAATAATTCTAGAGTTAAAGATCTCAAGTGGTCGGGAAAACATTCAGCCGAGAGTCAGTTCCAAAAATATTTTAGATAATAATTTAAGATGTAAACAAATGGAAAATTGAATAACAAATTCAAGAGGGAAAAAAAACAACATGGAAAAGGAAGATGACAAAGCGAAAAAAGAAAAGAAAGAAAAAGAAAACGGTATAAATGAACCAAAAAAAGAAGGAAATAAATTAAAGGGAAAAAGAACTTGCAGAAATAATAATAATAATAATAATAATAATAATAATAATAATAATAATAATAATAAGAAGAAGAAGAAGAAGAAGAAGAGGACGGCGAGGGCGAGGAATAATAATAAAATGAGGAAAGGGTAGAAGAAAGGGGATAAATGAAAGTTGCAAAGAAGGAAACGAAGAAAATGAATTCGAAAACGGCAAGCACGAAAAAATGCTGGAGCAAAACGGAAAAGCAAAAATAATTACTAATTAGAGAGCAACGCGTATTAAGAATGACGAATTATCGCGGAGGACAAAAAAAATTAGCGCTGAGGATATAATAAAATGAAGAAATGAAAACTGTAGAACAGAACAGCTACAATTGAACAAGTTACGTCATAGAAAAAATGAGCCAACGGAAGAAAGGTGGCAAGTATCATCTTTTGTCTTTGGAGATAAAAAAAAGCAAGATAATTGGATACAGTGAGAAAACATAGAAGAAATAGAAAAAAAAATCTACTATCAAAGGTAGTGACACGTAAACAATGGGCATTGTATAAAGGCAAAAAGAAAAAGATAACTATAGTCTTAGCCGACGCGTTTCGTCCAATGTTGACTTTTTCAAGGTAAAAAACGAAAAGAATTTATAGAAACAAAAATCAGATATGCAATGTAATTGGCCCTGATATGGCATCTCGCTTGCAGTCGCTCTCTCACAGACTTTCCGTCGCCTCTCTCTTTCTTTTTTACAAATACTTTCATGGTAATTGTTCCGATGTGCTGTTTTCGCTGGTACCGAGACTTCGCGAATTCAAGCGTCCTACGAGACTGGCGACCCACTCTCACCCTTTCACTGATGAAACTGTTAAATGTAGCCGCCTTTTCTACTCCAATAGCTTCATATCTCGCACCTTTCGCCTGTGGAAATCCCTTCCCTACTCCTGTTTCCCTGATAGCTTTAATTTCCAGCTATTCAAATGTAATGTCAATAGACATCTCCAGTTGCCTTGATCTATTGCTCTCGCTCCAAATCCTCTGTAACCCCTTGCGTGCTAGTGGCTTCCTGCCTTGCTAGGGGTGAAATGCTTAAAGAAAAAAAAGTATCCTTAAACACCAAACAAAATGTCGTTACTAGCTAGAAATTTTGCCAGACTGCGAACAACGTGACCTTGGTCTGAAAGTAACGTCCGAGCACACCTTCTACTATTGTCCTCGATTCAACTGCCTATAGCAGAATGTCGACGAGTTGATGGCTCGTATCTCTCCCAAAAAGCTCGTACTCATTGATTGTGCGTATGCGTGTGATAATGTTTCGCCCCCGTATTCTGGGGTGAAACGAACTGTGTTTCTATCACTTCTGGCTACAGCCCGAATGGTGATTTGAACAACGCGACAGGAGGTCTTTCGAGGCGGCCGTCTTTCTCATCAGGATCTGATCCGATTCTTTGAGCACCAGCTCAAAATGAACTAATAGGAAACGGTTGATTTCGACAGACTTCAGGGAGAGGCGGGTGACTAAGGCGAGCTTGGTTCGTGTGAACGGAACTAGTCTTGATTTTCTTTGTTAGGTTCACCTACTTCACATAGGGGTGGTTTCCTGTGGAGCCCTCCCATAGTTAGGATAGATCACTTCTGTCTACCTAGTTAATATGAGTGAGTGTCGTTCCCGGCCTGCTATCAGTTTCTTGGTTATGATTCTAGTCGAGATACCCATCCCCACTGTTTGTTTTTGACCTAACTTTTTCCTCTCGACTGGGTCAGCATTTTTCTTTCTACAAAGACCCTATTTATTTTTCCTTTCCTTCTCCCTTAGCGAGAGCCTCTTGATTTTGTCCACAGGCAGAGTACAGCAGCCTCTCTATTTTGAGGGCTGGACGGGTCCAACAAACATATGTTATCTTTAGTTCGTTTGTTTGTTTTGATATTTCAGTTTGTTTTGAGGTTCATCCCCCCACTCATCGTCTATCATGGATAAATTTTTATATTATTGTATAATCATGAAATGGGGTGTGTTTTGTAGGACCCCTGAGTGTTTGCGGTATTATGGATCGATTGGCTATGGATGAGTTCTTATTGTAACGAATGAGTCATGAATCGGATTAGTTAGGTATAAGACAGTAAGTTAAGACTAGCATGAATCCATTTCACATCTTCGGCCTTGTGCCAAAATTGTAATTTTATACAATAAATATCAACAACCCTGGTTGGGATAGACAAATACCTGGTTAAGGCAGTGGAGAAATTTCAGAAGGGAATTAACAGGAGATAACTGACATCCATTAGACATGGCACGTGGAACTAGAACAGTCTACCCCAGTGAGCGAAATAATGGGTTCAGTTCGAGATTCCAACCACCTGAAGAAAGCTGGAGTGTACAACGGCCGAAACGTTGTGACGAACATGGCGACAAAGAAAAGGACAATAGTCCGAATAATGTAAATGGTATGCATCTCATCGCGATGGGGTTTTTTGTCACCCCCACCCCCGAGAGGTTGTGGTATTATGGTTTATGGAGGATTGATTGACGACGGATGAGTTTTTTTTATGGTGAATAATTGCAACGAGTTAATGGGTCGTGAATTCAATTAGCTAGGTATAAAATATTTAGTGAAGACCAGCCTCGACCCTTTCGCCCTTTTCGGTCTTGTGACATAATTTTATTAATTTAGAATAAATCTCAATATCAACAATCTATACAGAACAAACAAAATGTCGTTAGAAACTAGAAAAATTTCGAAACGCTATTGTATATTTATATGGCCAAATGCAAAATGACGTCAATTACTTTAAGTTTGAAAAGGACATTTTCCCGTGTAGAGATATTGTTTGTATTGTTGTGTTGAAAGATTCAACCGTTTTCTTTTCATTTCTTGATATATTTGTTGTGAATGTTGGCTTGAGAGTGGAGTGATTCAAAATATTTTTCTACACTCAGATTTTTCTCCAATATCAATTTTCATAACTGAATGCATTTTCGTGTCGTGCAGTCGCGACATTAAGGTTGTACAGAAGGCGCTGAACGGTACGAGAATGTGAAAGCGGCCAAGATTAACCGACTTGCAACTTGATTCCTGGAATCGGGTTGCGATTCAGAGTCCCTTTGGTTGGACTGATGGACCCGTCCGCATTCTTGGAATGTGGTTCGGTCCCGGACTCCATCTGAAAGAGAACTGGTCAGAACTACAGGAAAAGGTCGAAGCGTTGGTCCGGATTGGCTTCGATGGAGATTGTCCTTAAAGGGTAGAGTTGAGGCGAGCCTGCTCCTCATCCTTTAACGCTTAGCTGTACCTCCTCTTATGGCGCGTAGTGTTAGGAAGGCCTTCCCTATCCTGACC
>OZ010597.1:25582057-25654557 GCA_963932145.1 Acanthosepion lycidas
TCGATACCTAAAGTTTCAATTTTTTTTTTTTTTAAATGAAAAATGCATTCTTGAAAGTTTAATTTTAGCTTTAATCGAAGGTTAAATGATTAAATTTACTATTTACATTATTTGGACTATTGTCCTCATCTTTGTCGCCATATTTATTACAACATTTCGGCCATTTTATGCTCTGGTCTTCTTCAGGTGGTTGGAATGTCGAACTGAACCCTTTATTTCGATCACTGCGGTAGACTGTTCTAGTTCCATGTGCCATGTCTAATGGATGTCAGTTATCAGTTATCTCCTGCTTAATTCCCCTCTCCATGTTCTCCAGTGCCTTAACTAGGTATTGAACTCACACTTTTTGGGTCCTGTCACTGGATCTAACTAACGTCTTTATCCACTGTGCCCTGTGCTCTTAAGACATGGCACGTGGAACTAGAACAGTGAATTTATTTCTGAATATGTCATGAAAGTTTCATTAAAATTCCAGAATTATTTGATTTTTGAAAAAATTTCCAAATTAATGTTTTTCACCGGAAAAGCGAAAAAAAAACACTATCCATTATCTTTGGTCCGCCGCTGAATTAAAAAAAAAAACAAGATTTTTAACCAAACTTTTGAACGTGCTACAAAGGAGTAATCTTTTTTAAAAAAATAATAAAATATACTTTGGTCTTTCCTTTTAATAATAACATAAATATTTTAATGACAAAACTGTTTTTTATTGAGTTTGGGGCCTATTTTCATCATGCTATAATGTTTTTGACGCGACCAAGTGGAGGTACCTCGAGTATCCTTTTCCTTAATTTATCTTTGCATTTCTGGGTTGAGGATTTATCCTTATTTACACTATTACTCTCTTCAAGTCTGTTCTTCTTACCAACAAAATTCTGGCCATCGTGCCTTTCCACTTTTATCAGGTGTATACCGATCCAATTATTGTGCAGTTAATTCCGAACTGAGCCACGAGACATTGGCAACGGGTCGTAAATAGTCTACTCTCGTAGATTAAATAAGAGCCTCAGTTCGAAATTTCCGTCGAGATATACATATGATGAAGGCCGAAGGGCATAACGGGCCCGAAAGACTGTGATAGCAACAACAACAACGATCAGGACAATAGTCCGCATGAAAACAGTGTAAATAATTATACGACAAAGCGAGAACACTTTTAATTTTATCTCGAAAATATAACCTGTCACGGGGTAGTTGTGATTGGATCAGTGGAACATCGGGTCCTAATCCTTTTGGATTATTGTTATACCTGGGTACGCGCTAAACACATAGAGACCAGAAGATTAACAGGATCCGTGGTAGTTACTGTATTATAAGAAATTCAAACGATTTCACCGTGTGGAAATTCTTTACTACTCGGGAGAATATTAATGTTGATTGATTCGTTTTCTAAGGCTTATCATACCTTTTGTAGATTATTTAAAGCCAAAAAACTATCTTAAAATTGTAAGCATTTCTTTGGAGATAATATTAGTTTAATGATTCAGGTATTAATGATTAACTTATAGCTGGGGGGGAAGAGTTGAAATCACAGGTATCACAAGTGTATTTGCAAGTACAGTCAACGACGAAATTATTCGTACACTCATTCATTTTGAATATTTTTACTCAGAAGCTAATGCCCGTATGATGCCAGTTTTTAATATGTTAGTGAAGACAAATGAATATAAAACTCAATTTTCAGAACAATATCTTAAATACAACTTTTTGTGCTGATTAACATATAAAAACGACCTGGTATTAGATTCTGAGAAATGTATAAAAATATTCAAAATTGATGAGTGTACGAATAATTTCGTCGTTGACTCTAAGTGAAGATAATGAAACCAACATGAATTGGAACTCGGCTCTTCAATTAGCAATTACGAGCCATTAGCCATTATATCACATGTAAATCCAAGCTTACGGACACCGTGTATTCCAAGAGGTTATCCATCTAGCTACCGAGCAAGCTCAAGGTTGCTTTACTTCAGTGATCGTACGGGAATCGGTGTTTCAGCATGATATTGCCGTAAGCTCAGAATATTATTAATATAAAGTAAATATAAAAAGTCTTATTCTAATTAAGTTATTTCCTTCACGTTTTGGTCAATGACGCGGTTACAAATTGTAATGATTTTAGTAACATTTACCGTTTCGCTATAAGCTAACATTTGAGATTCATTGACCGAAAATCCAGTACTACTGGCGGTTGGTAATTTATAAAAATCCTTATCTTAAAACATTTTTCAGGAGAATAGGCTACACAAGTCCACTAGCTGTTATCAATCTTGATGGGGTGGGGGGTCCTGTATAACCTTTATTTAATGTAGTGTGGCATGTCAACATCTTGATTATGTAATTAATTTTTTCATTATCCAGAAGCAAACTTAGAGAGTTGAGTTAAAGGGAAAATAATTGAGACATCCAGAAGAGGCATGGCCGGAGCGTACAACTGCAGAAACGTTGTGAATATGGCAATGAAGATGAGGATAACAGTCCCGTTAATGAAAATAATGCAAGTAATCATAATACCTCATCTCAGAGATCCAATCACGTGAAGAAGGGCGGAGCGTAAAACGAACGAAACGTTGTGAATATGGCAATGAATATGAGGATAACAGTCCGAATAATGTAAATAATGAAAGTAACCATAATACCTCGTCTCAGAGATCCAGTCAGCTGAAGAAGACCGGACCGTAGAACGGTCGAAACGTTGTGAATATGGGAATGAAGATGAGAATAACAGTCCGAATAATGTAAAATAATGCAAGTAATCATAATACCTCGTCTCAGAGATCCGGTCACCTGAAGAAGCCCGGAGCGTACAAGATATTCCTGAAAGGGTTTGGCGCCATGACTAATATCTATGGTAATGTCTCGAACTTGCAGGTCTATTGAAGGAGTTACATATTATATCCGTTTTAGTTGTTGCTGTTAAAAGTCCTCAAATATCATCGGAAATGTATAGGACACATTATGTGGAAGGAGGTCTTTGGGAATTTGACACTTAGAGAAGATATAGAAGGTAAAAGAAACAATGGGCGTATGCAAGCTACGTAGCTGACGATCTTTTGTGAGTGGATGGCCGAACAACGGTATGAGAGGCTTGGCAAAGTAACAAACGTTGTTAAGAGCTAGCCGTGATAGGTCAGGGAGGGGGCGGGATCACGCACGTTCTGAAAGGAAATGGCACATAGAGAATATTGTAAATTTGTGATAGAAATGCATGTGTAATCATACAACACCCTCCCCCAGTCGTTCAAGACGTTCAAAATCGCGGCTGGTCGCTGAAGTGACCGCTTCCAGGATGGAAGTTTATTACAACAATTGACATGAAAATATTAACGGAAAAATGCAGAGGGAAGGCCACGTCCCGGTGTTGAGAAAGTGACTGAAGTTGTGATGCCACGACATGACACACCCTACTTTGGATTTTGTCGAGAAACTAGAGACATGTAGAAAAAGTACCAGATTAGATATGGCAGTAATATCCCGTGGACGGATATTTGGCCGACAGGCATTTGGCCGAGAGACATTTAGCCGACAGACATTTGGCCGACGGACATTTGGCCGACAGGCATTTGGCCGGGAGACATTTGGCCGACGGACATTTGGTTGACAGGCATTTGTTTGACAGACATTTGGCCGACAGACATTTGGCCGATAGTACCAGACCAGATATGGCAGTAATATTCCGTGGACAGATATTTGGCCGAGAGACATTTGGCCGACGGAAATTTCACCGAAAAAGTATAAGTAAAAATAGTAACAAGCAATACTTTAAGTATTTTAATTAACAGTATTATAAGGTATTAGGTTGGTGCAAAAATAATGACGTAATAATATCGTTTTTGAAGTTAAAAAATACGTCAAAAAACGACATTATTACGTCATTATTTTTGCACCAACCTAATAGAATAGGACTAATAATTACTAAATTACTAAATCTAAATTTAAAGTTAAAAGTTTTCTTATTTCCATATTTGTTTATCGAAATTAGTATTTTAAAAATATATTAGTATATTTAGATAAAAAGTAGCAACTAATTATTTAAATTCATATTTAACAGTAAGATAAAAGCTAGTTCATCCCTTTAAGATAATGTTCATTAAAAGCGAAATTAAAAGATCTTTCATATCGCCTTACTAAAATGCTGTCTGTTTTAATTAAATAACATGTTTTACATCGAAATTGTGTCCAGAATCATGACAGCAACTGAGTAGTTTTCTAATAGATTGCTTTTCGGTTCATATATCATCATCATAATCGCCTTGACTTTGGTAATCGTAGTGAGGATCCGAATGCAGAAGTCCGACTCAATCTCCTCCACAACAGTCCATCAACGGCAGCCATCAGCAATTCTGGTGTAGTCATACTTGTCTATTGTTTGATATTGTCCAACTAGTTTTTACGTTGGCGTCCTCTCCTACGTCCACCTTCAACGGTGTCTTCCATTATGGTCTTGCACAGGCTTCCATGCATTGTAACGTGTCCAAACCACGCCATTTTTCTCCGTTTGACAGTGACGAGAACAGGTTCCTGGTAACCCACAAAACTTTCAACCCTTTTCAGCACAAACTCATTGGTTTTATGTTCCCAATAGAAGATGCCAAGGAGTTTTCTCATGCATTTGTTCTCAAACGCTTGGATCCTTATCTCTTCTTCTGCCAAAAGTGTCCATGTTTCACTTCCATATAGGAGAATGGAGACGACAAGCGATTAACCGAAACATAAAAAACTATAAATTTTGAATGGATCTTTTTTTTTAGGCATTATTTGTTATTATTCTAAATGTTATTTTTAATGGGTACATGTTTTCAGATGCTATCCCTTTTTTTTCTTGTTTTGTTTTGTTTATCTAATATCCTAAAATAAATAATATTTAGCTCTACTCTATTGAGTCCTCTTTTAAATTAAATGTTATGTACAGTGAAATTATACTCCATTTGTTCTGATTTTACCTGAATATATATATATATATATATATATATATATATATATATATATATATATATATATATATATATATATATATATACACACCTAGTGAGCCGACTTTCCCTGACGATCCGTTTCAAACCTGCATCTGTGCGATTTTTTTTTCGACAGACTTCCATGTTTGTAGCTCTTTCTTTTTTTTTAAACCGATAATCGAATCGATAATCAAATCAATCTCGAGGTAAAAAAATTACCTCGAGATTCATTTGATTATCGAGTGTTTTTCGAAACGAGTATAGTTATCTATATTTGTACATATATATATATATATATATATATATATATATATATATATATATATATATATATATATATGGAACGCGCGTCTCTCGTTGGAATTTCTCCGAATCTATATATGTTAGCTTTATTATTGTATCTACTCGAAACATCATCATCATCATCATAGTTCCTTCTCTCTCTTTCTGCCATCAATGTTCATATAATCTTTCATTTATATTATTTGATATTTCTCCTATGTGGCAATTATTACGGGTGAAAGAATAAATTCTTCCGTCAAGTTTTACCTTATTATTATTTGATTTTGTATTAAGTAAGCCTCTGAGTGTTTTAGAATACGTTTAACAAATATGTTAAATTTAGATAAATCCTTTTCAATTGTAGTTGTGATAGGTAGTGTCATCTATCTCATTTCGTTAAATTTCTTTTTCGTTGTGTCGTCTGTTATCTTTAAGAATTTGATGATCTCGGGGTTCCTAGTGCATTCATATATATATTATAATTAAGTAATTCTTTGAGTCTAGAAGAAACCTCAAAAGAATGCTAAAATCACTGGACGGTCGTTTCGTTCTATAGTTGGGACTCATCAGCAGTGCTCATCCACTACCGAGAATTGAAACAGCCGTCCTGTGCTTTCTGTATTCCGTTGGGGTTTCTTCTAGACTCGTTTAATTAATTAATTATGATTATCTCAAATCCTGCTAATTTCTATCATTTGTATATCCTTCCTTGAACCGGCTTCTAATGCTCTGGATGGAGCGGCTTGGTGATAGTAGTTGTGGCTCTTGGGGCACAATCCTATGGGTAAAAGAGAAACTCGAATGAGTTCGACCAGGGAATATATGATCGAGCGGCGCTATATCGAGTTTGATTCGCCACCGCTTTGACACCAAGGCCCGTTGGAGCAGTTGGTACGACGTTTGCCTGATAACGCAACCGTCCGGATTTCAGTTCTCGGTAGCGGATGCGCACTGTTATTTGGTTCCAAATATAGGACGAAACGGCCGTCCAGTGCTTTCTGGTTTCTTCTGAACTCGATGAATTACTTAATTATCTAAAATCCTCCTAATTTCTATCACACACGCATATATATGTATCTTTGTATTAGGTTTGTGCAAAAATAATGTCGGTTTTTGACCTATTTTTTACGTCAAAAACCGACATTATTTTTGCACCAACCTAATACTTCCAATTATGAAGAGCTTTAATCTTGTCACATTCTTCATGAAGACGATGTTTATAATCTTGCTGTTCTTTATTTATTTATTTTTTATAAACTTGCCCCTATACCCTTTTGCTTTTTAATTATCCTCTCCCCAACCTGATCAGCGAGACGAACCGCTAGCCCAAATATCATTTTGCTTTACTTAAACTGGAACATAAACTTTGTTCAACACGATTATTAAGCATCACTCCACTTTAGGCAACTTAATCTACTTGTTGTAATTATATTTGTTTTTCGTTTTTCCTATTACTCTTTCAGATCTTCGTTTCCTTCTATGGGCCTGAAATTTAGACTTTATAACAAAATCCCACGCTCGACGAATACCCTACTTGTAGAATCTACTTGTAGATGCAACCTTAGGGCAAGACGAAATGGCCGTTATTTTTTTTTTTTTTTCAGATTTGGTGCTGCTATGTTTGTCTCAAGGTTCTTGATAAAATCCAGAGAAGGATATGCAGCGTAATGGGCCTTGATCTGGCATCTCGCCTGCAGTCAGTCTCTCACAGACATGCTGTTGCCTCTCTCTGTCTATTTTAGAAATACTTTCATGTTAACTGCTCCTATGAGCTGCTTTCGCTAGTTCCCAAACTTCATGAATTTAAGCGTTCTACTAGGCTGACATTTCGCTCACACCCTTTCACTGTCGAAATTCATACACAGATGTCCTCAAGGACATATCGATAAAGGCGTTAGCTAGATTCAGTGAAAGGACCCAAAGAGTGTGAGTTCAATACCAGGTTAAGAGAGTGGAGAACTTTCAGAGGGAAATTAACAGGAGATAACTGATAACTGGCGTCCATTAAACACGGCACGTGGAACTAGAACAATCTACCCCAGTGTGCCAAGTAAAGGCTGAAGAAGGCCGGAGTGTACAACGGCCGAAATGTTGTAATAAATATGGCGACAAAGATGAGGACAATAGTCCGATTAATGTAAATAAGACAAAATCACACAATGTACACAACAGACACTCAACGACTACTAAAAACTTTAAATAAATGCTTATGTAGAATTTATTTAAGGAAATCATAAATAAATCTGAACTTCTACATTGTCTGATCATTTAAAACATTAATAAACTACATAAAGGATATATAAATATAACATTATTATATAAATATAACATAAAGTTGGCTCCCTTTGCCGCGCCAGGAAATTTTCTCGCCGGAGACGAACCTTCAAATCTACAAATCAACCATTCGCCCTTACATGGATTATTGCTGTCATATATGGTCTGGAGCCCCTTCTATTTGTCTCAAGGTCCTTGATAACATCCAGACGGATATGCAACGTAATTGACTCTGATCTGGCATCTCGTCTCCATTCGCTCTTTCACAGACGTGGCGTCACTTCCCCCCGACTGTATTACAAATACTTTCACGGTAACTGCTCCGAGGAGCTGCTTTCGCTGGTTCCCAAACTTCACGAATTTAAGCGTTCAACTAGGCTGGCATCTCGCTCTCACTCTTTCACTGTCGAAACTGCTAAATGTAGCCGTCTCTTCTACTCCAATAGCTTCATGTCTCGCACTTCTCGGTTGGGTAACTTCCTTTCTTCTTGTTTCCCTGATAGCTATAATCTCCAACTATTCAAATGTTATGTCAATCGACGTCTCCAGATGCCTTGATCTATCCCCTATCCTTCTCTTCATCCTTTCCTCTTTTTCCTATTTGCTCTCGCTCCAAGTCTCTGTAACCCCTTGCGTGCTAGTGGCTTCCTGCCTTGCTTGGGATGAAAGAAAAAAAAATATTTCTCTTTCTTTTGAGTTCTAGGTTTGCGTTAGTTATTGAAAATTTATCAGTTCATGCAAATCAATAATTGGATTAAAAAGAAATATCGCACCTTCGAATTATAGATTCTGGCATATTTTAAATATTTTTTTTATGGATTCTGACACTTCAAGTTTTGAACG
Organism: Acanthosepion lycidas; assembly: GCA_963932145.1. NCBI lineage: Eukaryota > Metazoa > Mollusca > Cephalopoda > Sepiida > Sepiidae > Acanthosepion > Acanthosepion lycidas. The sequence continues at coordinate 25,590,412 of OZ010597.1, forward strand.
GAAGCTGAAGGTTTTTTTCGTCGTTCGTGTCGAAGAATTCAAATTCGCAACCTTGGTCTCTCTCCTCGAATCGCTATTATTCACAGTTTTCCTCTCTTTCTCTTCTTTTTTCTTTCTACCTTTCAATCACTTTTCTCCTTTCCTTCTTTTACTTTATCACTCTCTCCATCTCTTTCATTGTCTCTCCCTATATTTCTTCTCGTTTTTCTCTTTCTTTTCTCGCGATCACTCTCTTCCTCACAGTCTTCCTCTCTTTCCCCCTCTTTTTTCTTTCTACCTTTCAATCATTTTCTTCCTTTCCTTCTTTCTCTTTATAACTGTCTTACTCTCTCGTTGTTTCTGTATATTTCTTCCTTTTTTTTCTCATTTTTTTTCATTTCTTCCTTCTTTCCCTGCTATTTATTGCCTTTCTCTTTATCTCTTTCTATCACGTCCTCCTTTTCTTTCTTAAACTCACTTCCGTTCAAATTTTTCAGGTTCTTTAACTGCCGGTAACTCTTGCAATTATTCATGACCACTGATAATGATTTTTTTTCGTCATTTGCAATGTCTTTCTTTCTTTATTTATTTATTTTTTAAGCGTTTCACCCCAAGCAAGGCGGGAAGCCACTAGGATGCAAGGGGTTACAGAAGATTTGGGGCAAGATCAGATAGGAGTGATAGAGGAAAGGATGAGGAGAAGGATAGTGGATAGATCAAGGCAACTGGAGATGTTGATTAACAGTTAGATTTGTATAGTTCGAGATTATAGCTCTCAGGGAAACTGGAATAGGGAAGGGAGTTCCACAGGCGAGAGGTGCGAGACATGAAGCTATTGAAGTAGAAGAGACGGCTACATTTAGTAGTTTCGACAGTGAAAGGGTGAGAGCGGGATGCCAGCCTCGTAGGGCGCTTGAACTCATGAAGTCTCGGAACCAGAGAATGCAGCTCCTCGGAGCAATTACCATGAAAGTATTTGTAAAACAGACAGAGAGAGGCGATTGTGCGTCTGTGAGAGAGCGACTGTAGACAAGATGCCAGAACAGGGCCAACTGTATTGCATATCCGCTTCTGGAGCTTATCAAGAACCCCGAGACAAACAGAAGGGGCTCCTGACCATATATAGCAGCAATACTCCATGCAAGGGCGAATTGTTGATTTGTAGATCTGAAGGATCGATTCTGGGGAGAAAAATTTCCTGGCGCGGCACAGGGAGCGAACTTTCCTTGCGGTGGACGAAGCAATTGACTAAATGTATTTGTTCCATCTCAGGTCAGCAGTCAACGTGAGACCGAGCAGCCGCAGAGAGTTGCTCTGGAGAAGTTGAGCGTCAGACATTCTAATGGAGGGCAGGGAAGGATCTCTGTGGTGATTAATAGAGAGAAGTTTCTATAACAAAATTTACATAATGTTCTTCCAATTGTTCCTGACCATTGATAATCCTATTCTTCTTCATTACCGATTCATTTGAGGTGGTGATCTACAATACTATCACTGCGACCAGAAATAACAAAGTTGTTTTTTTTTTCTTACTAGTGATTAATCACTCCAGATCTCAAACATCGAAAATAATCATTCAGGTTTAAGAACAATAATGTTTTTCTTATTGTAAATTGGTTCGCTTCTTTTCTTTCATTTTACATGTCTTGTCATTTTCAAGGCGTAAGCGATCATGCCTCTCCACTTCCCTTTATCCGTTACTTCCCCTCTGCTTCCTCCCCCAGACCACATTCTATCATATATTTGCGTTGTTTTCCCTTGTCTCTCTTTCCCTCTATTCGACCCGTGAGTAACAGATTCTCCAGGCACTCCTTCCTCATTATGTATCCCAGAAACTTCCCCTGTCTCTTTCCGATATTACGTATAAGCCTCCTACTTGTTTACCACCTCTGTAAGACCTCATCGTTGTTCACACGCTCGGTCCATGATATCCTCAGTATCCTTCTGTAGAACCCCATCTCCGTTGCCTCGAGTCTCTTCTTCATCCTTGAGGAAATTGTCCAAAATTCGCTGCCGTAAAGAATAACAGTTGTTACGTAACAGTTCAGTATTCTTTTCTTTCTAACCAAAGAAATCCTCCTGTCTAGCAGCACTCTTCCGAAATTTTGGAATGTGTCCTTTGGCATCCCAATACGTCTACGGATCTCAGTGTCGCACTTACCGTCCTCTGTCAAGAAGCTTCCCAGGTATTTAAACTTCCGCGTCTGCTTGATTCTAGTGTTACCGATCTTCAGATCGCATTTCGGGCTCATCCTCTTACTGACGACCATGCACTGCGTTTTCTTGTGATTTATGCTTAGTCCCTTCTTCTCACCCTCCGTTCCTACCTTCTGTAGCAGATTTTGGTATTTCATTTCCGTGTCTGCTATCAGTATTGTGTTATCTGCGTATCTTAAGATTGTGGCCGCTAATGCTAAATCCCGGTATGGTTTCCAATTCTCTCAGAATGGCCTAGCTCTATAGGTTGAGCAGGTTGGGTGAGAAGACGCAGCCTTGCCTTACGCCCCTTTCTATTTTTGTATATTCACTGAACTCGTTCCCTATGCGCCCTCATGCTGTTTGCTGCCAGTATAGGTTCTTGATTATTCCGATATCTTTCCCGAATATATCGAGGTTGCTGAGCAGTTCCATGAGATCCTTGTGGCGTACTTTGTCAAACGCCTTTGCGTAGTCTATGAAACATAGGTACACGTCCTTCTGCTTGGTCCGCTTACGAAAGCCAAAACAAAGTATGCTCAAACCATCATTTCATAAATTAAATTGAGAGATGATGGCCCTCCATATCTTCCTCTCTCATGAAACTCTTAATAAATTTTGTCTTTTTTTCCTATTCTACCATCAATTTACTCAATCCCGTCAAGTATGTTCCGCTTTCTTTTCCTTAATCTGCCCTGTGAGTATCGGATTTTCGAAGCCTTTCTTCCTCATTATGTGCACCAGAGTTTTAAGCTGCCTCTCCTGATGTTAAACACAAATTTTCTTTCTGTTTCCCTTTTCTCTAAAACTTCGACGTTGATCACATGATCGGTCCATGGCATCCTCATCATCCTTCTGTAGAACCACATTTGTGTTGCTTCAAGTCTTTTCTTCATCGATCCAATATAGATACATAACATTTCATTATTCTTTTCTTTGTTTCGAACAAAGTTTATTTTATGTTTCTTAATACTCTGCTTAGCTTCTGGGATGCACATTTGGCCAACCGGATGCGCCTTCGGATCTCAGTATACCAGTTTCCGTCCTCCGTTAGAACGCTTCTCAGATATTTAAATTTCTGTATTTGTTTGATTCTAATATCCTTGATTTGTTATATGCATTTTGGGCTCATCCATTTGCTAACAATCATGCATTCTGTTTTCTTGCAGATCTCTTGGTCTTTTCTTTCTTTTTATATGCCATGACCTTTCATGGCGCAGGCGATCATGGCTCTCCACCTCTCTCTATCCCTTGCAGCTCTCAGCAAGTTCCTTCATCTGCTTCCTCCCCCGGGCCACGTTCTGGCATTCACTTGCTTAAGTCCGCCAGGTATGTCGCGCGCTGCTTTCCCTTGTCTCTCTTTCCCTCTATTCGACCCTTGAGTATCAAACTTTAGGTGCCGCTTCCTGATATTAAGTATAAGCCTCTTCGTTGTTTGAAACCCCTCTAAGATCTCATCGTTGCTCACACGCTAGTTCCATGATATCCTTACCATTCTCCTATAGAACCACATCTCTGTCGCCTCGAGACCGTCGAACATTCTCCTCCGTAAAGAAGGACAGATGTCACGTAACAGCTTAATATTCTTTCTTTGTAACCAAATATATCCTCCTGTCTCTACCCAACTTCTGGAATGTGTCATTGGCCATCCCAATACGTCTACAGATCTCAGTGTCGCACTTACTGTCCTCTGTCAAGACGCTTCCCAGGTATTTAAACTTCCGCGTCTGCTTATTTAGTTCTTTTTCTCGCTTTCTTTCACTAACTTCTGTGGGAACTTTTATAGTTTCTTTTAAAAATATGAAACAAATCCATGAAAAATAATTATTTCTTGTTGCTGTATTTAGTATCCAATTCTCCCTCCATTTCGATACTAAAAACATACTGTTGAAAAATCCTTATAAGGGAATTTCTTTTCGTAAACAGGAAAAATAGCGTAATTTGCCATGTATAATACGGATTTTTTCATAAAAAATAATAAGCAAAATAAGGGGAGCGTATTATGCACAACTATAAAAAAAATCTTTAAAAAATTGCCGTTTCACCGGTCGATTTAAGTTGCGAAATTACTATTCACCACAAATATACGACAATCTGACACGAAAATTTGGCGATTGCGATCCTATAAGGATGTCAAATAAAATCATATGTACCTAACAATAGTTACAAATGTAAAATAAAATACGAATTATCATAAAACTAAATTAGAATAAAATAAATAAAATATGTTTAAAACCATTTTTATTTTAATAAGAGTAGAAAACGCTGGCCGTAATGAAATTGGGGAGGTACAGTTTATAGGGTTTGACTACCGAGCAAATGATGTGTATTATGCATGAGTAGAAGCATGTTCTCATACTTTCAGCAAAGATTTTGTGGTGCGTATTATGGATGAAGGCGTATTATACATGGGGAATTACGATACATTAGAAACAAGAAAAGAGTACTGAACTGTTTTGTAATATCGCTCCTAATGTATGACAGTGAATGCTGAATCATCTTACAACAGAAGAAGTGACTTAAGGTAACAGAAATGTGGTTCTACAGAAGGATGGTGAGAATGCCATGGACAGAACACATGAGTAACGACTAAGTTTTAAAGAAACTGAAATTCGGAGTCGTACTTTCGACGTAAGGTAATATATATATATATATATATATATATATATATATATATATATATATATATAGCGATTTTTAACGTTTCTCTTCTTGCTCTATGCAATTATATTGTCCTCGTGAGTGTGCTTCCGCTTACTTTTGCCTTTCGCTGTGCGTGCGCGCCTCTGAGTATATTTTATGCAGGTAAAGAACAGGTAAGAGTTTAATTAAGAGAGATCTCTCAGGAAATACGAGAAGTCGAATGGAATTAGCTGTAAAGAAAGGGATATTACTTCAAGACTCCAGTAGAAGCTGGTTCTCCAATCGCAATTCATACCATCTGATTGTTTTCTGCAATTAAGTTAGACTGCAAGAAGAATTTCGAATGGCAGTCGCGGGAAATCCTAGCAATTATTAGTCGGAGCTGTAACGGGAAACCGACCCAATATAACGAAGAAAGGCAAGTTAAAAAAGCGCTTGAATAGCAGTTAATTTGAAATCGGAAACTAGAAGAATCAATCGAAATAGCTGTTGAATTCCGAGAACTGTTATCTTATATAAAGAGTTTCTAACAAGACTTCGTGTCGTTATTTTTATCCTCAAAAGTTGGTCGCTTGATTTTGCTACATACGAACGCTCGTTGGGTTATTTAATATTGAAATCTTACATTTACTTGGTTCGAGAATAAATAAATATCAGTATTTTTTTTATATTTGAGTTTATAACTATTTACTCGGTTCGAGGATATGTAAATATTGTTCAGGCCATATCACGTTGAAAGAGTAGTTTTCGCTAGATCTGTCGAGCCTGGTCACTACCTAGATGGGTGACCGCTTGGAGAAACCAGGTGCTGTTAGTTTGGATGTGCGGGTGGTGTAATTGATAACGGCTCGGAATGTGAAACTGGAGAGCCGGTTACGAATTCGAGTCGAGTTCGTTGCAGTTACTACGTAGATACCCTTGAGCGAACATGAATCAAAAAGAGACATGATCGCCTAAGAACGTCAGATCCTCATTGGGCCAAATTGGTAATTGCCTATTCCATCTCAGTGTGACAAGAAGAAAAAGAACTATGGGTCATTTATCTTTCACTCTGTAAGCATTTACGGGTTTTGGGATCAATGAGAAGATTATGGACACTGCAGTCAGCTTGTTTGGTACCGGCAGAGTATTGGCCATGAAGCGGTTTATTTTGCCATTGTTTCTGTATCTGGTCGGTTGCATTTTGTCTTTGCTCTGTCTTAACTATTTTGTAGCTTCAGCTGGTGTATTGTGCTTTTTTTGTATCAGGTTGCACGATATTGGTCTCTCTCCTCGGTATAAAACACAACATTACAGAGTGGGTCAATATCTGCCCTAGAAAATTTGCAATTTCTACGAGAAGAAAACTGGAAGAAACTAGTATGAACACCACCCAAACCCGGTTACGGTGATAGGACCTGTTATAATTCTATGGTACTACACAATACACACTGACAGAAAAATCAAAGCCAACCGCCCAGGCATTGTTATTAAAGGCCCAAAAACAAAAATGCCACCTTACTGATATGGCAGTCCCGGCAGACTGCAATGTATCTTTGAAGATATTCAAAAAGCTGTTGAAATACAAGGACCTTGAAATAAAAATCTCAAAAATGTGGTATATGGGAACATCAGCAATCCCTGTTGTAGTTGGAGCCCTAGGATTGGTTGGGAAAGATTCCAGTAGAATAATTGAAGGGATTCCTGGAAGCCCATGCCTCACAGAAATACAAAAACCTGTTCTCATAAGTACAGCCCACACTTTACGAAGGGCTTTATCTATGTATTTTTTTTTCAGTGGAAAGTGGTATGATGCCATTTCTAACCTTACGTCTCTGGGCTGGACCTGGAAAGAAATGTGTACACGCCAGAAATCAAAGGAAATAATAATAATAATAATAATAATAATCTGAAGGAGATGGTATACAACATCCCCAGGTAAGAAAATGGTACTACAGGCTTGTGCGTCTGGTACTAAATACCGAGCTGAACTCAAAAAATAGAATATCAGCCATGAACACTTTGGCTGTCGCTGTGGTGCAATACAGCTTTAATGTCCTTAATTGCATCATAGCTGAAATTAAGCGAATGGACGCCAAAATGAGAAAGCTCATCACTTGCTACCGCATATATCATCCCACAGCTGATGTTGATCGTCTGTATGTGCCTAGATCCGAAGAAGGTATAGGATTATTTCAACTAGAACTGTCCTGTAAAACAATTGACCTTCATAGATACCTGGAAACCACAGAAGACTGAATGATGGTATGTGTCTAAGAACATGAAAGTAGTAAGCGCCTTTATTCCGTAATAAAAGAGGCCAACAAGTTCAAAATGGAGTTTTTATGGATGCAGCAATACAAGTAATAATAATAATAATAATTCTGCTTGTCTCTTCCTTTGTTAGTTTAGTTCGCATGCCCGTTATACCCTGCCAATACTTTATAAATAATGAACTATTCCGTTTTCCCCGAGTGAAAACACGTAACTGGCGTAGATACCTTACTTGGTTTCACTGAATAAAAGAAAGAAAGAAATAAAGAAAGAGAGAAAGAAAGGAAGGAAGATAGAAGTGTCTGTTTCAATGAAACAGAAAAAAGCTGTCAATTTAAAATCTTTTTTTTATTTTTACACCCTTACGTACGAATAAATTTATTAATAAAAATGTTTGCATGACAGGCTTTAGGCTAATAATATTCTAAATACAAGGACCTGGAGATCGTGTCTAACATGATGTAGGTAATGAAGAGTTAGACTGTACTAATAATCATCGGAGCTCTGAGCCGAGTGATAAAAGAAACGGACAAATTTACTAACAGTGTCCCAGGTAACATCAACATGGTTGCTTAGAAGATCGTCCTATTAAGAACATCTCATATACTAAGAAAAGTTCTATCAATTAAATGAATTCAATGACCTATTAGAGTAGAAGAGACGGCTACATTTAGTAGTTTCTACAGTGAAAGGGTGAGAGCGGGATACCAGCCTCGTAGGGCGCTTGAATTCATGGAGTCTGGGAACCAGTGAAAGCAGCTCATCGGAGCAATTACCATGAAAGTATTTGTAAGAAAGATAGAGAGAGGCTACGGCGTGTCTGTGAGAGAGCAACTGCAGACGAGATGCCAGATCAGGGCCAATTATATTACATATCCGCCTCTGGATCTTGTCAAGAACTCCGAGGTAAATAGAATGTGCACCAGACCATATATGGCAGCAATACTCCATGCAATGGCGAATGGTTGATTTGTACAAATAATAATAATAATAATAATAATAATAATAACACCAAGGGATCATAATAGTCTAGTGAATTAAAGTTTTGGTCCGTAAAATGCGGTGACATAGTAATTGTCTGTTAAATCGCTGGGCCTGGATTTGGAGAATCAGTGGAAAGATTATTTGGCAGACAACGATCGAACATTTTTTACGTCTAAGTTTACTTGCTGTGCAACTTGTTTGTTTCAACTCATCAGGCCGAGTCTGTGATTGATCGGTCAATGATATCATTTTACAAAATAAATTGAATTATTTGAGGGGGAGAAACCTATCAACAGGCCGTGACTTGCACGTATAAACACTGCAGTAGCCACGTGGTAAACATTATCGAAAATGTTTTACTTATTTAAGAGCGGATTCCTTCGTGAGCTGATGAGCGAGTACTTCATTAATCTGCATCGAAAAATCCCACGATTACAATCGAAAACACTAACAAAAAAGTGAGCCTGTGTGGCCATTAATAGATTGCATTTTTATCCACGGGCACCTGAGATAATGCTGATATTCAAGGCAGGTAAGCTTTACTCATTTAGAAGATTAACCAAAATAATGTTCTTAGCCACAACCTTCTGTGCTAGACTATACTAAGCTTGTTAATGCCTCAGCAGCGTTAATAGAATAGATTGAAAATTAGATAGCGTTTCTGATTATGTGAATTACTATTACTTCTTGCGAACGAGAGCGTCTTTTTTTTCTCTCTGAACTTATGAGATGAGATATTACTTGCATTATTTGCTCGCGATTTCTTCTATTCATTTTTGTTTGTTCTATAGCAATGTTTCAAATGTTGTGTCTTCCAGTATTGATCAGATGCCTTTCAATTAGGCTGGCCAACAGGGACGTTCGAACTGAACACTTTATTAAATTTACAGAGTTAGAGTGCAAAAAAATTATTTAGACTTGACCGTCTATATTCTTAAGGAATATTTTACTAAAAATAATTAGGCAGACTAGACAATAACAGGAGAACCAAACCAGGAGTAACATTGGAGGAGTAACATAGCAGGAGTAACATAGTCATAAAAACATAACATAACATAGTAGCATTGTCATAGCGAGAGTAACATAGCAGGAGTAACATACCAAGAGTAACATAGCAAGAGTAACATAGTCCTAATAACATAACATTGTAACATTGCCATAGTAGGAGTAACATAGCAGGAGTAATTAGTCATAATTACATAACATAGTAACATTGTCATAGCAGGAGTAATATACCAAGAGTAACATAGCAGGAGTAACATAATCATAATAACATAACATAGTAACATTGTCATAGCAGGAGTAACAAGTAGGAGTAACATACCAAGAGTAACATAGCAGGAGTAACATAATCATAATAGCATAACATAACATAGTAACATTGTCATAACAGGAGTAACAAGTAGGAGTAACATACCAAGAGTAACATAGCAGGAGTAACATAATCATAATAACATAACATAACATAGTAACATTGTCATAGCAGGAGTAACAAGCAGGAGTAACATACCAAGTGTAACATAGCAGGATTAACATAATCATGATAACATAACATAGTTACATTGTCATAGCAGGAGTAACATACCAGGAGTAACATAGGACTGAATTCAAATTCAGGCGTACTAATTAACATCAGTATATGTCGTGCCAAGTAGAGCAGAATGTGTTAAGGGACTCGTTATCGTTTTCATGAGCGAAAAACAAATGGCGGCAATTGTATTCACACCAATGTGTGTAGCATTCTTTGGCAACACGAACAATCATTTTTGCGTATATTATTTTTTTTTCTATTTTACTCGCTCGAAAACTTTTTTTGTATCATAATAAATTTTTATTAAGTTCTATCTGTCGTCGAAAACAGTGTATCTCGGGAGTTGATAGAACATTAAATTATTGTCGGTTTGATGTAATTTGTAATATTTTGTTTGTTCTTCAAGGTAGGCAAAGCAACAAGAAAAGAATTCAAGCTTGGGGAGTATGGAGATAGAGAGAATGATGCGAACGAGTAGTGATATATCAGTCGAGATGAACCAGTATATAGATAGATCGATAGATATGAACGAACTGCAGATAGATAGATAGATAGATAGATAGATAGATAGATAGATATGAACGAAATGCAGATAGATAAATAGATAGATAGAAATGAACAGACTAAGAAATAAATGGAAACTATTTGAACCGACGCATATATATATATATATATATATATATATATATATATATATATATATATATATGTATGGCTGCTTACTTAGCGTTTATATACATCACTATACTATACGTTAAAAAAGATTCCCTTCCTCTATCGTGCGACGATAGCTGAGGAGTATAGTCGCATACTGATGCCAAATCGGTCGAGTTTCGTTCCCGCCGTCAAGCAATCGGATGTCTAGCTAAATTGATGAGCTGTAATACAGTGAAACAATCTGTATATAAATACACATACAGACACACACACGCGCATACACACACACATATGTACAGGGGTTGGACAAAATAATTGGAACAATTGTTAAGTTCAAAAAAAATGTATTTAATATGGAATTGATCCTCCTTAAGGCTCATAGACAGCTTTAATACATCTAGGAATGGAATCATACAGATTCCTGACTTCATCCAGAGGAATTTTCAGTCATTGTTCCAATAAAACCTTCTCCAGCTCTTTACGACACGACGGTGGATGATAACGGTCCCTAACTTGTTTCTCCAAAATGCACCATAAATGTTCAATAATATTGATATCTTGAGATTGGGGAGGCTGCTCCATGTGTTCTAGCTCACTTTCATGCTCTTCATACCAATTCTTAACCACTCGAGCGGTATGTACTGGAGCATTATCGTCTTGGAAGATGCAGTCACCATTGGGGAATAAAGTATTGGCCATTGGCTGAACATGATCTCCTAAAATGTTCAGGTAATCTTTGCAGTTGATTCTACCATGCAGAGCAACCATTGGACTGAGACATTTCCATGACATGGTGGCCCAAGCTATCACTGATTCACCTCCATGCTTCACGGAAGAAGGCAGTCAGAGTTGTAAGCTTCTTTGGGCTGCCTCCACTGAAGTTGGAAAAAGAGAAAAACTGGACTTGTTTGAGAATATGACTCGCTTCCATTGGTCTGCAGACCAGGCATTGAGATCTTTGCAATCACTTCAACCTGTTTTGAATGTTGCGAGTGGAGAGAAGAGGTTTCGTTATAGCAGTTCTTCCAAGATATGCAGCCTTATGGAGCTCACTGTGAAAATCTTTAGTAGAAACTGAACTATTCAGATGGTTATTCAACTCAGCAGTCACTTTGGCCGCATTTGTACGATGATTTTTGCCACATTGCATTTCAATGCATGTCAGTCCCTGTCTGTAAGTTTACAAGTCCGGCCTGAATTGCTACGGTTGCTAGAAGCCTTGTCCTGTTTCTCGAATTGCATCAGTGTTCTTGATATGGTAGCTCTTGAAAAACCAAACAGTTGAGCAACCTTAGTGATCGAGGCTCCTGCCATGCGAGCTCCAACAATTTGCTCTTTTTCGAACTCGGAGAGGTCACGCATTTAGCTTAGATTTTACTAAATTCTAAAAATAAATAAGACAAAGACAGTAAATTAGATAACTAAACGTATTTACAATAGATATAACCTGCAATTACGAAGTTTTAGTTAAAGTTCTTAATATAATAGGTTTTTGAAATACTATTTTGTCCGACCCCTGTATATAGATAGATAGATAGATAGATAGATAGATAGATAGATAGATAGATAGATATAATACAATCAGAATTAAGATATCATTATGTAAATGATCATTTTCAACTTATTAAATTACAGGATTTTTCAAAAAGTCAGTGAATGATGATAAAAACAGACAAGAGGGAAGAAAAGAAAGGAAGAAAATCGGGAAAAAAGAAGATGAACAATAGAAAGAAAGGAAAGGTGGGAAAATATATATATATATATATATATATATATATATATATATATATATATATGAGGTAACGATATGTATTTTATATTTCAAGAACTTTATTGAGAAAATCAGATAAAAGTGGAAAAAGTTTACTTGTGACGCGTTTCGTCATTTAGGACATCACCGGAAGAAATTGTCTAGGTTGGTGCGAATACGAATGCTCACGACAGAATTTTTTTAATATTTTTATCTAGCCAAAATAATCTAGTGACCTTTTCCTTTGTAAGTAGGTATTCCGCACTTAGATATTAGACGATCTGCCAGGGATGGAGCAATGTTGTAAGACCAAGGCGATAGATTCTATTCGATTGTTGATGTGCTAGAATTAGTAAGCCGGATATATTTTTTTTATTCGTTGTGTTTCTCAAGAGAGGCCTTTATCTTTTTCTTTTGTTTTCGCATATTTTATGGGCCTTGTTTTACACTGAATATGAAATGATCAGAGTACTCTTAATGTTGAAAATTTTCTCTAGTTATATCTCCTCTTCCTGTAAATACTGAGGGCTGCAAATACTTAGTGCTCTTAGGTAGAATCCGATGATTATACCGGGTTTTATTTTGGTGTTATGATGAGAATAGAAATTTATTAGGACATTTTTGTTGGTTGCTTTCCGGTGGACACCGAGTTTTTGACTGTTGTTAACGTGGTGTAGCATGATATAACAACAAAGATGAGGATATTAATATGAAAGAAAATTATAATAATAATTCAATATCCCAGAAATTTAAATAAAATAACAACAAAGATGAGGATATTAATATGAAAGAAAATTATAATAATAATTCCATATCCCAGAAATTCAAATAAAATAACAACAAAGATGCGGATATTAATATGAAAGAAAATTATAATAATATTTCCATATCCCAGAAATTTAAATAGAATAACAACAAAGATGGGGATATTAATATGAAAGAAAATTATAATAATAATTCCATATCCCAGAAATTTAAATAGAATAACAACAAAGATGGGGATATTAATATGAAAGAAAATTATAATAATATTTCCATATCCCAGAAATTTAAATAGAATAACAACAAAGATGGGGATATTAATATGAAAGAAAATTATAATAATAATTCCATATCCCAGAATTTCAAAAAAAATAACAACAAAGATGAGGATATTAATATGAAAGAAAATTATAATAATGATTCCATATCCAAGAAATTGAAATAAAATAACAACAAAGGTGAGGATATTAATATGAAAGAAAATTATAATAATAATTCCATATCCCAGTAATTCAAATAAAATAACAACAAAGATGAGGATATTAATCCGAACGTTATTAACGATAACTCCTCGTCCCAGAAATTCAGATAGAAAATAGCGTTTTTAAAAAGGAAAAATGGAATAAAAGAACGAATATATTTCTTGTTATGTATATATGTCTATATTATTCTGACATATCTCTCTTTAATTCTCATTAATTCGGAAAGGCTTATATAATCTCTTTTCCAAATCATTCTACAATGTGCAACTTCATTTCCGCTTTTCTATCATCATCTTCCTCAACCCGATTATCTTAACTTATTACCATACTGTCTGATTATATTTTCACTATTCTTTGCCCCGGTTTATCTCCACTCGCCTTTCCCCTTTTTTGCTCCAGCAGTCTCTTAATCATTCTCAGTCTGTCTCTTTTCTTTTCTCCTTTCCACCGACTCCATTTTCCACTGGCGCCAATCCGGCCACAGCCGCACACCAACTTCTCAGAATCTATTTATTGAATTCATATTCCTCGTTTCAATTTTCGAAATGTTATTATGGCGTCCTGTGAGCGCCTTCTTTGGCATTCATAGGTCGTTTTCTCGTGTGATTTTCAGTAATTTTTTATTTATTTATTTATTTATGTTATAAGGGAAAATACATTTTTCTTCATCATTCCGGAACCATTCTCTCTCTCTCTCTCTCTCTCTCTCTCTCTCTCTCTCTCTCTCTCTCTCTCTCCCTCTCTCAAGACGAATGAAAATATATATCGGATATACTCGACTTTATGTATAGCGCGACCTCTGAAGTATTTTGCGTGAATTTTAACCCCCCCCCCAGAAAAAAATACCTATGTATAGTGCAAGCGGTCACCGAAAATGCACGATTTTTAAACTCTTCAAAAAAAAAAAAAATACCGGTGTATAATGCGTATCTCTATTTTTGGTGTAAAATACTGATTAATAAAACACGCGGAATATGGGTATTTTCTAAGCGTAGATTAGATGTGGCGCACGGCTGAAAGCATGGGGCACCCAGTGAGGATCAAACAGTTGTAATTATTCTTGCGGACAAGCTTGTTAACCATTACACCACTTCGGGATGCCCAATATATACGGAACATGCAGTCTCGTTTGTTAGGAGAATAACATCACATTTTTATTGTCTGGTTGAAAATTATTTGTTATATATGAATAAAGTGTCGCTGCCGACACTAGAGTTTGAACACCGATCACCAGTGAGCAAACACAGGTGATTCCATTTCTAATAAGTAGACCACGTGATCGTAATGTATATATGGGAATTAGCGTGATGTCTAAACGATCACTATTTCTATTCTATCCTCTATTACTATACGGATCGCTATTCTCTATACTATTCACTATTCGGACTATTTTGGAAGTGTGCCGGTCAAATTCTCTGTCTTCGGGCAGAGAGAATAATCAGACTAGGCTATGTCGAAGGGCAGAATCTAGTCTCGGGAGACAGCTACCCGACCCCGTTTTTACGGGGTCTACAGGATATTTGGATGAATCTATGGGCTCGGATACCCCGCAATAAACTTGGCATTGTAACGCATCCGACCACGTGGGATGGTTAGTGAATATCTCACTAGTTCTATTCTATCTTCTATTACTATTCGGATCACTATTCTCTATACTACTTACTATACTATTTCTCTATACTGATCACTATATGGGTCACTATTCGGTGGTTACTATTCGAGCGAGTATTATCGAGCAACTACTCTTAGTGCTGTGACGTCCCCCGGTGTCGCTGCGCCAAATGTCACGTCTGCCTGGCCGCGTCCGTCGTGCTATCCCGATCACGTGACCAGTTGTGACGTCATCCCGTCTGTCTCCGCGCCGTCGCCGTCCTGTCCTGTCCTGTGACGACCAATGTGACTTGGTGTTGGTCGCGGCACCAAATGTGACGTTCTAACCTTTTGCTGATTCGGATGGGAATCTGGTTAGATTCAGCATCAGCCTTGTCGCTCGCAGTTCGCCTCCAACGTCTGGTTACCGAAGTAACTGTTTTGATTTCTAGTCTAACCTACCCACGTTGTGATTTGATCTTAGGTAGACAAAATCAATCAGTCGCCCGGCCGTAATGCAAGTCGAGTTCGAACAAGGGTAATACCACACAAGTATATGTAAAAGAAAATAAAGTAATAACTCGAAATGTTCAAATATGTTAAAAAAGGATATCAATATTTTATATCTGGTTGCTGAATACATGACTGCGTCTTTCTACCAACCCGCTTATATGGATTCGTGACACTTTGTGTTTGTTAGGTGAGACTTAACATCTTGTTAATTGTTCTTTTAAGAAACTGGTTATGGTGTATCTTCAGGCGATATTCGTAAAACTTGTTTTGGTGGTGTGAGTCTAAGTCGTTCTTCAAAAATAAATTGTTCTTGGTTAGAAGTTGAGTTCGGAATTGCGTGGGTCTTAGGTCAGTTTCCTGTGAGGCGGGTCTTGAGTGCTCTTAGGTCAACTCAATTCAACTCAGCTGCGAACACCTTAATTCAACTCAACTGCGAACTCCTTAATTTAACTCCTTAATTCAACTGCGAACTGCCGTCTTACTCGTTGTGACTCTGCTTATATGGACGCCGACCAAACCCGGGGTGGGCCTGTCGGGGTTTGAGGTTCCTTGACAATTCTAAAAAAAGGTTTTCTTTGTTTTCGGTCAGGAAGAATTATTAATTTCCATTTTTGGAAGTCTTTTGTCCTCCCACATTCTTCTGTTCTCATATTGGTATCTCACCCATACCCTCAGAGGGTGTCAACGGGTTTCCCCTCTCTCTCACAGTGGCATCTCCTACCGATCCCTTCAGGGGGGTGTCAACAGCCCCCCCTCCTTCTTCACATGATTACCTTCGCCTGCCGCTCACGCCAGCATTCAGCTAATGGGTACCCAGCAGTGTGGGTGCGACCAGACTGGCCTCGGTTTAAAAAATCTTGCTCAAAGAAGAAAAAAAATTATCTTCTTTTTTTTCTTTCTTTTCTTTCCTTTCTTCTGCCCGACAACAACCCAATACGAACCGTGGTGTCGTTCTCTTAATCTCAATTCTTATCCTGAATGTCACCTGCAATTCATCACCCGGGACATTCGCCAAACAAGTGGGTGGTCATCAGGCGAGATCCACATTCTGGCGTTAATTATTCGTTCTGATAAAATAATTTTCCTATCGTGGCCAGCTTCAACATAAAACAGGTGTTCTTTTCTTTCAAATGATGTGGGGGGGGGGTACAACGGGCATTTTGGCTTCGGTCAGTGCGTGCTTAAATAGTATTATCTCTTAGCACCCTGCGGGAGGTCCAGAGGACATTTTCTTTCGCGACCCAATTAATTTTTATGTCTTACTTTCTCCGCTAATGAAAATAAAATCGTTACCACTTTCCTTTGTTTGAAAAAAAAAACACCGCTTAGTGTCCTTTTGGTGATGGCTTCTTATCACCTCAATTTAATTCTCGCCTTTTTTCTTTTTTTTTCTTCTTCTTCTTTCTTTCTAGCAACCTAAGTAGTGTCACAGTGCGAGTGATATTCAAAGGTGTCTGAAACCAGTATTGTTCAACGGCGTTACCATAGTTGTATCAGCAATTACAAATTCTCTACTACAAAGTGAAAAAGAGTATTTGCTGACATTACAAAAGTGGCAACGAGTGTTTGTTGACATCACAAAAAGATTCAAAAGGACTAGTATTAAAAGTAATTTTCTATATCTGTCTATATTTCTTAGATGTGGTATTTTGTACACTATTTACATTATTCGGATTACTGTCCTTATCTTTGTCGCCATATTTATTACATCGTTTCAGCCGTTGTACGATGCAGCCTTCTTCAGTATTTGTCTATACTTCTGAGACCAGGTATTATGTACACTATTTACATTATTCGGACTATTGCCTCATCTTGGTCGCCATATTTATTACAACGTTTCGACCGTTTTACTCTCTGGCCTTCTTTAGGTGGTTGGAATGTCGAATTGAACCCTTTATTTAGCTCACTGGGGTTATCTGTTCTAGTTCCACGTGCCATGTTTAATGGCTGTCAGTTATCAGTTATCTCCTGTTAACCGTAACCGGGTATTGAACTCCCACTCTGAAGACATTAGGTTTATTATACCCAGAAATTCATAAACAGATGTTTTCAAGGACACATGGCACAGTGGATAAAGTCGTTAGTTACATCCAGTGACAGGACTCAAAGGTTGTGAGTTAAGGTTAATGCAGTGGAGACCTTGGAGAGGGAATTAACAGGAGATAACTGATAGCTGAAATCCATTAAACATGAAACGTGGAACTAGAACAGCCTACCCCAGCGACCGAAATAAAGGGTTCAGTTCGACATTCAAAACACCGAATAGTCCGAATAATGTAAATAGTGTAATTAATTTTCTTTTATGAAACATCACCCAATAAAAGTCTTTCACCCAAGATAGAGGATTAGTAGTAAAATGATTAGTAGTAAAATGATTAGTAGTAAAATGATTATGATTAAAAAGCTATGTGATCTGACTGACTGTAAAAATCGAAAATATGAGTATAGCTATCAACTGATTCTTCACATGAATAGATTAATATTGTATTGTTAGGGAAAGCATATACACAGGAGTCTGTTCCATAAAGTAGAATTTCTTGGGGGAAATCTAAGTGGAACTTTATCCTTATCTCCCGAGCACGGGGATAATGAGAGTGATTCAACTCCGTCGAGGTAGTATGGCGTGTCCTAGCTCTAAAGACCTGAACTGATGGAATTGCTTGATTGACAACCAGGTATCACCGTTCGACTTTTGAACGAGCTAGATGCAATCGCCAGTCCTCCTCTAACAGTGTATTTTCCTGCACTTTCTACCCGTGGAAATCCCTTGCTTCCCAGATAGCAAAAATCACCAAAAATTTAAATGCAACTGCAATCGCCTTTTTCCCGCCTTCTTGAACCATGTTCATTTTTTTGAGTCATTTCCCCACCCCTCCCTATGCCCCGTCTTCTCTTTCACTTTCACTTTCACTTCCACTTCCGGTAACCCCCACCCCCACACCATCTGCATTCTAATGGAATTATCGCCTTCTTCGTGGTGAAACGATTTAAAAAATAAAACAAAAAAAACACTGAAGAATCGAACTGATACGAAGATTTGCCATAGAAATTACGATGGAGTAGAGATAGGCTTGCAGTGTTACCTCTACTGTAAAAAGAAATGGAGAACATAAGTCACAAATTCATCGAACAACAGCAACAACAACAACAATAATAATAAAAATAATAATAATAATAAATAAATAAAATGGTTTACGTAACTCTTCAAATATATTTAAACATTTAACAGAAGACTGCGATTTAGGAAAATAAAACTAAAAGGAAAACACTGTGTCAATGTTAAACAGTATTTCGACAGTATGTTTGTCTTCGTCAAATTATATTTAATAATAATAATAATAATAATAATAATAATAATAATAATAATAATAATAAATCTCATCTGTGATACGACCATCTTAAATGATAAGTTCTTGGGGTGCAATCGCCCTGTGCACATTTGTGCACAAGAACAAATATGAATGGGTCTTCATAGATGTTGCCGCCTTTTTTTTTCTTTTCATTTTTTTCTTTTTTTTTTTTTTTTTTTAAAAAAAATACGGGGTACCTAGAATTGACAGGGCAGATCAGAGAAAAGTAAAAAAAAAAAAAAAAAAAAAAAACAGCAGCTCAACTTGTCCCTTTCTGTTGGTGTACTCAATACAATTTCCAGGAATCTTTTATGAGAAGCTTTTGGTGTACTTGACATTATTAGGGGTGCAAAGGTGGCTGCGCTGTTTCCAACAGTTCAGATTAGTAAAGTGCCCTGTCTTTTTAACACTGTTAGTAAGAAATCAGATGTAACAATTAACACCCCGTCGAAACATCTAAGAGCCGGAGAAGATATCCAATAACAATGATAATAATTTTCTTCTTCTTCTTGTGTCTTTTTTTGAGTTCTTCTCTTTCTGCATTTAATCTTTTTCTGTTTCCACGATCATTTCTTTCTCTATCTAAATTTATTTTCTTCCATTAATTTTACAAAATCAACAAAGATGAGGACCTTATTCTGACTGTAAATAATGAAAATAACTCCACATCCCGGGAATTCAAGTCAGAAGCCATTCGGGTGATAGTAATAACAAAGATGGAGATACTGATCCAAATTTAAATAATGATAATTCCAGATCCACAAAATAGAAGTCAGAAAGCAATCGTGTGATAATAACAACAAAGATGGAGATATTAATCTGGATTTAAATAATTATAATTCCTGATCCCCAAAATACAAGTCAGAAAGCAATCAGTTAAAAATAAGAACAAAGATGGGGATATTAATCTGAATTTAAATAATGATAAATTCTGATCCCTTAAATAAAATCAGAAATCATTCAGGTCATAATAACAACAAAGATGAAGATATTAATCTGAATTTAAATAATTATAATTCCTGATCCCCAAAATACAAGTCAGAAAGCAATCGGGTAAAAATAACTACAAACATGGGGATATTAGTTCAAATGAAAATAGCGTAAATAATGTTATCACCTTTATTAAATTCTCTCTCTCTCTCTCCCTCCCTCCCTCCCTCACTGATTTTGTTCTTTACACGGTCGTTTTTCCTTTCGAAATTTAGTTTCCTTCATTTATTTTTAAACACCTCCTATTTCTTGTGATTCGCTGATCGTCTCACTTGCCTTCAGGTGTCTTCATTCCATTTTCATTTTTCTCACAGTTCGATATTTTATTTATTCTCTCATTCATCGCCTTTTTCTTAGTACCTCCTTCATTCCTATTTTTCCTTCTTTCCAACTCGGTGTCTTTACTTTTTTCTTTGCTATTAATTTTATTATCTTTTTTCTATTTTCTCTTTTGGCGCTCAAATCTTCTTTTTCATTCGTCCTTAGTTTTATCGCCCTGTTTTCTTATCAGTTTCCTTCATCGTCTTCATTCTCCAACGATGCCCTCCTTTTCAATTTCCTTTTCTATCTCCGTCGTCTTTGTTGCAGAAATCGGAAAAATGCAATAGAAATAAAGCAAAAAGTGGTAGAAATATTCGATGTTTTTTTTTTCTTTTTCTTTCCCATCGTTATTATTATTATTATCAAATCCCCTCCCTTCCCTTTCCCCCACCCCCAAATCCCACTCTTCATTCAATCGCTCGATTTTCTTTCTGTTTCCTTATTTATTTTCCTGTCCGCCTTACCTGAATTCTTTTTCTTTTCTTTATTCAAAGATCGTTTCTAATTCATTTGAATCGTCGTCCCTCTCCTTCTCCGTAGTCTTCCATGTAAATAACTCAGCATTATAAGATTTCAACTCTGGAACAACAAAAAAATTCAAATGGATCGTGAAATCTGATCTAATTTCCTATATCAAATTCGGGCACGAAGAATTCCCACAATGCTTTGCGATGCGTAATAAAATCAGGAAGGAGTCTTCGACCAAAATAATCGCCCGGCTATAGCGTTTGGCGCCGGAATCAGATGGCGCAGTTAAGGATTAGAAGAAGAATATAACTCCCATAGAAATTCGATTTACTCGTCTGCCATTGATGAACGCAGGACGCATGCGCAAAGAAATATAAAATAGCATTGCAACGTTGATATTAGACGAATCATGTCAAAAGTATTATAAAACGGAAAATCGTTAGATCCCCAAACACTGCTGTTTTGATATTATGCATATACGGTGGAGTAACACACACACACACACACACACACACACACACATATATATATATATATATATATATATATATATATATATATATATATATATAGAGAGAGAGAGAGAGAGAGAGAGAGAGAGAGAGAGAGAGATATCTACCTCAGCTATTCGTAAATAGATGCTATGACAATCCAATGAATTCAAAACTTAAAGTGGGAACTTCTGCAATCGGTTCTTCCAACGCGTGTGGTTAGTTCAGCACAAGCTTATGCCGCTATAGTCAAATCATATGAGCGAGTCGTCTGGCTGATCAAATGAGTTGCTGTACGGTTAAAAACGAGGGCGAGTCCAGTATATAATGATTGTCGTAGAACTGAGCTTACTCAAAGGGAGATAATTGCACTTTGTCAAGCCCTTAACACATTTGCATTAATGGCACAGAGAGTGAAGATTTTCAGAACAAATTTCAAGTAAGAACTATGTAAAGTTACGCACTTATTGATAATATTGTGATAACATTTTTTTTTTTTTTTTTTTGGCAATACCTGGGTAGGTACAGTAATGATGCGCTAGTGGTTCTCACAAAAGCACATCATTCTAAGACAAACCTAAGTCTACGGTGTTTCCTTGCTGCTGGCTGATTTGTTGAGGTGATCACTGCTGAGGAGTTCAATAAATACTTATACAGATTGCGATGAATAAATTGTCGTCTAAATTACGCAAAAATGAAAATAACACTGACATGTCATTTTAACAGATATATTTACCAAAATTACACAAAAATATCTTCAATTACTAAAGAGTAAATTTATTCAATAAAATCGCCATTGGCTTCAAGCACAGCCTCCAAGACGTCTTCAGAATTCTTCTAGACGGTCTGCTTTGATGAATACGTCCATAATACTTACTTTGGTGTTGCAGGGTGATTTGTTGGTCTGACGCTCAAATTGACCCCACACATAATAATCAAGTGGGGCTGCAGTCCTGGGAGCTAGGTAGCCAGATGTAATGAGTGATGTGGTCGCAGAAATTATTTAAAAGCCATGACTTGTGTGACATGGTACAGAGTCCCGCTGCCAGATAGAGGGTTTTCCAGCAGTCACCCGCTTGACCTAGAGCAACACGACCTCCTCAAGACACTTGATTTAGGCCTCCGTAGTGAGTCAGGAGCTTTCACCAACAAATACGTGAGTTCTATTGTTATCAGAATGATCAGAATGAGTTTTCGAGCTGCCGTATCTTCGTAATCGTCAAACTCATCCAACTCTTTCCGAATTCTCTGCACAAAGATCGACACCGAAACGCCCTGTAATATTCGTATTGCAGCTTCCGGCGCGAATACCAAACAGTACAGCATGCCGTTTCCGAATTTCTAGCGGATTAAATAGCGTCATCGTGCTCTCATTCTTACAGAATGTGCACAATTGACTCTACTATACTGTGCAGTTGACCAAATAAAAAACAAACAACGCGCATGCCTGAAATTAAAAATTTAAAATAGCGACAATTTACCCATTGCGCCCTGTATATACACACGCACATTATATTTAAGAGATACATATATTTGTTTACAAAACAATATATATATATATATATATATATATATATATATATATATATATATTTGCTCTATTGGCTTAGGTCTTTCAAGTCTTTAATAAGAAAAATGGGCCCATTGGCAGGATTCAAATCAGTGTCCCACATATGTAAAAGCATGCTTTTAGACCAACTTTAATACAAAGGACTTCACAGAAAAGTAAGGTTGAATTATCCTTATGATAGAAAGGTCATCTCTCATTAACCAAATCCCATGCGTTTTTATTTTTGTATTTGAAACATAAAGTATTTTTTTTAATTTTAAGGAATTAAGGGATTTCTAAATACGCCAGGCTATCAAATGTTTTTCCCTTCATAAAGGAGATGCAAGTTCAAAACCTGCTGTAGAGCACTTTTCCTTTAGTAAAGACTCTTGAAAAACCTAGGCCAATAGATGAAAAAAAACTCCAACAAGACTATCCACAAAATATATTAGGTTGGTGCTACTCCAACAAGACTATCCATAAAATATATTAGGTTGGTGCAAAAATAATGGCGCAATAATGTTGTTTTTTGACGTCAAAAAACGACATCATTACGTCATTATTTTTGCACCAACCTAATAACATGTACAGAAATAATAAATAATTTGGGACCATGAATAAAAATCTGTTACTGCCTTAAATATATATACGCATATATGCATATATACATATATATATATATATATATATATATATATATATATATATATATAGGTATAAGGTTAGGTAAATGGAATAATTAGATATTAGTGATTGTATATGCATGTGCTGGTATGCACACATTGGTAAGCAAATAAATAATTACCAAATTTAACCAAGAGGTGTAGACATAACAGCGCTCAATGTGATTAGACAGAACAAAGAAATATATATTAATAAATGCACATGTAGATACGTGACTAAATATTCATCGGTTACCCAACTCGTCGGGCACAAGATATATATGTATTAGTTTGGTGCAAAAATAATGACGTAATAATGTCGTTTTTGACGTTAAAAAGTACGTCAAAAAACGACATTATTACGTCATTATTTTTGCACTAACCTAATAGTTCTCCATGTTGAGTCTGAGGCCCTGTGGCAAGCTGAATGGAGGTATAACGTCACCATCACTAGTGATCCCTCCAACCATTATGATGTTGATTAGATATATCATCCAACTCTTTCCGAATCCTCTGCACCCTCGTTAAATAGACACCCAAACACTCTGAAATGTTTGTACTAGAACTTCTGGTATGAATGCGAAGTAGTACAGCATACCATTTTTTGAATTTCTGGCGAATTAAATTGCGTCATGACGGTCTTTTTGTCACAGATAGTGCCCAACTGATCCCACTATACTGTGGCGTCGACGAAATAAAAAAAAAAAAACAAACAACGAGCATGCGCGGAATTTAAAAATATAAAATTGCGGCAATTTTCCCATCGTCTATTAAAAAAATGTTACGTTATGATTAATAAAAGAGAAAGCTATAAAAATAAAATTATAGACAAATCTTCTTAAAAAGATATTTGAATTATAAATGACAGAGAAAGAAATAGACGATGTTGAACCAATAGTCAATGAAAAGCAAATATTACAACTTTAAATGCTTTTCCTACAATTTCGAAAATTACGTCCTCCTTCATCAAAGTGCTGGGTGGTACTTACGATTGAGTATATTATTTTTGTTGCAGCAAAGGCACCGATATGGAAAAAGAAGAAAAATAACTTTTTGTTTTTATTTAGCAAATACACCTAAAATTAGATATTAAAAATAAATAAAATAGTTTTTTTTTTAAATTTTAGCACTAACATGTCTATAATAGGCTGCTGAATTGATTTTAATTTTCATTGATTAAACAAAGCTCACGAATATCTGTCCTGTCAAAGCGGCGTTCCGGTGTATAATTCTTGTATATAATTTTATGTGTATCATAATTATTATTTTTCTATACGGGATTCGGATGATAATGTGTGCGTGCGTATAATAAGCATTTTATCTGTGTTTGGTTGTTTTACCTATGTTAAATTGGGAATGTTTTGTATGAGGGTGAAAGAATTTAAGTTACACTGGTTGTGGTTGTAGATATACATATCTTATTATTTAAGTATGAATTTTATTCAAGTTGGGGATGTGTTTGCGTGCCTGTATATATGGCAAAATATTTATCAGAATTCACTCAAAGTATTTTTAGCATAAAGAATTATATTATTTTCTAATTAGTGTGGCATTTATAAGAATGAATTTATGGCCTGATTGGTTTTTGTGTTTTATGAGCGGTGTTAATGGGGTGTTACCACACATGTCTCCACTATCTTCGTATTTTAGAATTCTGATGAAGATAAATAAATGCTGAACATGTTAAATTTAGGAACGTTTCCTTTTTGCTCTTTATCATATCATCTCTCTCTCTCTCTCAATATATATATATATATATATATATATATATATATATATATATATATATATATATATATCATCATCCACAGACAGACTGTTTCGATCATCAGTGTGGCTAGACATTCGATCGCTTCAGGCCGGAACCGAAACCCGACCGATTTGGTATCATTCGGAGATTCTAACCCCTGGCACTGCCGAGAGAAAGGCGAATTTTTGGGGGTTTATATTTTCATGAACACACCAGTCACTCAGAGAACTCAATTGCTGGGTGATTGTTGCATTATCAGCACCAATAGTGACCATATATATATATATATATATATATGTAACGAAAATCTTGGTAATCCGTATGGATAATCCCAAGGAGGATGAAATCCTCAGAGCTCAATGTTAAGCCAGAGCGTATAATTCAATTTAAAGAAAAAAAAACGACTTTAAGGCCCCATTTGTAATAATTTATTTCACAGGAGAATTTTTGAAACGAAAAATGAATTTAAAATTTTCACTTTTGAAGGGCAGTATTAAGCTTATATAATTTGATAAAGAAGGTGGTGTGTAATAGTGTGAAAGACATGGTCGAGTTTAGAGAGGGAAGGGAGAGTTTTAAAATTTATTTTTATATTTCTTTTTATTATAATATTTAATATTGAGGAAGGAGTGGGTAAGGATCAGACATTGTCCTATTTAATTGGTCAACTCAACGGAAATCATATGGAAAAGAGAAAAAGAGAAAAAAATGAAAAAAAGATTAAATGAGAGAAAGTAAAGAAATAAGAGATGTATGTAGAGTTTTTGGATGAAGGAGGGGGTCGTATAGCTTTAGCAATTTAGATAAAAAACAGATTTTAACGTTTGATAGTAATTTAAATGTTTAAAAACTCTACAAAGAAATTTAATGCTTGTTAGCAATTTAAATATTCAACTTCTCCATAAATAAATTAAGGATTTAATATAAGCCGTATACTATATAAATAAAAAAAACAATATTAAAAAAAAATTTCTAATAGTAATATTTTAATCTTGTGAATGAACGTTAAGCTCAAATCTTTATCAGTTAGAGTCTAATTCATGAATTTAATTTGTAGCTACTTTTAGATGATTAATATTTCTTAATTAAAGTTTAGGTTTCAATTCAAGATGGAGTAAGATTTGAAGGTAATAGTCAAAAAAATTTACTGTTTTTTAATACATACACTACATACATATTTACGTAAAAACACATCCGCATGCATTTCTTTACGTAAGAACACATGCACATACTTTTGTACACATATACAATTACATATATAACCGCATACACATATATCGATATAAATCGGTACATACGTATATACATATATAAATACTTACATGCACATTTACATATCTCCACACGCATTCATCTTTATACATATTTAAATTTATTCTTAAATTTTACAGTTAATATTAGATGGTGAATTAAGTGTTTAAATTTAGAGAAATAGTATAGTGAATAATATAGAGAATAGCGATTCGTATAATAATAGAGGATAGTATAGAAATAGTGATCAGTTAGATGCCACATTCCCATATTTATATTTCCTTTACCAACATTTGATCTACTTATTCAAAATGGGATCGCCTGTGATTGCTCGCTGGTGTTCTGTGTTCAAACTCCAGTGTCGGTAACCACACTTTATTCCTATATAACAAAAATATAAATATTTAATATGCGCAAAATATAATAATGATAGGTATAAATACTTAATACTTTATTTTTCAGGTGTGGCTAGCCACGTGTAAACCTTTACGTAATGACGTTACGATGGACTAATTCGAATCCCAGCGTTCCAAAAACAGCCAGGATGGAAAGAAAAAATAGTTAACAAAATATTGGTCATCTCATTGACAAAGCAACATTTGATTGAGACGGTCGAAAGTACTTGAAGGAAAACTGAACAAGACATGATCATACTGATATACATCTTCTTATTCGAAAACTGGAGAAATATAATGAAAATTGAACCAACAGATATTGTAGATATTCTTGATTTCAGAAATACCTGATATATATACTAGCAGCATAGCCCGGCGTTCCCCGTGCTTGATTAAAAAATCGTACGAACTCATAGAGCAATCGCTATCTCTTGACTTAAAATATTTTTGCCCTTCTTTGCCTTTAAAGGAGTGCCCTTTGCCGTGCTGATGTTACTACGATTAAAGCAATAGTGTTGACAAAGTCGAATATGTCATTTGTGGCTCAAAGTCAGAATTGGTAGAAGGGATAAAAAAGCCGAATTTCAATGGCCCTGCACCCATTCCAGAATTTTAACTCAAATGTTTTCTTCCACTCCACTGCCCGCACTGACCTGCTTCTTCCTGTGCATAGCGTCACCTTAAATTAATCTGCATTTAGGAAATACCCAACAGGAAAAAAAAAAACATTTTTAAGGGTTGACCGATTGTCGATTTGCACTCTGTTTGGGGGGCGCTCAGAGTTGAAACTTCACATGGTGACTCCCAATGGCCTCCTCATAAATCCGGTCGGTTTTCGCTAAAAGCCGACATGTGGTTCAGGCGCAATCTGAGCAAATCGGTTTTGGGGTTATATCGATTTTCAGCGCTGTTTAGGGATCATTGGCCATGAATCTTCTGGATAACATTTCTAATAATAGACTCTAAGAGGCTGTCAAATTTGGTTGAAATGCGATCATTCCTTCTGTAAGCAGATTTTTTCGATTATCGATTTTTTCGGAACCTGAGTCCGAACTCAAAAATCGGCCTCGGTCATGTCCTTACGGCAGCCATTTGCAAACCTGTGGTGAAAACCGCATCGAAATCGGGTGAGAAATGCGGCCTGGGCGAGGTAATAACACCCACGATAGACAAACAGACAGACAACAAGATATATATATATATATATATATATATATATATATATATATATATATATATATATATATATATATAATATTATTTACGTCAAACTTAAAACAAAAATAAAAAAAAATCTGCAGTCAATCACAGAAACCTCCTGAGGACAATTACGAAAACTTCGTCTGCGAAACTCTGGTGTTGAGGTGGTGAACATAACATCTGTCAGCGAAGTGACAACTTTTCTTGGCTGATGTGTCTCTTCCTGTGATGGACTTTATCAGTGCAAATGTGAAGTTTTCCATTTGTCTTTATGTGTATCGTCATTCTGTAGTCATATCTTAATTTTTACATGCATTATATATATATATATATATATATATATATATATATATATATATATATATTATAAATTGATTTATTTAAAATATGTTTTTCCGCTACACAATTCTAACCATGTTTCAAAAATGGAAACTAAAAGCTATGTATTTAATTTTGTAATTAAATTAAAAACATTAGTTCCATTTAATCTTCAAGCGAATTTTGGAGTAACTTTTAAAATTACTGGGTTTTAAATTAATTAATTTTAAAAGTTACTCCAAAATTCGTTTGAGGATGAAATGGAAGAATCTTCAATATTATTGGTCATTTTCTCAACGCCGTAATATCGCTCTCCTGTGCCCTTTTCTATAAATATTTTCATTATAATTGTACTGGTAATCTTTCTTCATTGGTAACCCGCTTTAATGAATTTAAGCATAATGTAGAATTAGTGGCAAGGTTTCATCATTCTATTGTTGAAATGGCAAGCTGTATTATGTACACTATTTACATTATTCGGACTATTGTCCTTATCTTTGTTGCCATATTTATTACAACGTTTCGGTCTTTCAAAATCTGCCTATATTTCTGAGATGAGGTATTATGTACACTATTTAAATTATTCGGACTATTGTGCTCATCTTTGTTGCTATATTTATTACAACGTTTCGGCCTTTCAATATCGGTCTATATTTCTGAGATGAGGTATTATGTACATTATTTACATTATTCGTACTATTGTCCTCATCTTTGTCGCCATATTTATTACAATGTTTACAATGTAAATGTAATTATTGACCCTCCCAAGAAAATTAAATTACGGCATTTTCCAGTAGCCTTTTTTTCTTCTTTTTCTTTTCTTCTCTCTTCGTCAACTTTCTTTCTTTCTAAAAATTATTTTCTTATTCGGTTATTTTTTGTTCTTTAGTCGTTTTTTATCTTTTTTCTTTTTCCCTTTCTTCTTCTTCTTGCTTTTTTTTTCTTCATTTTCTTTATTACACTTATTTCTTTCTATTTTCTTTTTCTCTTTTCCTTCTTCGACTCTATTTCTCATCTTCAATTTCGTTTTACTTTATTTTCTTATTCAACAATATGTCTTTTCTTTCTTTCTTTCTTTCTTTCTGTCTGTCTTTCTTTCTTTCTTTCTTTCTTCTCTGTGAAATCTATTTTCTTATTCGGTTATTTCCTTTTGTGTTTATTTTTCCCTAACTTTCATTTTTTTCTCTTTTTCTTCTTCTTTCAACTTTATTTTCTAATTTTACTTCCGTTTCTTTTTTTATCTTTCTTTCTCTACTACTTTCTTAAAAACTATTTTATTATTCGGCTACTTTTTGTTCTTTTGTCGTTTTTATCTTTTTCTTTTTCCCTTCTTCCTCTATTTCCTTATTCAATACGCTTTTTTTTCTTTCTTTCTTTCTTTCTTTCTTTCTTTCTCCGTGAAATTCATTTTCTTTTTTGGTTTTTCTCTTTTTTTGTATCTATTTCTCCACCCCTTTCTTTTTCTTCTCTTTTCCTTCTTCTTTAAACGTGATTTTCTAATTTTACTTTCTTTTTTTTTCATCTTTCTTTCTTTTTTTTCTTTCTTTCTTCTTTCTTTTCTTTATTTCTTTGTTCTTCGTGAAATCTACTTTCTTTTTGGGTCATTTTTTTGGGGGGATCTATTTCTCTTATCCTTTCGTTTTTCTTCTTTTTTTCTTCTTCTTTAAACTTTACTTTCTTATTTTAGTTCCTTTTCTTTTTTATCTTTCTTTTTCTTTCTTTCTTCCTTTCTTTCTTTCTTTTTCTTTCTTTCTTTCTTTCTTTCTTTCTGAATCTTCATTGCGCTTTCTCTATTCTCTTCCCTCCACCTCTATTCTTTGCTTGACCTTCCTCTTCTTCAATAATAATCTATCGTTGTTTCCTTCACGGGCCTCATTAGCCATTATCTCTCAACAATGCCGAACGAAATTGCTTGAGATATTATCTTATATATTCCAGCTCTTATTCTTATTCCTTTTTTTTTTTACTTCTTCTCTACCAATTTCGTTTCCTTATTTCTTCATCCTTCACATTAGCTTTATCAGCAACATTCGTTCCCACTTCTTTTCTCCGAATTTTTCAGTTCTTCATTTAACTCAAATTCTGTTCCAGATCATTGTTAACCTCGGCTATATTGGTTCTCTATCAATACAACAAAATCCATTTCTCTCAAAACGACGAAAAAAAAAATGGAATAAATTCGATTGGCTGTTTAATAACAGTAGAAATATAAAAATAATAAAATATTTTAGCGGAACAACGATGCCATCGACCACGGCATCGGTCGAAGACAACGTCAGCAAATTAGCGCAACACTCGCATGGAAACAAACGAAAAAGAAATAAAAATGAGAAACGCAAACAAACCATGACTAACAGAATGAAAGAAAATGGAAATTCCGTATCACTAAGCGACGTTATTAAAATGTCTTCTGGCGACCTACGCTGCAATTCACGACTTAAAAGCTCTTCAAAATTAATGGATAGGAGTTCACATCAAACTAATTATGCAACGCAGTTCAATATTTTGGAAAGAAAATGCTTTCCTTTTATTATTGTTATTATCACTAAAAATTATTATTTACTAACTTATTGTGTTTTGACACCAATTGTATTGGCTGATTTTCAATAGAGATCATGTGATAACAAGAAAATCAGTAATCTTCAGTAATCCAGCACCCTCCTCAGTATTATAGCATATTTTATTCATACCGTCGTCTGGATGTGTTTGATTCTTTTTTACCTGAAATAGCTCTCAGTTAAGCATCTGAGAGAATATTTTCTGCCTCCAATCAGTATGGCTGATGCTAACCTCCAGAAGAGTGACTCATTGTGCCTTCTAGGGATAACGCTTTCCGTTGATATGAAATGGATAAGGTTATATTGAATCAATTACGAGGCGTGCTCTTGGAATATTGGTTCACTTTGTCGTGCTATACATTTTTTCTCGTCGGAATATAACTGTCGTCCATACATTGAATATTTGGGATGGTGCTTCTGTTATATATATTTAGAGATACTACATAAAATACAAAGAACAATGTGCATTATCATTCGTCTTGACCTGGCATCTCGTCACTTTCAGTCACTTTTCCACAGCTATAAGGTAGCGTAACGAGCGATATCAACTTGTCACCCCTTGAACCAAAACAAAAAATAGCAATAATAATTAATTAAAAATATTCACGGGAATAAAAAAAAAAGTCACGTGACCTGACTGCAGTTATAGTAACAAGAAGCAAAATGTCAGGTTCATGAAAACCAAAGCGCTAAGCAGAAAATTCATATTGTTTTTGGTACCAACATTTTGCAAGTATATATATATATATATATATATAGATAGATAGATAGATAGATAGATAGATAGATATGATATGATATGATATGATATGATATAATCATAAGGTGTCAGGCAAACACTGAAGATCTGTTTAGGTGAAACCTAAGTAGATTTACCTGGCTCCTAATGATTATCTTAGTTTTTCCTCTACTTAGTGTATTGAGCACTTTACGTGGTTGTCTTTTTACTCATTTTGGGTGAGAGTGTGAGTTTAAAATTCTTTATAATATGAAGGTAAATTTTAAAATTGATAATTTAATTTAAATTGAAATATATTACGCTTTAATAATCATTATTGAAGATAAAATATTTAAATTTGAAAATTTTTTTGATATTTATGTAGGTGTTAATACATGAAATTAGCTGTGTATATCGGTACATGGGTACCTGCATGAGTGATTGCACATGTAAAGGAACGTATGTATATGTGAGACTTGCATGGGTGTGCATACAGTATATGACAGAGCAAGATCTTTAATATTATTAGGTCGGTGCAAAAATAATGTCGTTTTCTCACATATGTTACTATGTGAGAAAACGACATTATTTTTGCACCAACCTAATACCTTCAGATGATCCATCTAAAAAGAGACACGAGTTAAATTCATGAACAAAATTCAAACGGATAGAGATGTCAACTTAATAATCAATAATAAATTATTTTTTTTTAAATAAAAAAGATTACTAGAAGTAAATTATATTTTAAAATAAAATTTTATTCTTTTAATGTACGTTCTATGAATATTATTTCTAATCGACTACTTCATAGAAAATACCCCAAATTTAAAAAAAATAAAAATTAAATCACTAACAAACATCAAATTAAATTCTTTGTAGACAGTTTAGACATTCAAATTCATATCAAACATTATAATCTCTATGAACCCCCAAAATAACACTTTCAAAGTAAAACAAAATAACAGCGTCTTTTTCGAGCCTGTTCTTCCCAAAGAAAATTAGTGACACCTTCTCTCATGACTTCCTTTTCTGTTTTTCTTTTTATGTCTTTTTTCTCCTCTGCCCCTTCTATATCAATATATAACTTCCATTAAGTTAACCGTTTAAATGTGTCAATGTCTGGACCTCCTCAAGTAATTTTAGGTATGAAAGAATAAAAATATTAAATTACATCTAACTCACTCATGTCTTCTCTCCCCCCCTCTCTTCCTCACTTCGTTAATTTACATATGCTTAATTAGGCCCGTCAAAAATGTGTAAATTTCTTTTCATTTTTCGTTTCAAACTTTGGAAGTAAAGTCTGATGATCCGCAGTCCTTTAAAAGGGCTGTGGTGAAATAATTTACTACATGGAACCTTAAAGTGGTCTGTTTTTATTTAAATTATTTGCTCTGGATTTGCATTGAGCTCTCTGGATTTTATCCTCCTTGGGTCTACCCATACGGATTACCTAGTTTTTCATAAACTAACTAACTAAGTATATATATACATATATATATATATATATATATATATATATATATATATATATACACGCCCCCGAAAAAACAAAATTCGGTCGAGCACTTTACAGGATAAGCGCGAATTCCTAAACAGTGACTGCTACTGCTGATAATGCAAAACTCTTGTATGAATTAAGCACTCTGAGTTACTGGCGTGTTTATGAAAAAATGTGTAAAAATTCACCTTCCTTTCTGCTGGGAGCTGATAGCTTAGGGAAAAATCTCCGACTGATGCCAAATCGATCCTGTCTTGAGGCAACTGGATATCTCGTCACACTGATGAGCTATGATACAATGAAACATATATATATATATATATATATATATATATATATATATATATATATATATATATATTATTTACATTATTCGGACTATTGTCCTCATCTTTGTCGCCAAATTTATTACAACGTTTCGGCAATAGCCCGAATAATGTAAATAATGTACATAATACCTCATCTCAGAAATATAGACATATATATTTATATATATATATATATATATATATATATATATATATATATATATATATTATACGAAAACATTTCAAATATTCATGTTGTCATGTTTCATACACCTCAAACGCTGTCTATGCTATATATTCCCGCACAACATGTTTGATGACTCGAAAATCCTAATTTGATAACACGAAACAAAAGTAAAAAAAAAAAAAGAAAATTCCCTAACAACATATTCGGTGCGTCTAACAGCAGGATCAGGAGGTTTTGAGGAGCGTGGAGCCACCTCTTCGTTGCAGGTATTCCCAGGCCTGCCCTTACCTGGGGAGATTAATTTTCCCCTAAGCTGTTGTCGGGGCACTGTAAAAGTTTTAATACCAGCAATACATTTTTGTGAAAAGTTGTCACCAGCAATGAATTTTGGAAAAGGGAATTATTACCAGCAATACATTTTTGAAGAAAACAAGATATTAGCAGCAATAAATTTTTGAAAAAAAAAACATTACCAGCAACAAAATCTTGCCGGGATTAAATAACTCATTGAGGTTCATATGCCGTAAAACGAAACGAACCAAACCAATGTATACTTACATAGATAGATAGATAGATAGATAGATAGATAGATAGATAACTTTAACGCCTCAAAAACAAAACTGCTCTCTATTAATCACCACAGAGATCCTCCCCTTCCCCACCATTAGAATGTCTGACGCTCAACTTCTCGAGAACACCTCTCCGCGGCTGCTCGGTCTCACATTGACTGCTGACCTGAGATGGAACAAATACATTGAGTCAATTGCTTCGCCCACCGCAAGGAAAGTTGGCTCCCTGTTCTGGTTTGGAGCCCCTTCTGTTTGCCTCGGGGTTCTTGATAAGACCCAGAGACGGATATGCAATGTAATTGGCCGAGATCTGGCATCACGTCTGCAGTCGCTTTCTCGCAGACGTGCCGTCGCCTCTCTCTGTCTATTTTACAAATAGGTTCATTGCAATTACTCCGAGGAGCTGCTTTCGCTGGTTCCCAGACTTCATGAATTCAAGCGCCCTACGAGGCTGGCATCCCGCTCTCACCCTTTCACTGTTGAAACTGTTAAATGTAGCTGTGTCTTTACTCCAATTGCTTCATATCTCGCACCTCTCGCCCGTGGAACTCCCTTCCCTTTTCCTGTTTCCCTGACAGCTATAAATCTACAACTATTCAAATGTAATGTCAGTCGACATCTCCAGTTACCTTGATCTATCCACTTCTCCTTCTTTCCATCCTCTCCTCTTTTATTACCATCTGCTCTCGCTCCAAATCCTCTGTAGTCGCTTGCCTGTTAGTGGTTTCCCGCCTTGCTTGGAGTGAAATAATTTTTAAAAAAAGTTAGATAGATAGATAGATAGATAGATAGATAGATAGATAGAAAATATTACCAGCAATAAAATCTTGTCGGTATTAAATAACCCATTGAGGTTGATATGCCGTGAAACAAACAAAACCAAGCCAACAACAAAAAAATAAGTAAAAATGAACAAGAATATCACGAGCCAACTGTTCAACAAATAAAAATTAAGACGCTGGAATTCATGCAAACAATCATTACCAGTTGGTTCACAATTATTGAATCTCAATTCTATCTGAGAAATTTAAGTTCTCAAATCACAAAATGTTACAATGTTATGGGGTAGCTACCTCTTGAAATAGTGGCGAAAATACCTAGCAACATTTTGGATACTCACAATTACGTTAAAGAAGACACTTTACTTGAAACGTACGACCAAACAAAGCCAGAACTGCGAGATAAATTAATGCCGACATCCATTATTACAAGTCGACCATCAATTTACCTGCAAGAAATGGCGATTGCAAAAAGATTGGAGATAGGCAACGACATAGTCTTACACAAATTCTTACAAGCATTATCATCTTTATCTGCCCCTGTGTTAGCAAAACAAAAAGATTTGAACCCGACTTGGCTGGGACAATTGGCGGACAAATTAATGCCTTTAGTCCAAAGTGTTGCTAAAATAAACACCAAATTCAGATGAAAGTGTCTACTAAAACCTTAGCAATACTTTACGGCCGCAAACCTTTCCACCAGCTACAATTACAAAAAATATGTAGAGCACACAATTACTGGAACGAATCGACTTCATGTAAAGACTGGTGCAAATGACCAAAGAAAAAGAGACTTGATTAAACAGCCATGTTTGCGTCCATCTTTACCAGCGCCAAACGAAGCGGGAAACTAATTGGGCGAAAGACGACATCCCCGTCCACGTTTTTACAATTATTACATATACCAGTAATGTTGGGGTCAAAACGTTTTCATTCATTAAAGATACCGGTGCCACCTTTGTCTATCATTCCACTAAGATACGTCAACAGTTTATCAACTGAGCCAACACAAGTTTCCCTAAGTTTTAGCTACAGGCTCAGAAATACACTGCTACGGGCAAATTAAAGCCGATATAAGACTACGAAACTTCAACGTTTTTTTTTTGTTGTTGTTGATTTTCGTGGTAGCAGACATTCAATACTCCCTACTACGATTCGACTTCCTAAAAAATGTTGGTTTATTAATAGATTGTCAACAGAAATCATTCATCAATCCCACAACACAAAGAAACTACAAACATTCAAAGACTTTATCAACTTAGAGGTGAATAATAACATACCTGATTTCATTAAAGGCTTTATAAAAATACATCTCAAAATTATATCCCCAGATATCAACCCAGTAAGTACATATGCAGAAATATACTATAGAATTGATACAGGCAATCATGGTCCTGCTTTTGCCAAGTCAAGTTGTCTATGAGAAGAGAAAACTTAGGTTTTAAAGAGAGGATTTTCGAAATTACAAAACAATAGTGTCATTACACCTTCTGATAGTGAATGGGCTAGCCCCATACAGTCAGTTATGCGCCATGCGTGATACACGCGTAGGCGATCATATATATTTCGATACATGACTGACGAGGCAGATTTTTCCCTGCAGCATTTTGTCATTTCTTTCTGCAGTTTACTAGTTGCCATCCAAGGTTATATAACGAGGTCTGTGCTTCTATTTACCCATAGTTGGGTGCAGAAGAGGATTTATACCTTCCCCAAGCTCATAAGTGAATTTCACTCTGTTATTTGCCATGCGTGATACACGCTTAGGCGATCATGTATCTTTTGATACATGATTGACGAGGCAGATTTTTTCCCTGCAGTAGGTTGCCATTTCTTTCTGCAGTAGACCACTTGCCATCCAAGGCTATAGAACCCGGTCTGTCCTGCTATTTATCCATAGTTGGGGAGAAGAAAAGATTCATACCTTTCCCAAGTGCTTTAGCACGTAAGTGAATTTCACTCAGTTATGTGCCATGCGTGATACAGGCTCAAGCAATCATATATCTTTCGATACATGACTGGCGAGGCACATTTTTTTCCGGCAGTAGGTTGCCATTTCTTTCTGCCGTAGACCAGTTGCCATCCAATGCTATAAACCTGGTCTGTCCAGCTATTTACCCGTAGCTGGAAGGAGAAGAAAGGCATTCATACCTTTTCCAAAGTTATTAGTATGTAACTGAATGTAATGGATTCGACTGGAATTCGAACTCGGTTCTCCGATTAATCAATCCGAGCCGCTATCCACCGTGCTTCTAGCAGCCTACACGTTGTCAAATAGCCAGATGTTAATTTCAGATGCTTGCCAGAAAATCAAAATTCAGAGACATATTAAATCTGCTATTTACCTTAGTGAACTGCCTACTATTCGCTTTAATACGGTCTACTTGGATATAATTGGTCCACTCACTGTTGCTAGAAGGCATACAATTCTTATCACAGATACGTGTTAACCTGTATTGACCGCACAACTAAGTGGATCAAAGCAGAA
Organism: Acanthosepion lycidas; assembly: GCA_963932145.1. NCBI lineage: Eukaryota > Metazoa > Mollusca > Cephalopoda > Sepiida > Sepiidae > Acanthosepion > Acanthosepion lycidas. Next base: position 25,627,602 of record OZ010597.1, read on the forward strand.
CCATTACCGAATATAACTGCACGATCTGTTGGATTCATTCACGCGTGTATCATACGTTGGGATGTCCCACTTCACGTGATAACCGATCGTGGTACTCAGTTTGAGATGGAATTGTTTTCAGAGATAGTCTCAATAGTTGGCTCCTATAGATTGCGCACGACTTGTTACCATCCTCAAAGGAACGGAATAATCGAACGTGCGCATAGAGCAATTAAGACAGTATTAATAGTTAGAAAGTAATTATGACTGGACGGCCTTCATATTAATGAGTATCCGTGCCGCACCTAATTCTTCCTATACTTCTCCTTTCTTTACGGTTACATGAATGCATATGGATCCTCAGTTTCTAGATGATACTAACCATAATATAGATATATTAGAAGTTTGCTAAGGACTTACAAATTACATTACACTCCTTACATTGAACAGAGAGGGATTATAGCTCTGTATGTAAATCACATCAATACGTTCCTAAGAAGATTAAGGAATTCAAAAATGTATGACTAAGAGTAGACAGTTCGCAAGCCTCTGGAAACTCCTTCTAAGTGTTACAGAGAACTGGCAAATATTTGGTAATTAAAATGAACAATGTGATACTGTCAACGTTATCAACAGATAGCGTAATACCACATGTTGAGCCTAAAAGTCATAAACAAATAAATTCGGAAAAGCAACATCGTAGTGATTATATAATAATGAATACAGAAAAGATACCGTATATACTCGTGGATAAGTCGCACCTTTATTTTAAAACAAAAATTTCACAAAATATTAAGGGTGTGACCTATCCGCTCGACACAAATGTAAAACAATACTGCCCTGTCATTATTTCTGGGAAATGGGAAAATGATACCAATAAACACCAAAGCTGTGGTCTTTCTCCGTATAGAAACAATTTATCTATCATATATACTGACTCACTGCTTTAAACTTACCTCATACTGATAGAGTTACATATCCATCACAATAAATAAATAAAATTGTAAAATATTCATTGATCCATCAGTCACTGTTCGGTCGGGGCCCTCGCACTAGACTGATATAGAAACCCTGAACATGCATACATAAATTAAGGAACCATGTGTAGATGTTTATTGACAAAGAAAAAATAGTCCCACGATTCATTCTGCAATATATATATATATATATATATATATATGTGTGTGTGTGTGCAAATATGTAGAAAAATAGAAAAGAACATGTTAGGTAAATAATCCGGGGTGTTTTATTATTTTTGTTTTTATTTTTAAAAAACAGTGTTCCATACAGTGCTCCATTTTGCGAATGAACATACTTATAGAGGCGTAAATTTCAAAATTGGTTATTCCTAAATTTTCGCTTGAGGATGAAACAGGGCTTGATACTTTAATTCAATTTAATTTCAGTAATTATATTGAGGATTTTGGCTCTTGTTTTTTTTTTTTTTTCGTCTTTTATGTAGCGAAGGAATCATATTTTTTTAAAATAATTATAACACACACACACACACACATACATATATATATATATATATATATATATATATATATATATATATATATATATATATATATATATATATATATATGTAGTCAAAAATACGTTGGAAAATATGACTTAAAGAAATTAAATATTTCTTTATGAGATAATTTTCTTTAATGGTTGTTTCATATGACATTAAAAGGCGTTTTTAAGTGTTATTTACAAATAACAAAGCGCATTAATCTAGTACAGTGATATAGCTGGTAGCCAAATTTATAGTTTCATAATTTTAATTGTTGCCAATCCTAAACATGAGTAAAAGAAAGAGTTATGAAGCAGGTTTTAAATTAAAAATACTAAATTATGCAGAAGAACATGGAAATAGTTCAGCAGAAATGAGAATGATGTTTGACAGCAATGATTGTGAAGATCAGAATAATTCTTGAGATTCAGTTCTGAATGAATTTTTAAACTTTAAGTTACCTTATATATAAATAGATAAATATTTCTTTTTTCTAAATGTACCATAAAATTGTCTTCTGTAGTTATTTCTTTTTTCTTTTTTTACTTTTTTGGGCGAGTTGACTCGATATAAAAATAATATGTAGTAAATATAAAAATAACGGTACAACAGTTACTTCCTTTTGTTTACATGATGATTGACGAAATGTATTTTAACTGCAAAAGTGTATTAATAATTATAAGTTTTGAAATCAAAGTAGAAATAAAGGCAGATATCTGATAATTCTTAAGTTTAAAAAGGGCCGTGTAATTCCCCAGATTATGGTGTTAAGCATTTAGTTTTATATATCGTCTAAAAAATGTATGGACCTACCTAATTCCAGCAGCTTTTCTTGGAAAAGAAACCAATATCACTAAGGATTATGAAGCAGGTTTTAAATTAAAAGTACTAAATTATGCAAAAGAACATGAAAATCCTTCAGCAGAAATGAGAATGATGTTTGACAGTAATGATTTTGAAGATATGAATAATTCTTGGGATTCAGTTCTGAATGAAATTTTAAACTATAACTTGATATATAAATAGATAAACAGATTTTTTTCTAAATGTACCAAAAAATTGTCTTCTGTAGTTCTTTCTTTTTTTGTCGAGTTGACTCGATATAAAAATAATATGTGGTAAATATAAAAATACAGGTTCAACCACTACTTCCTTTTGTTTAAATGATGATTGACGAAATGTATTTTAACTGCAAAAGTATATTAATAATTGTAAGTTTTGAAATAAAGGAAGATATCTGATAATTCTTACTGATGTAATGAATATGCATACACCTGGGTTCCCCCTCGCAGTAATATGATTGGCTGGTGTCAGCCATAAATACAGACTGTTGTGGAGGTAAAGGACGATGTCTATTGTCTTCGCCTATTGCCTACGCCTATTGCCTACGCCTATTGCCTACCACTACGACGAGGACCAGTCTATTACGGTTACCTGCTAGATTGTCCTACCCGGTTACAGTAGTCAACAACCACTTTGCTTCTTCGAACAAATATATCCCTTTCCGGGACATATCACTTACATTTAAAAAGAGCTGTGTAACTCCTCAGGTTATAGTGCGACCTATCTGCGAGTCAACAGTAAATCATCAATTATTAATCCATAAATTAGGGGTGCGACCTATCCGTTGGAGTGACCTATCCCCGAGTGTATACGGTAGATAAAAATATTAAGCCTAGTCATACGAAAGCACTTAGGAATGTTTCTTGGAAAAGAGACCAATATCACTAAGATTAGACTCCACTAATAGGTGGGAAGATTTGTAGCAAGAGACTAGATGCGACCGTAAGTTCTATGTTAACAGTTTCTTCCCTTGCATTTCTCTTTTGGGGAACTCACTTTCAATCAGCTTTCATTTTCAAAACATTTTTATGCAATGTCAATTGGCAAGAAAAATGTCCATTTCTAATGCCAGCAATTCTAGTCATTACCATTTAGACTAATATAATCTCTATAAAATAAATTCTATTAAAATATATCGATCTCATTTGCACTCTAATCTGTTTACCAACATTTCATGAGGGACGATAAGAACAATGGCGAGAGGTTAAAGGGATTAACGATTTACAACTTGTAGGGCATAGAGTTTATGTCGGCCAATAGGAGGGCGATCAATATTTACAGGTAATCAATATCCGTCCAAGGATATATCGAAAGATGAGAAGGAAAAGAAAGAAAAGAAACATATGAGAGTGAAGAAAGAGGAAAGTGAATGGTAAACTGGGAAAAAGAAAGAGAGATAAAAGGGAAAGCAAGAAGAAGGAAATAAAGAAGTGAAAAAAATAATGGAAAGGCAGGAACAAAAGGAGAAAGAAAATAAGAAAAAGAAAAATCGAAAGAAAGAAAAGAAAGTAAAAACTAAAAGAAAGAAAGAAAAAGAAAAGAAAGGAAAAAAGAAAAGAAAGAAAGAAAAAGAAAAAGGAAAAGAAAGTAAAAATTAAAAGAAAGAAAGAAAAAGAAAAAGGAAAAGAAAGTAAAAATTAAAAGAAAGAAAAAGGAAAAGAAAGTAAAACTAAAAGAAAGAAAGAAAAAGAAAAGAAAGTAAAAAATAAAAGAAAGAAAGAAAAAGAAAAAGGAAAAGAAAGTAAAAATTAAAAGAAAGAAAGAAAAAGAAAAAGGAAAAGAAAGTAAAAATTAAAAGAAAGAAAAAGGAAAAGAAAGTAAAACTAAAAGAAAGAAAGAAAAAGAAAAGAAAGTAAAAAATAAAAGAAAGAAAGAAAAAGAAAAAAGGAAAAGGAAGTAAAAACGAAAAGAAAAAGAAAAAAACGAAAAGAAGGTAAAATAAAAGAAAAAGAAAAAGAGAAAAGAAAATAGGAAAAGAAAGTAAAAAATAAAAGAAGTGAATGTAAGCAGTAAAGACGAAAAGGAAGAAAACAAAAAAGCAAGAAAACATACATCATTAGACGTGAGTCTGTTCCTCACTGTGTGACTCATATCTGTGCCCTTTTGCCTTCTCAGCGTAGGCTGATGTTAAGCAAGTTGGACGTGTAAATCTGAGTACTTACTTTACATCATCCGGCGACCCATACTTGTGTCTTTGTGCCCAAACTCAGCTACACTTCGTAAATAATCGGCGTTCATATAGTAAACTAGGCCTGAGGCTCATTAGTAGTGATTTCAGTCCTCACTAGAGGACTCATATATGTGACCTCGTACCAAACAAATCTTAATAAACAATGAAGGTGATTGGCTGTGGTGCAATGGTTAGAATAGTAGACTTGTAGGGTGACTCATATTTAAGGTATAATGTCCCAAATCAACGGGATTTACTAAATAATTGAGGAGCAACAATGTGATAACATCCTCACTGTTGTCTTGGTTGGCAACAAGTCAAGGCGGACAACTCTGAATTCAAATCTGACAAAATGGCTGGATGAATTTGTGGCACACCGTGCGCCGTTTATCTTTCAATTTCTCAATAGCTTTTATTTCATTCTGTTTATGTCATCTAAATTGACATTCGTGGGATGTATATTTGAGTTGCCTGATTTCCCTCGATTTGATTGTCAAACAGTCGAGGAGATAACTTTGAATTCAAAACACTTTAAGCGTGGGACTGGCATCTCCATCTGCTTACCACAGAAACCAAAGCTAGTGTGATAATGTGGTTAGTCTGTGGTCATATACTCCACAAAGGAGTTTAATAACAGTAAAGCCATATCCATTTTAGCAGCGACTGATATACAAACGAAACTCCGGCCATTCATACAGCCTGGTGACTCCATTCTATACTGAGAGCGTCGGATCTGTATAATTCTTGATTTGTTCAGCAAAGGCAGCTACTGAGAACAGAAGGACTTACAATCTTGATTTATACCACAGGGTAACCTTTGAAAATAGATAACTTTTGTTAATTTTACCCCCAAAATCGAGGGTGATAATATTTATTGTCCATTATGAAATGGAGAAAGTCTGACAATTATTTTAAGACATTTTTTATTTATGTTTATACGTTCTTTTTATAGATACAAATATTTAAGTAAATGCTCTGTTTATAATAAACAGTATTAACGACATTTGCCGGCCTGAATGTCCGAGAAATTTTCATACAAAATATGCGTCCTCCGATAGGAATCGAACCTGTAACCTGTACAGAACTCTCACATAGTCTGACGTGCTTTACTGATTGAGCCACAGAGGAGCGTTTCGGTTAGCAAGGTCGATTTTACTGTTTTTAAACTACAATTCTTCATGATTTTCTCTCGTACATTCATATCTGCTCGATGCTTATCCAAATATAAACAAATGACGTCACACATTATGAAATGGACAAAGTCCGACAATTATTTTAAGACATTTTTTTTATATTTTTATACGTTGTTTTCATAGATACAAATATTTAAGTAAATGCTCTGTTTATAATAAACAGTATTAACGACATTTACCTGCCTGAATGTCGCAGAAAATTTCATATAGTCAGGCTATATGACGGTTCCGTATAGGATATACGTTCGATTCCTATTGGAGGATGCATAGTTTCTATGACAATTTCTCAGACATCCAGGCCGGTAAATGTCGTTAATGCTGTTTATTATAAACAGAGCATTTACTTAAATAGTTGTATCGAGAAAAAGAACGTATAAACATAACAAATCTCTTAGAATATTTATTGTACATGAAGTACAAATTTGGCACAAGGCCAAAAAGGGAAAAGTGTAAAAGGATGGTCTTCTTCTGTCTTAACATTAAACTTAGCTAGCCACAAACCCTGACCCAAACATCCAATTTCCCTTTGACCAAAACAACACATTCTTACTTACCATTCTTACCTCATCCACCATAATTGAGAGTGCTTTTCTCGTTATCTTTTTTGATCTTTGAGGGCCAGAAAACAAGTTACTGGAGTTTCATTTATGCTATGGTGGCTCATAGAGCATCTTAAGTATATGAGAGTTACGAACATTAATGTTTCTTTGTTGTTGTTTTTTTGCGTTTCTTTTATATTATTTTATTTTTAAATTACAAAATAAAACTATTATATTACTGTGTATGGAAATTACTTTCGTGTCATCTCGGGAGTTTCCATATTTTTTAAGCTTATATAATGCTTTAAATATGTTCTCTTTCGTGAACCCTAACTCTAAAAGTTATCGAATGTTAATGGTCAAGTTCTTCTCTATCTCACGTTTCAACGTATTATAACGATCCAAAATTACTGGGCTTTCTTTCAACGGTAAAATAAGCGCCCTTAAAGCAAGTGAGTCGTTAGGGTTAACATCCGTCTTTCTTCCGGTACTTTTCGATCTAGGTAAGTTTCAAGTAATTTCTAACTGATCCCTTTATTTAATCTCTGGCGGTAGATTATTTGGCTCCTTTGTCGATGTGAAAAGATAGCCTTTTATTTTATTTATTTTATTTCACTTTTTAGTATTGCTCGTTTATTGATGTTTCACGGGAAGGCTGACGATCCCCGTAGGTGAAACCTTGGTTGGTTTGTCTAGCTCTTTAGGTTTAATTATATACATATATATATATATATATATATATATATATATATATATATATATATATATATATATATATGTATGTATGTATGTATATATATATATATATATATATATATATATATATATATATATATATATATATAGAGAGAGAGAGAGAGAGAGAGAGTAGGAAGCTAGCTTCCTGATGAAAAACAGTTTGGTGCACTGGTGGAAGTGAAACGTTTGCTGTGCAAGCCGCTGCAAAAGTCCGATAAATCCTGCTTCTATGGAGGGCACACTTGGGAAATTCAACATAGTAATCAGCCTTTGAGAACCCATTGCCCCTGAAAAGTCTACATGAAAAACACTGCTGAAGGATGGCATGAACGATTTTGGCAAAAGCATTTAAAGCTAGCTTCTTGCTACACCGGGAACGTAAGCATTCTTCCAGGAAACGATGCTAAAATGAGTCTCACCTGTGCACAATATGACCCCGCATGCGTTTCAAAAGTTAGTCACACGCATCACTTAAATGACAGCACAATCTATCATTATGATGCCCAGCCTGATTTCGCTTGCAATCTATTCCACAGAGTGTGCAGATCGGCGAGTGGACTTAACCGGTACAACAAGTCGCAGAACCATGATACTAATGGAACAAGGGGTAATTTTGCTTGCCAAACCTGTGGTTGGATATGTAAGTCATTTGTTAATGAGACACCAGAGAAAGGATATATATATATACATATATATATATATATATATATATATAATGCCATGCGTGATGCACGCGATCATGTATCTTTCGATACTTGACTGACGAGGCAGATTTCTTTATTATTATATTTTTATTATAAGAGATTATAACAAAAACATTTTGAAATCGATACACAAGAGCTTTTATGTTTCAATAATTTAATTGTACTTCCTCAGATTTTTCCCGCAGTAGGTTGCCATTTCTTTCTGCTGTAGACCAGTTGCCATCCATAGCTATAGAACTCGGTCTCTTCTGCTATTTAAGAAAGAGAGAAGAGGATTCATGTCTTTTCCAAGGGTAGTAGTACGTAAGTGAATGTAAATAGATTCGACTGGATTTCGAACTCAGCACTCCAATTCCCCAACCCGAGCCGCTATCCATTACTCCACCGTGCCTCAAGGAATTCCAGTGTTTTGTTTCTTGAGAAAATTTAGTGATGCGTATGGAGAAGTTTCTAATGAAACTATTTTTATATAGAGAGGAAACTTTTTCTTTGACAAAAATTATAGTAAGCGTTCCAATTTAAATTTGAAAATATCTGAAAATATGTTCACTAAATCAACACATAGCGATGACCGTCTTTTTCATGCTTGAACACAATCTTGAGGCCATATTAATTACACACATATATATATATATATATATATATATATATATATTTATATATATATATATATATATATATATATATATATATATATGTATGTGTGTGTGTGCGTGTGTGTATTTAAAGGATAATATATATAACATATGATTAAACAATATCTGCGTGTATGCAAAAATAAACAAATATATTTAAACAAATCTATCTATCTATCTATCTATCTATCTATCTATCTATATATATATATATATATATATGAGTGTGTTTGCGCCTGTACAAATAAACAAATATATTTAAATTATCCGCTACACGTGCACAGATGTCTATTATTAGCGTAAATAAAATAGAAAAATTAAAGTCTCTTTCAAAATATTTTTTGGGAATTAAACTTGCGATTTTGAAAACATCATCAATAGATCACTAATTTGGTTAGCAGACATTTCAAGGTGTTTCATTTTCATGTTTTTCTTTCATTTTAAAATAATTTACACCTTTCCAATTAGTTTTCGCATTATTTACTATCCAAAACGACATCTACATTTTATATAGGCGCATGGCTGTGTAGTTAGAACGCTAGCATTGTGACCATGAGACTCACTTTTGAATTTCATCATATTCGATCCCAGTGCTCGGCAAGAATGGAATGTAATATTTATTCTGTTATATACAGAAATGTGGCACATGGCCCAAGTGGGGATTGGGGAAAGAACCGTCGTCTTCTGCCTTAATGTATAACTTAGCTAGCCGCAAACACTGACCCAATCGTACAAGCAATATTCCTTACACCAAAACAACACATTCATACGTACCTTTCTTACTACAATCACCATAATACCTCTTTGTCTCTATGAAAGTAATAACTAGTCTCCATATTTACAATTCATTGTCTGTGGGGGGAGGGGAATAAAACAACAACAATTACTAGCCCCAATGAGTATTTACAAATATGAATACAAAACTATTTACAAGAAACTAAAGGAAATAATATTAGTAATGACCAGCCGCCCCCCTACCACCACAATCACTAAATGTGACAGAAACATCAGTTCACTGGCCGAAATCAATACGGGACTATAATAGCATAAAACATTCATTCATCCCCCGCACTCACACTGACAGGCATTCATTCAGACACAACAACAAATACGAAAAACCACTCACGCAAAACGAAAGGCGCCCAGCATCCACCAGCGAACCGACATCACTGACCACCTAACGAGGGAGGGGATGGGGAATTAAAATTAAAGAAAAAATAGGGGCAGAAATAAAAGGGGCCAATGAGCATACATACCCTAGCTAAGTTAACTGAAAAAGGAAACTAAAACATCAAAAGTAAACCTAACCTAGCCTAGTTTCAGGATGGGTTGCACAAGTTCAACCCAGGAAGACCAATATCCTGATGCCTAACCAGCATCAAAGTGCCACTCAAGGCCAGCCCCTTTCACACGACACAAACGCGTCAGATTCACTCACCTTTTGCTGAATTCTGATGAAGTGAGCCGCCGCCTTTCCGTCCTAATCTTAACTTTAAGCTGATGCTTAAAGTACAAGATCCGTTCGAAAGAGGTGAATTTCTCGTCTCCATAGTATCCCTTCTAATGTGTCGTCCAAATCACGACTCTCATAATGCCTAACAAGCAGTGGAACACATACTGTTCAGCCTTCGTCAGCGGCGGTGCCACATTGCTACAAACGGAAGAGGCCTCAAGGACAAAAAACTTTCCCTGCAGCATGCAGACCATGAGACCTTCAACAAACTTGTACAACGGCACTACCAGCCTGCAATGAAAGAAGGCGTGACCCAAGGTATCGACTCAACCCACCACAGCGTCGGCAGTTTGGAGATTTCTCCAAGCCAGCTGAGCAAAGTCTTTTGGCGACCCAGAGGGCCCCACGAATCACCAGCCAGGTGAGTGATGCCTCATCGTTATTGAGGCATTTCAACCCGGGCGCCCAAGGCCATATTGAGCGAGCCTCCTGCTTCGTAAGACCGAGATCGTCAATCAGCTCATCAGGCACGCCCCCCCCCCCCCGACTAAAACTTGATATACTGCTCTAAGAGATAACGCCTGGACGTTGGAGAGGCCATCCGACGCCCGTAAAAGGCGCTTCAGAGCAATACGACATTCACGGTAGAAGAAGCATTCGGATCAGAGTAAACGGTGGACCTCCTTCTCGCACGAGTGCACACCTCTCAGGGATGGGAAGTTCTTACGGGCCTCTTCCTTCCAGAATACGCCCTCCTCATCCGGTTCGCGACACATTCGATGCGAAGCATATATTGACAAATCTCAATACTTGGCATCTCCAGACCGCCTTCAGATGGATGAAGGCAACAGATCTCCCGAGATACCATAGCAGACATATCTCAACGCAAGAAATAAGACAAGAGCTTTACTAATTATATCAATTTGGCATACGGAAGTGGAAGTACAGAGAGCCGGTAAAGGAGAATCTGGTAGATGTGTGAAACACATACTTCCGCCCTCCCCTTCAAGGAAAGATTCCTCCGAGACCACAAATTAATTGCGATCTCGGCCTTCCTTTGCACCTCCGATCAATTCTTTCCAACTGGAGATCAGGACCGAACCAGACGCGGCAACAATGGAAAGAGTTTGAAAACAATGCAATAATGATAACAATAACTAGAAATGCCCGTGAATATCTCAAGGTTTTCTTATTTGGATAAAATACCCACACAAATTTCCCTGTCGCCTCGTTAAATATTTGCGTTCAACAACTTAACCAAATGCAGGTCATTATTTAAAGAAGTAAGAGGGTGCAAATGAGAAGTTTCAAATTTGGAAAGATTTTTCCAAATGACTGAAATAATATATCTAATTTATCACCCTCACTATATTTTCTATCTTTTTTTCCCTAAAAAAAACATGAGAGCCTTTGATATGTATTTTTTTCGTCCACCCTCGAAATCAAACAGAAATGGTTCATTGCTTTCTGAGCTAATGACAGAGCTTAACTTACTCGCTAAGAAATAATAATAATAATAATAATAATAATAATAATAATAATAATAATAATAATAATAATTTGGTGTGTTAAAGTAGGCCAATATCTGCACTAGAAAATATGTTCCTTTTACGGAAAAGAAACTGCAAGAAACTGCTATGAACATCACCCAGACTTAGATACAGAGATAAGACAAGTAACAATTTTATGGGACTTTAAAATTCAAACAGAAAAAAATTAATGCTAATCGCCTAGACATCGTGACCAAAGACAACAACAAAAAAAACAATGTGCTTTCTTATTGACAAGGCAGTTCTTGTAGATTGTAATGTATCATTGAAGTTCTTCAAAAAAATTCTCAAAATACAGGGGTCTTGAAATGGAAATCTCAAAAAGGCGGCGCGTGAGGACATCAATAATTCCAGTTGTAGTTGGAGCCCATGGATTGATTTAAAAATGGTCCGATAGACTCACTGAAGGAATTCTTTGTAGCACGTGCTTTATAGAAATAAAAAAATCGCACACTTCACACATTATGAAGAGCGTTATCTATGTAAGATGTAAGGTCATCTTAGTTTTTTAAATTATTTTTTGTTATAGAATGATCAATGGAAAATCTCCTGGAGTCATTTCTCACCTTAGGTCTGTGGTTGGGACCCGGAAGGAAATGAATATACAACAGAAACCAAAGAAAATAATAATAATAATAATAATAATAATAATAATATTAAAGACTTGGAGCTATCGGATTGATCAAAAACACTGCAATAGACTTATTGAAGGAATCTCTGGAATCCCATGCCTTAAAGAAATACAAAAAATTGTACTCACAAGTACAACCCACCCGTTACGAAGGGCTTTATCTATATAAAATATGCCCGTTTTTTTTTCAAAACTGTTCAGTGGAAAATGTCACGAAGCCATTTCTGATCTTAGGTATCTGGTCGGGCCCGGAATGAAATGTGTATACACCAAAGGAAATAAAATAACAACAACAACAACAACGACAATAATAATAATAATAATAATAACTGTGTTTCGATCTTGTGACCCGAGTTCGAATCTCACGAATTCTTCTATTTTCAGTCAATAATAATATAAACTGATAATAATAATCTAGGGAGAAGTTCCTAGAATGCAACGCCATTGAGAAGGCCTAGACAATCATAAGTTGAATTGAACTGAGCATTGTCTGTGAAATTGAGTAGATGAAACTGATATATTTAACAGCTCCTCAACGTGGGTCGTATGTGGCACAAGGCTGAGTTTATCGTGGGTTCTCCGAGCCCGTAGGCTCGGCCAAAAATATTCCCTTCGAACCCGTATAAACGTGTTCAGGGTCGGTCTACCTCCCCGAACGAGCCTCTGCCCTTCGGCAGAGCCTCGTCCGGATTACTCTCTGCCCGAAGGCAGAGACTTCAACCGAACAGCTGAAAAGATTTCAGCTGAACTGAACGGGTAGATGAAACTGAAACTCACGTTAGTGGATTTGACCAAAATTTGGTGCATACTAAACTTATTCAACTAATGGTTACGCCAAATTATTCGTTGTTTTCCAGAAATTTTAAACAGATTCGTAGCATAATGCTCAGGTTCAGCCCGTGTGCATTTAAGGAATACAAATGTACCTGATCAGGAGTCTATAACAGGGATTAGCTGACCCCACCCACTAGCAGATGAGTGTGGCTGGGAATGACAGATTATATAGATAATTCCTATATTTAAATCAATTATGGGCCAAATTTTACCCCCAACACTAACCAGTTTTTTTTTTCTGACCAAACCAGTCCGAAGATCCGAGGGTTGAAATTACATAGTGTGGTGGAGTAATAGGCAAACGTACGCAGTTCAAGTCGCACAAGCAAGATAAATCCTGCTTCTATGAAGGGCACAAAGTGGAATTTCTACATAGCGACCACCTTTTGAGAACCTATTGCCCCTGAAATGTCTACTTGGAAGACACTGCTGAAGGATGGGATGAACGATTTTGGCAAAGGCATTTAAAGCTGGCTTCTTGCTACACGAGGAACATATGCATCTTTCCAGGAAAAAATACTAAAAAGAGTATGACCTGTGCATCCTCTGGACACGCGTGCATTTCAAAATTTGTCTTGGTTAGTCACACAGATCGTTGAAACGACAACACAATCTATCATTATGATGTTCAGCCTGATTTCGCTTGCAATCTATTCCACAGAGTGTGCAGATCGGCGAGTGGACTTAACCGGTACAACAAGTCTCAGAACCATGATACTAATGGAACAAGGGGTAATTTTGCTTGCCAAACCTGTGGTTGGATATGTAAGTCATTTGTTAATGAGACACCAGAGAAAGGAAGCCGACAGTAAGGTCAAAGAAGTATCCGTACTCGGACACCAGGTGTATATTTTCCATACTGGAGCATTGTTAAGAAATACGGTCTTCTTCTTCTTCTTCTTCTTCTTCTTCTTCTTCTTCTTTTTCTTCTTCTCTTTCCCATCTTCTCTTTTCTTTTATTCTTCTCCTCCTCCTTTGTCCTCCTCTTCCTCCTCTTCCTCCCTCTTCTTCGCTTTTCCTTCTTCTCTTCCTCCTCCTCTTCTTATTTTCTTCTTTGTTTCCTCTTCTCTTCTTCCTATTTCCTTCTTCTTTCCTTTTCTTTTCCTCTTCTTCTCCGCTTCTTCTTCCACTCTTCTTCCCCCCCCTCCTCTTCTCTTTGTCCTCCCCCTCTTCTTCTTCTTAGCTTCTTCTTATCGTCTGCTTTTTCTTCTCTCCCTCCTCTTCTTCCTCTTCTCTTCCTCCTCCTCCTCTTTTTCTTCCTCCTACGCTTCTTCTTCTTCTTCTTCTTCACAATTTTATCTCCTTTATACCTCTTTCTAATTTTGATCTTTTCGCTATCTCTCCAAATCCCTGTTGTGCCAACGAATGTCGTTGGATAGATTATGTGCTGTTTTTCTTCTGTCCCTGTGAGTCTCAAGATTTCTTAGTCCTCTTTCTTCATTGTATGTCTAAAATTTTCAGCTGGCTTTGTATGATACTATACATAAATGTCCTTTTTTTCCCACTTTCTTTAAAATTTCGTCTTTGCTCGCATGTTCGTTCCATGAAATTCTCAGCCTCATTCTTTTGGCTAAAATTACTTCTTCATCTGTGAAGAGATTGTCTAGCATTCCTTGTCATATAGGAGGAGCAATATTCCATAACAGCAGAAACTTTTCTTTGTTTCTAACGAAATTTTCCTGTTTATTAATACTTTGCTATTTATATAATATGATTACATTAAAAGTATCAAATTAGATCTAATAAGTGGATGTGAAAATCGATAGATTCAATTAACTTTTATATGCAACCCAACGGATCGAGATGGACAGACAGCCCGATCGACAGATAATGATATAGAAATTTAACAGACTTCGCTGAATATGGACTCAATGAAATATTCTGAGAGTGTTAACGCGAAAGATCAAAATGACATGAATCATAATTAAGAAGCGACGTTTTCTCGCGGATCATGAATCCTACGACTGCTCTAATCTAAAAAAAAAACAAAAAAAAAACAGCTGGTTTCATTATCTTCAATTTAACAAGGTAAAATCTTATTGAATAGAAAACCCACTAACCATACTGTTTTCTACAATCATCGCAATTCACAAGCAGCCATAGAAAGAAACAAATATGCAGACTGCCTAAACACAGGCACTAATCGCTCACGAACAGAAAGTTCCAGTCTAGACAGTCAGTCAGCAAAAACTCTACTAGATCCTCTTTGGAGAGTAATTTAGAACAAGTTGGTCAGGGTTCGAATACACGCTGTTCAATGAATTATATACGCAATAAGTCACTCTACATGAGGAGTTGCCAATTTTTCTTACATTACTGTCTACTTTCACATGAAACAGTTTCCCATCGCCCACCAGTATAATAAATATTCAAAAGCGTACGAAAATTGACTTTATGATATAGTAAAAAATATTAAATGGAGGTGAGCAATTACGCTGACTTAAGTGACTGGAGCTTCTAGTACTGTATTAAAGAAAGCAAACATGAATATTGAAAACTATATATATATATATATCATTTAGTTTTATAGTTTAGGTTAGTGTTACACGCATTGAGAAAAAAATTAAATAATTTAAACGAATTTAATACTCAAAAACGTATATCGCCACCAAAATTTCCAATCGCCCATTATTTTCTGCTCAAATGCTTATAATGTTGCAAGGGTTGACCAAAAAGGTAAACAATTTTTGACCACAGATATAAAATGAAAACGACTAAACGCTACTAGCAACTAAAAAAATTCAGCGAATATTTTGTGCGATGTTTAAACTATTGAATTATTAATGACTCTTCTCAAAGAAAATGTCAAAATATTCTTTGTTTACGGGGATATCTGTATCTTACATAGGACAGTGAGACATTTATATCCATTTAGTCCTGGGTTTTTTTTTTGGGGGGGGGGTTCTTGTTTTTTTTTATGATTTTTTTCTCGGGGTTTCTTTATATTGTTTTTTTGGCGGACTTTTGTTTTTCTTAGCGGATTTTATGTTTTTTTGACAGGGTTTTTATATTTATGGGGACGGGATTTTTTTTGGTGGTTTCTTTAAGTTTTGTTTGTCAGTATTTTAAAGTTTTTTATGATTTTTTGACAAGAGTTGTGTGTTTATTATTTGGCACGGTTTTTTAATGTTTTTTTTTTTTTTTGGTATATCACATTTTAATATTTTCTCGGGTGGCATATGTTGAAATGCTTTTTTAATATGGATTGATTTTGCATTATTTGGCGGTATATCAGCTGATTGGGTCATTTAATGCCGAAATTATTTTTTCTATAAATAAACTCTTAATCTGATAGTCACAGATAGAATAGACAGAAAGAGAGACAAGGGAAAGCAACTCATGACATACCTTGCGGGCTTAAGCAAGTGGATGACAGAAAGTGGTCTGAGTGAAAGTGGCAAAGGGACGAAACTTATTTAGAGCTACAAGGGATAGGGACAAGTGGAGAGCCGTGATCGTCTACGTCCTGAAGGGACACGGCATATAAAGGTCTAACAGAGAGAAAGAGAGACAAAAGAAAACAACGCATGACATATATTGCGTGCTTAATCAAGTGGATGACAGAACGTGGTTTGGGTGGACGGGAAAGTGACGAAACTTATTTTGAGCTACAAGATTTAGGGGGAAGTGGAGAGCCATTATCGTCTACGTCCTGAAGGGAAATGGCACATAAAGGTCGAATAGAGAGAAAGAGACAATGGAAAGCAACGCTTCAGCAAGTGGATGACAAAACGTGATCTGTGGTGGGTGGCAAAGGGACGAAACTTATTGAGAGCTACAAGAGATAGGGGGAAAGTGGAGAGCCATGATCGTCTACGTCCTGAAGGGACACGGCACATAAAGCTCGAATAGAGAGAAAGACAGACAGACAAGGTAAAGCAACGCATGACATACCTTGCGGGCCTAATCAAGAGGATGACAGAACGTGGTCTGTGGTGGGTGGCAAAGGGACGAAACTTATTGAGAGGTGAAAGGGATAGGAGGAAGAGGAGAGCCATGATCGTCTACGTCTTGAATGGACACGGTACATAAAGGTCGAATGGGGAGAAGGAGAGACAAGGGCAAGCGACGCATGACGTACTTTGCGGGCTTCGGCAAGTGGATGACAGAACGTGGTCTGTGGTGAGTGGCAAAGGGACGAAACTTATTGAGAGCTACAAGTAATACGGGGATTAGGAGAGCCATGGTCGTCTACGTCCTGAAGAGACACGGCACATGAACGTCGAATAGAGAGAAAGAGAGACAAGAGAAAGCAACGCATGACATACCTGGCGGGCTTAAGCAAGTAGATGAGAGAACGTGGTCTGGGGTGAGTGGTACAGGGACGAAACTTATTGAGAGCTACAAGGGTTAGGGGGAAGTGGAAAGCCATGATCATCTACGTCCTGAAGGGGCACGGCACATAAAGGTGGAATAGAGAGAAAGAGAGACAAGTGAAAGCAGCCCATGACATACCTTGCTGGGTTCAGCATGTGGATGAAAGAACGTGGCCTGGGGGGAGGTTGCAGAAGGACAAAAATTATTGAGATCCACAAGGGAGAAGGGGAAGTGGAGAGCCATGATCGTCTACGTTCTGAAGGGACACAGTACATCAAGGTCGAATAGAGAGAAAGAGAGACAATGGAAAACAACGAATGACATACTTGTCGGGCTTAAGCAAGTGCATGACAGAACGTAGTCAGGGAAGAGGTGACAGAGGGACGAAACTTATTGAGACCTACAAGGCATATGGTGTAGTGGAGAGCCATGATCGTCCACGTCCTGAAGGGACACGGCACATAAAATTCGAATAGAGAGAAAGAGAGACTAGGGGAGGCAACCTTGCGGTCTTAAGCAAGTGACTGACAGAACGTGGTATGCGGGAGGTGGCAAAGAGACGAAACTTATTGAGAGCTACAAGTGATAGGGTGTAGTTGAGAGCCATGATCGTCTACGTCCTGAAGGGATACCGCATATAAAAAGAAAAAAATTAACAGCTAAATTTTAAAATATTAAGACTAGTTTTTGACATGTTTACATATATATTTTTAAAAAATGGTATTTTTTAAATCAGTTTCATTTCTTTTATGTACTGGAATATGTATAGTGAATCTCGATTTTCGAAAAATTTATATAAAGGTTGTTGTTTGGTAGTATTTTAAGCAGATTGAATTAAAACTTTCTGCAGTTTATCAGTATATGTTTTATGGTGAAACCTTTTTAATACTCAAAATCCGATATTGCCTGCTAAAATTTCTAGTTTCCCACTATTTACTCTTCAGTTGCTCATCGCCCACCCAACAGCTTATATCGCCCACCTATGTGCAATTACACCCGGGTTGGGAAATCATGCTCTACAAAGAAATTGTTTTATAAAATGTGTTTATTACATAAAATTTGTTTATTATTGTCTGAATTCCGATAAACAGGTTATTTTATCAAAATTTCGTTTGACGAATCATTTCCCATATCTATCTTCGGAATTGAGACAATTCAAGTATACTCCATGTTGAACATGGTAATATAAGAAAATGCCTCGTCCATAATTACTCAATTTTGTTTCACGTTTTCATATTTCATCAATATTACGAACTCAGCACTGAAGTATTAGGTTGGTGCAAAAATAATGACGCAATAATGTCGTTTTTTGACGTATTTTTTAACGTCAAAAAACGACATTATTACGTCATTATTTTTGCACTAACCTAATATCATCAAATTATTTTCCCATGTCGTCCAGATTCCTGTCGGGATTTTTGCTTATTTCGCTACAAATATTTTATTGTTGTTATGGGCTCTGCCATGTTAAAACACCCAAGACACCCAAGACACGACACACGATGAGCTCACCAAGAAACCATTCGTGGAGACCCAGTCAGTGGCATACGACCGCGATATAGGAGAATGATGGACAACTCATCACGTCGGCAATCTAACGACACCTTCCGGTATTTAAGGTTAAAAGAGATAAAATTATCACGTAGTAGGTAAGTTTTAGCCCAAGCATCGAATCCTTTATCCAATAATGATAGTCAGCTAATGGTTACGCCACATTGAAGCGAGTGTTTGCTACGAAGTTTAACTTAGTTTATACAAAGTAGAAATTATGAGGCAGTCAGTGACGATCTCACCCGGCACATAGTAATGCTCTAACAGACTAGCTCAAAAATCATTACCTTACACATGGGAAACTTTTTGCTTACTAAACTTAGTAAGTATTAGTCACCCTAGGAGAATTCGATTCGTAATGGTCAATAGAACGAGCTCATTGACCATTATCTGAAGAAAAAGCGCCTATATTATAAAGTGCTATTATCTATTAAGGGCAGTTTTAATACTACCTTTGGTCCCCCACTGAGAATCAAAATTGATGGTAGCCAACAATACAATCCTTGCTAACCACTGTCCAATGCTTGGTTGATTTTAGAACATTTCGAATTAGGTTGATTTGTTTAATGCCAGATTTTGTATGGGGCACACAGTGAGGATCAAAACTCACTACCCATTAATCATGATCAACCATACTATCGTCGCTAAGTATTGTCCAATCCGGAATTACGTAGATTGTTTTTTTTTGGGGGGGGGGGTTATTTAATGCTGAATTTTGTACCGAGCACTCCGTTAGGATCAAACTCGGCAAACATTAGCAAAGTTTCACTAGACTAGTGTGCTAACCATCGTCCCATACCTAGGAACCCCCTCGTTTACTAAGGTAAGCTTAGTTTAGTAGCACATTATGAGGATCAAATTCACTAAATTGTAATGGTGGTAGCATCTGTTAGGATCCCAGCGATGAGGAAATAGTGCCTCCCGCACTATGAAAGTATAAAAATAAAAGAAATACATTTTCCTCAAGGACACATGACACAGTGGATAAAGGCGTTAGTTAGATCCAGTGACAGGATCCAAAGGGTGTGAGTTCAATACCCAGTTAATGCAGTGGAGAACTTCGAGAGGGGAATTGACAGGAGATAACTGATAACTGACATCTATTAAACATGGCACGTAGAACTAGAACAGTCTACCCAGTGAGCGAAATAAAGGGTTCAGTTCGACATTCCAACCACCTGAAGAAGGCCGGAGCGTACAACGGCCGAAACCTTGTAATAAATAGCGATAATGGCGATAAAGATGAGGACACTAGTCCGAATAATATAAATGGTGTCAATACATTTTCATATGACAAAAGACACCAACAATATATTTTCTGTATTTGAAAGCGCACAACATCGTTCGAAATATATTTTGTTGAAGGCATGAATTTATCATCCCAAATATTTAGATTTCGACAATTGCAGATGATAAACGGCTAAACAAAATCAACCAGCCAACCTAATCTGAACATGATACAAGGAGCGATGGATAAATTGTTGCCTAAATTACGCAAAAAGGAAAATAACACTGACACCTCATTTTAACAGATAAATTACATCAAAATATCATGAAATACTAAAGAGTAAATTTATTCAATAAAATCGTCATTGCCTTCAACCACAGCCTCCAGACGAATTAGGAATCTCCTACATCTCTTCTGTGTGGTCTCCTTGTATAAGCTGGTTAATGCTGCCATAATCCTTGCCTTCAGTTCATATTTGGTATTACAAAGAGTTATGTTCGTCTCTCACTCAACTGCGCGCCACACAAAATAATCAAGGCGGTTGCAGTCTGGAGATTTAGGCAGCCAGATGTAAGGGGTGATGTAGTCGCAGAAATTGTCTGATAGCTATGATTAGGTTCTCTTACTTGTGTGGCATGCTGGAGCGTCCTAATGTCTTACAGCAGCCACCGTCTTGCCCCAGAGCAGGACTACCGCCTCAAGGTATGATGTGGGCCTACGTGTTAAGCCTGAGCTTTGTAGGAAGATGAATGGAGGTATAACGTCGCCATCACTAGGGATCACTCCAAACACCTTCTTAATCACCGTTAGACTCATCTAATGTTTTCCAAATCCTCTACTCAGATTGACACCCTAACAGTCTAAAATGTTTGTATTAGTATTTCCGGTGCTTTTCCAAATTTCTGGCGGAGTTAATTATGTCCTGTTCTGCCAAACTGACCCTACTATACTTTGCAGTCAATAAAATCATCAACACGCGCATGCGCGAAATTAAAAATATAAAATGGCTACAATTTCCCCATCGCACCCTGCATGTGCAAGTTTTATAAGGCAATAACTGTATTCTTCCTATTTGGTTAATAATAATAAGATCTTTAATCTACAGTCATTTACTATTGTTCCAGAATGCAGATGGAACAGGATGGTGAGCGATTTGTCAGAATAACTCTTGGGTGCGGAATTCTGAAAATTATGTGCAGTGAGCGGCAGAAATCTTAAACAGTCGACACGCGGTCTGCACCCAGATTCATCATTGGGGTTAGCCCATACGTGGCGAAATGCTACACAATACTTTCCCCTGAATATCTTATTCTCGCTACGCACTACAACAATGCTACTATGTCTCCCTCGTATAATAAAGTGAATATGAAAAAATAAATCGATAGATAAGTGAAGCAGTGAAGCTATTAACGACACGGAAAGCCACATTTAAACGTTGCGCAAGGCCACATGTATGGAGCCCCCAGTGAATATCGAACTCACTACTCAATCGTAATGGCTATCCAGAGTAGCACGCCAAAGATTACTGCACGACGCGTCTCCCCAAAAAAAATTATTGGAGAAATGTATTTAAGTATATTTTATGAAAAATGTTTATTATATTAAGTATTAAAACAAAAAAAAGCAGATGAAGCAACACGAAAAATCTAATATATTTCTTTATGGGATTTCTGTAATGACGCATTAAATATCGAGTTATCAATGTCTAAACATATTAATTATGCATCAAACATTTTAAGCAGCTTATATTTTGTTTACCGCGGTTGAAAATAACATTATTACAGTCGATCTGGCTAACTTTTGTTGAGGTATTTGTGATTAATGGAGAAAATTGGCGAGATAATGTCCGTGTAGTTAGGAGAAGAAACTGTTGCTGGAAAAATAAGACGAAAAAGTAGAGAGATATAGAGAAATGAAAACAAAATGGAAGGCTAAGACATGGAGGAGGAGGAAGAATATTATGGTATATAAGTGAGGGGTAAAACTGGCAAAGATGAAGAACGCTAAGAAAGATGGAGTACCATTTGAAGAAGAAGAAGAAGAAGAAGAAGAAGAAGAAGAAGAAGAAGTGGAGGAGGAGGATACTGAAGACGAAGTGTTTATGCCTATATTAATGAAAGTTGCACTTCAAGGTTTTACTTGTTTTCTCAATCTTTCGATCATTAATGATATTGTCACAAAAACATAATGGACTCTAACTCATCAGATACGAATATGTTTGGTAACTTTCTCATTATGACGAATAAAATGAGAATCTCTTATTTATTTATCAATAATATTAATAGAAATGCTGACAAAGTTTTCCATACGTCGCAATTGGTGGCTTTTCCTGAGATCAACATAATACTTGATCACATCTCCTCAATATCCCTTCTCTCTCTCTTTCTCTCTCTCTCTCTCTCTCTCTCTCTATATATATATATATATATATATATATATATATATATATATATATATATATAATTCTTGATTGCGTCTCAATATTCTCTATCGCTCTCTAACTTTTCTCTGTCCCTATATATATATATATGTGTGTGTGTATGTATGTATGTATATATATATATATATAATATAAAAGGCCTAAACACTAATATTCCATACTTATAATTTATTGCATTGGAATCATAATCACGTTCAAATATATATATATATATATATATATATATATATATATATATATATATATATATATATATATATATATATTGACGACTAGTGTTATCAATATACATATATATATATATATATATATATATATATATATATATATATATATTGAACACTAGTATTATCAATATCTATCTATCTATATGCCTATATATATATATATATATATATATATATATATATATATATATGCCTCTCCCGTCGTCTTTGATTCATGAGAGTATTCCAACTCGATGTATGAGGGTACTGATAGAACTGAACAGCCAGGCTACTCACACATGTGATTTCATTATAGACGTATATATATATATATATATATATATATATATATATATATATATATATATATAACCAAATTAGGACATATCAAATCTTAGCAAAAAACATTTCTCCAAGACCAATCCACTCAGTAAAATTTTTAATTGGAAATGTATTAAATTATTTTTGTGCTGATAACCTAGAAAAAAATAATTAAAAGCATAATAACAGTCTTCAACAAGTATAAGAATTAAAAAACTTCACTAATAGCAATGTCGCTGTGACTAATAGTACGTATAATAACACTAATAACAGCACGTGTTATTGTAGACTTCATAATAATTGCTCACTACCGAATAATTGTTTAGCGAGTTCTCTGGTTTATCTCAGTACTATTTCTCCACTGGAAAATCACAATATTAAAAACATATTAAAAATATTCTGCATTGGATGTACTACAAACACTTTTCATGTAGAATCGTTCAACAACAATAATTATAAATAGAAGACATCGTTGTCAAAGTATTTTTGTAGTTTAAAAGAGGAATACAAAACACCTACTGTTAAATTAAAAATACTTAAGAGAGCTAGAGCTTGTAATTCTTTATATCCCCCTTGTTATCTATACCTTAATGAAGAACTAAAAATCATTACATTTAAAGATAATATCAAAGGAATGAAGTTACTGTTAATTGTAAGTACAGATCAGAATTTACCTTTCAAAATGAGTAGTAATATTTTGAATGACTATCCGAGGTTATTGAAGGTTTATATTGTTATTACTTTTTTTTATTTGCTAGTCCTCTTATCTGTTTATCTTCATGTACGCATATGTATATGTATGTGTGTGTATTTATGTGTTCGTTTATGTGTGCATGTTTATATGGATGCATATATATGTTTATCTGTATTTTTGGTTAAATCTGCATAAATTATGTATGTGTATATATGCGTGTATCTGTAGATGTAATGTATATGTATGTTTATATATATGTGCATATATATATATATATATATATATATATATATATATATATATATATATGTTAGTCATTTAACTTTGCCTGTACGTATTTTTATTAGTATATATGTTTCTAATTCTGTTTATATGCTCGGGTACTTATATATGCGCATGTATATCTGAATCTCGGTTTATTTGTATGTAGGAGTGTGGGTTCATATGTTTGTATGTACATCGAACTATGTGTACGTATAGATATATGCATATGTAGATGTGTCTGTGTATGTATTCATGATTACTCATATATATATATATATATATATATATATATATATATATATATGATTGTATATGTTTTATCTTTCTGGTACATGTATGCGTTATCACTTATATATATATATATATATATATATATATATATATATATATATATGATAGTTTTATCATCTGTATTATATTCAGTCTTACTTTTACTATTGATTTTTATATACTTATGTGTATTTGTTGGGTCTGTTCATTTGTGCGCATGCGTATTATTGTCTTTTTTCCTTGATTTATTCATAGATGAATATATGTTTTCAATTATACCCTTTTTAACTTTTTTCAATTAAATCCTTTTCCGATTTAAATATCTTTGCCCATATATATATATATATATATATATATATATATATATATATATATATATATATATATATATATATATATGAGTAATCATGAATACATACACAGACACATCTACGTAATTTTTTATATATATATATATATATATATATATATATATATATATATATATATATAAAGTTTTTGATGTTTATGTTTATCCTCGCTTATTAATAATTTTAAGCTTAAAACTTAATGCGTCTTTTTATTTGTATATTAATATGTGTGTGTGATCGTTTGGATACACTTTCAACTATATGTATATGTTATTTTCTCTGACGTACCTCTATTTCATGTGTTGTCCGTGTTTTTGCGTGTTTATATATTTAAATATATTTACGTGTCGGTGTATTAGGATATGATTATGTGTGCCTTTTCAGTTGTAACACTTCCACCCGTTTTCCTCCATCATGTTCATCCAAATCCTTTCAATTGTATTTAAGTTGTTAACGATATTTGAACAACTTTATATTAGCGTCGAACTGAACTGTCAAATGAGCTTTTCGTTGAAAACAATAAATAAATCAAACATAAAAATACATATACTCTACTCCGTTCCTTCAATTATACAATATTTTGAACTTAATGCAGCGTAAATTTAAAATTTAAATTTGTAATTTTTATTTTTTAATGTTATTGTGAAATTATAAATTGGTTATAATGATTTCTAATTTAGTCTAACATTTGCATAAAGGCATTAATTAATTATATTTAGGTTTGTTGTCAAGTTTTTTGAATTATTATTGACTTGCATTTTGATTGGTCATTGGTGCTTACGTAACAATGTTTACCCTATTGAGAGGAGTTTAGTTGATTTTGAACTTTTTAAAACTCTTTATTCTGAAATCAACACCATCACTTGATAAGACACCAGAAATATTGAAACAAAATGGCTAAAATGCTGATATTATATTGTTGGAATAAATACTATATATATATATATATATATATATATATATATATATATATATAGATAGATAGATAGATAGATATAATTATTTTTTTAAATATGATTCCAACACGCTACATAAGAGTTCTCATGTTTCAAAACAAGAGCCGAAAATTTCAATATAATTATTTGAATTAAATTGAATTAAAGTAAGCTCTGTTCCATCTTCGAGCGAAATTTTTTTGGGAATAACTTATTTCTGAAATTTACGTGTTTTAATAGCATATTCATTATTGAAATCAAAATTTACATGGTAACGGCTAGACCGATTGTATTTTTTATATATTTTCATATATATATATATATATATATATATATATATATATATATATATATATATATATATGTATGTGTGTGTGTGTGTGTGTTTATAAACTTTATTCACAATGTAATACATTTTGTACCCAATATTGTTCTTGATATATAAACATTTACAAATCGTTATCTCATACACACACACACACACACACACACATATATATATATATATATATATATATATATATATATATATATATATATATATATATATATATATATATATATATATATATATTGTGTATTTAGGCAGCAATCACTCATTTATTCATGTTTCTTTAAAAACGACAGACAAGGTACTAAGATTAAAATTTTTATCCAACTTTTCTTGTGTTCAAACAGGCGTATTCTTTTTTGAACACAGTATGTGTAGAAACTGTCCAATTGTTTTATAATTCCGAGCGCTTTCGGCTATGCTTTTAGCCATTATTAAAGATGATTTTATGTTTTCGATTTAATTGGCTGTGTGGCTTGTGTGTATGCTTTTAGTGCAATAGAGATATCTTATTTTCCGAACACAGTTAGTGCATCGTGGCCCTGTTCGTAGTTAATATTATTAAGTTGTTTTTTTTTCTTTTTATTATCAAGGCTTCCATTATTTTTATCGTTTTTTACATGTGGATGAGGTTATTATGTTTGTATTTTCTACTATGTTCCGGATATAGTTGTGATACGATTGGTATAATATAAGGCATCCATAAGGCATGAACTCGTGTGACCCATATAATGATTTATGACTTCAGTTTGATCAGGAACACAGTTCCTTAAAGGGCATTTTAACTCATAGTTAATATTTGTTCGTTGTAATTTTGACTTGGCTGATGTGTTGTTATTTTTGAGGATAAGGTTATCAGTTTTAAATTTTTTTGTAGTAGATTATTAATTAGATTTTTTTTTATTTGGGTCATCATCGGTAGTGTATTTCATTATAACATTTCTAAGTGAAGATTCATCTTATATATATATATATATATATATATATATATATATATATATATATATATATATATATATGAGATAACGATATATAAATGTTTATATATCAAGAACAATATTGGGTACAAAATGTACGACAAAATGGAAAAATTTAATATATATATATTATATATATAGATATAAAAGTGAATATTGAAGTCAACACTCAGAGGCGACAGGCTGTTTCATGCAAGACTCAATGGGTAAGGCTGACATTGCGTCTAGTATGAAACAGCCAGTCGCCACTAAGTGTTGACTTCAATGCTCACTTTTATGTTTATATTATATATGTTCTA
>OZ010597.1:25659557-25679557 GCA_963932145.1 Acanthosepion lycidas
TACACACACACAAACACACGCACATACATATATATATAAAGACTACACACTGATGTGAACATATATATATATATATATATATATATATATATATATATATATATATATATATATATATATATATATATATATATGATTGTTCACATCAGTGTGTATTCTTTTACGCGAGGTGAAACAGCAAACGCGTAAAGATAGGTAAGAAAGAAAAGGAGTGTTTTTGTTTTGGTTTTTTGGGGGGTTTTTTTTGGTTTTTTTTGGGGGGTGGGGGTTTGTCTCCGACATCGACACGAAAATTCCCGGATCGTTTACACGAACTGGTGCTAGCAGCAAGAAGACTGCAAGAGACGACGTGCACTGCTAACGAAGCGATTGTTTCGTGTCGGTTGGAAGTTTCAGCGCTGTTTGTGTCTCTTGTTGATGCCTTTTTGGTGAGTAAAAGAATGAAAGAAGATGTTGGGGGAGGAGCGCGACAGTCAGGTGAAACCTTGATGCTTACATATGCCCGTAAAACCTGATTTGGAAAATGTCGGTTACGGGAGATTTTTTTTTTACGCATTAGGTTGCGTACACTATGTATACATGATCAGAAATAGAATGTCGGACTTCTCGTTTTCGAGCATCTTCCTCTGCTACAATGTCTAGTCAGTCCTTTTTGTAGATCCCCGCTATACGATTCTTCTTCAGGGGTTTATCCAGTGACTATGCAGAGAAGATCTTAGTTACACTTTCTGAGAAAGAGCGTTTAAACTGACGTGTCCAGTCAGTTAGTTATGTGACATACGGGATACACGCTTAGGCGATCATGTATCTTCCGATACATGACTGACAAGGCAGATTTTTTCCTGCATTAGGTTGCCATTTCTTTCTGCGGTAGACCAGTTACCTTGAAAGGCAACAGAACTCAGTCTGTCCTGCTATTTACCCATAGATGGAGGGAGAAGAAAATTCCCGAATCCGAACCGCTATTCATTACTCCACCGTGCAAAAATAGTTGAACAAAATCAGATTTGTGACTTTAAAAATTTACTAAAGTTCCCAAATACAAGGCTTGAACGCCACACAAGGTAGAGGGTAAGGTGCTTGATATGAGTTCAAATCAATGTAGCAGGAAGTGAAACAGAATTTAGATGAGGAGGATAGATAACGATTTGTTTGGTTGATTTTTTTAGCGGCATATCAACCACTATGGGTTATTTAATGCCGAAATCTAAATATTTTAAATTCAATTATATGCCTCCAACTACACATAAATTATATTGCTGGTAATTTCACTGAGAAAAAAGGTATTCGTTGGTATTTTACTATAAAAATGTATTTTTATATTTACATATTGTTTGAGAGTTCGCTATTTGCCCATAGCCGGGACCCTAACAGGTGCTACCACCCATGGTCAGGGCGGACCTGGGAACAACAGCAAATAAGAGATGCTTCCACGCTCCTCAATAGCTCTAATCTCTCGATCAGAGGCTTTGCTACCAGATGTAGTTCATCGTCATACACATGGCCAGTCTTGGAAAGGTTAAGATTTTCTTGCTTAAGATCGCATCTTCGCAGAACTCTGTTCCACAATGTACCAGTTCTTGGGTGAAAGCCGACTGAGCCTGACTTTTGTCTTACATTTGGAATACGGTGGGAATTAGCGTGATTCGACTTTGTGGAAGTAACCAGGCGAGCCTTGCCAGTAAAAGACTATAGAAATATGGAATGGCCTTCATATTAACATTTGTCTTGGAAATTGGAATAGACTGGTGAAAAGCCTACGATTTTTTCCTGTGTAAAAGAGTGGTGAATACGCTATCTCCTTACAAAATAGCGTAAGATATTTTGAATTCCATCAAAGCCGGAAAAGTGAGGATTAACCAGATTTAGCTTTTTCTGTCATATCTGTAAAAAAAAAAAGTATCGAGTTATTTGATATTAAACAATACGGTGTCTTTGATGGTAAATTTTGGAAAATCGATTAATTTGATATAATTTAATTTTTAAAACTTTTATGTTTAAACTTTACAACATCGAATTATTTCAATTAAATATTCGTATGATACTATGGCAGTACTTCCTCAGTATCAACATATGTTGATTAAGTCTTGTTATTGTTACACTTGACGACTGTTGATTTTTATACATCTATTTCGTCACACGTTGTTGTAACATATCCACTTTTCATCGACGGTCACAGAAATATGTAGTAGTAGTGATATGCGGGAAACGTAACAGTTATCGGGATCAGTAAGATTCAAATAACCACATAGTGTGTTACGGTCACTTTTGCAGAAGTGACCTTTGGGAAATTTGATAAATCGACCCCAATTCCTAAATTTTATCGTCCTCTCATTTCAGGGCAGGTAAGACTCCAAAGAAATTGTTTCTGTTACCTTGATAAATTTGCCCTGCACACAATCCTGTACACCTCCTTCATCTTTCCCGATGCTGTTACGGATACTTTTCTGTTTTTTTGTTTGCTTTTTTGTTTTTGTTTTTGTTTTTTGTTTTGATAGATTAAATAAGCGATAAGTGTGACGTTTATCAGCTTCTTTCATTATGCCAATCCTATAAAACCCAGATCTATCTTTAGAAGGGTCAAGGCGGAGCAAAAATTAGGCTGGAGCTGCCCAAACCTCACTTTACAGGATTGGCGGCGTTCGAAAACGCTTACGTAGTCTTTCTCCTCTACAACCCTTTTCTCCACAGATGAAAGCGTTGCTAGCCTCTCCCAATTCTATCGTCGTATTCATGTCAGGTTCTCAAACAAACTTAGCTCCACCAGTTCAGACCATCAGAGTAAGGAACCGTCTTGCCACGCAAACAGTGTCGTTTCATCCTCATTCCGTCCGTGTTCCATTGGTAAGGAAAAAGTGCCACTCTGACAGCTTCGTACCCCAAAACTGCTACTTTGCGGTTTTTCGAGAAGCTGCTTCTCGAATCACGACCAATATTAAATGTTTCAAGTCTATATTCAGCCTTTATCTATCCGACATATCCTCATAATATGCAAGTTTTACATCCTCACTTTAAGCTATTACAACAACCTTATTCACTAGCCCTCTACCTTGAGTGACGCTTGAGCCATGTATTAGGTGAACAGTTGTATAAAATGTATGGTAATCAATTTTTGTAAATTGTAACCGATTTTTGACAGTATTCTTGTCAAGCGTCAACAATTTTGCCGCCCCCCACCCAACAAACGGTAGTGGATATTAGTCACTGTCTGATGTCATCATCTGGTTCATTTGTGAACCCTATTTTATTGAGACAGTCGTTTCAGTCTAGCGAAGGTACGCAAAGTATAAGACCCACCTTTCAATTTCCCTGTACCCCATCTTCTTTGAATAAAAATCATAAAAGGAAGTAGATTTAATACTAATTCGCTCCACCCGACACTCGATCTGTTCCGTCCAACGCCGTTCTAAATTATTCATTTGACATCGTATCTCAAAGATGTTTTCAGAAAAAAAGTATAGACACCCAAGTTCTATAATTTTGCTTGTGGGTGACCCTCACCACAATCTCTGAAATTTACCCTTAAGATCTGATTTTTTTTTTGTTTTCCTCTTGCAAAGAGATTAAATTATAACCTTCATAGATTTTGAGATAAATGCGTTTCCGGATCAATAACGCAGACATCCACACACTTTAAGGCCCACCTTCCAAAAGAAAATTGTAAGAATATTGGAAAAAATAATAATAACTAAACAAAATTGACTGATAGTTTTCAATGCATTAACACCCCTCAGCACCACATACACACAAAAGGATAAAAAGATCCTAGCAGCTGACCTAACTCTAATAGTTCAGTGGGGAAAAACTGACTTGGTTTGGTTTGGTTTGTTTTACGACATATCAGCCTCAATGGGTTACTTAATGCAGGCAACATTTTTATTGCTGGTAATATTTTTTTAAAACAAATGCATTGCTGGTAATATTTTTTTCAAAAATGTATTGCTGGTAATAATTTTTTTTTCAAAAATGTAAAGCTAGTAATATTCTTCCCAAAAATGTATTGCTGATAATAATTTTTTCAAAAATGTATTGCTAGTAATATATTCTTTTGATGGTAATATTTATTTTCAAAATTGTATTGTTAGTAATAATATATAGGTGGTGATCATTTATTTATTTATTTTTTAAATTCATTGCTGCTAATAATTTGTTACAAAAATGTATTGCTGGTATTAAAACCTATTTTTACACATTCTGACCACAGTTTGCTGGTTAACTTTTTGGTCATAGCTGTGGGTCTAACAGGTTCTACCAATCCGGGTCAGGGTGGACCTGGGAACGCCAGCAATTAAGAGGTGGTTCCACGGTCCTCAAAACCTCCTGATCAGAGGCCTTGTTTTTGGACGTAGTTTATCGTCTTACCCGGGACGCAGCTGGACCTGGGAACACCATCAATTAAGAGGTGGTTCCACGGTCCTCAAAACCTCCTGATCAGAGGCCTTGTTGTTGGATGTAGTTTTACTTCTTACCCAGGACGCAGCTGGACCTGGGAACACCAGCAATTAAGAGGTGGTTCCACGGTCCTCAAAACCTCCTGATCAGAGGCCTTGTTGTTGAATGTAGTTTATCGTCTTACCCAGGACGCAGAAAAATGAATCAAAAACTAAAGTGTCATCATCACTGATCAAATCCAGCGTTTTCTTCAGTAACCATGAACGATTACTCTTTAAGCGAGGCTCCATAATACAAACTTTTTTTTTTTTTTTTGTAGGAGGACTCAGATTTACTTCAGACCTCAAGTGAGACTCATACATACGAACAATAAAATCTTATGACTTTCCTTGTCTGTCACATTCAATGAAATATACACTACAAGGAACAACCCCGGTAATTTCTTAATTTGGCGCAAGCAATTGTTTTGTGCTTTAAATAAGAGAAATTTATTATACACGGTGATCCGAAAGTCCTGTCACCCATATATAATATAATTTCCTATTTCAGATGACTGCCACGAACTCCTACTGTTTGTAATAGAGGCTGTTTGTAAGTTTACAGACGTATGGTTGTCAATGAAAGTGAAAGTGAAAGTGAAAGTGAATATCAGTACATGAGTTTTATATTACTGTATTTCTTGTTGTTCTATTGTTCTTGTCACCTTTTCGTGGGGGATGACAAGACTTTCGGATCAGCAGTATATTGTTTAAAAATTTAGACGTGATTCTTTTATTAGACATTTTATGACAAAAATAACAAAAAACTTATGATTCATTTTTGCTCTCTCAAAATATCCTTCTTCAACCTTGATTACTGCAGCACAAATTTTTAACATTCGTTGGGAAAGTTTGATAATTAGTGCCATTCTTTTTTTTCAATGACTAAGAATTCTTTTTTTTTTTTCTTTTTGTCAGTCTTCTGCCATGTTTATCTTATGACAATTCGGGGGAGGACTTAAAACTTTTTAACTGTTGTTGATATATATATATAAGACATTCTTTATGTTTATACATTCTTTCTATAGATACAAATATTTAAGTAAATGATCTGTTTATAATAAACAGTATTAATAACATTTACCGGCCTGAATGTCCGAGAAATTTTCATAGAAAATATTCGTTCTCCGACAGGAACCGAACCTGCATACCATAAGGAACCGGCTATATGACGGCTCCGTATGGTATACAGGTTCGATTCATATACCCTGACGTGCCTTAACCGATTGGGCCACAGAGGATCGTTCGGTTAGTAAAGTCTATTTTACTGCTCTTAATCTACAATCTTCCATGAATCTCTCACGTATATTCATATCTGCTCAAAGCGTATCCAAATGTAAACAAATGACGTCACATATTATGAAATGGACAAAGTTCGACAATTATTTTAAGATATTTTTATGTTATATACATTCTTTTTCTAGATACAAATATTTAAGTAAATGCTCTGTTTATAATAAACAGTATTAATAACATTTACCGGCTTGAATGTCCGACAAATTTTCATAGTAAATATGCGTCCTCCGACAGGAGTCGAACCTTTATACCATACGGAACCGTCATATACCCTGAGGTGCCTTAAGAGATTGAGCCACAGAGGATCGTTTGATTATCAAGGTCGATTTTACCGCTTTTAATCTACAATCTTCCATGAATCTCTCACGTACATTTATATCTGCTCAAAGCGTATCCAAATGTAAATAAATGACGTCAGACATTATGAAATGGACAAAGTCCGACAATTATTTTAAAACACATATATATATTTGTGACCAAATAAATGATTAAGTAATAACAAAAACCAGGTTTGCAGATAACATATATTAAACAGTAAGTACACCAGAAGAGTATTACACAACTAGTGAGAGTGTACCGAATGAACTAGCGCTCAATCTATTCACTGTTCACTGTTCAACGAACCTTCTCTCCTACTCAATTTATAGTACGCGGAAGAGTCTAACATAGACTCTTTAGAGGGAGACGCCACTACACACACATATATATATATATATATATATATATATATATATATACAAAACCTATTATCCCTCGAATTTTTTCAGGTTTGATGATGCGCTTGTACCGGAACGGAGTACGTTAGCACAGATTTAAGCCTGGAACCATTTCCAAGAAACTCGAAAAACAACGGTAAGGGAAACCAGGAAAGTTTGAACTTTAAACATGGCCTCTTTTCTTCTACTATATTCACTTCTATACTTGGCTTACTAATTGGGTTGCTCGATCATAACATGTGTGCACATTCTTTCATTTCCCAGATGCTTTGTCTATTATTCCTAAAATTTATTTCCTAAACCAAGCCGCGACGATCGCACTAAACATGATCATATCACGTGAACGTTACTCTCGATCGATAAGAGAAATCGATAAATTCGAATTTAATAAGACCAGTATGGGGTTATGGCTTTTAGTGATTTGACTACGTTCTTTGATCCAGTTTCATGATCGCTCTGCCATTTTACCTGACAAACCGAAAGTGAAAACATTTCTTTGATGCGTCTCATTGATTGATTCGTGGAGTAGGATTTTATCGACTTCCAATACGCGAGCAAAATTACGTCGAAATATCTTTGCACGTAAATCATAACACTGACAGCGTTGAAATATGTGGTTCGATCTCAAGTGATTATTTCGATGTAAAATAAAGACTCCTTTAAGACAATGATAGCTTTGTACATTCCAACCGCTAATTACCATTTTCATCTATTAAATAAGTGCTGAAACTCTTCTTCCAGGAAACGGCACGGTAATAAGTTACTTTGACGTGAGTTTACGTTTAAAAGGCTGATCCGCAGGTCATCAGAACTGAATATATAATTCTATATTTTCGATACTAAAGTTTACCCAATACATGGATAAAGAGCCACTCAAGGTAGAGTGTTGATAATTCGTTGCTCTGAAAGTGTGTGTGTAGAGGAAGGGAAAATTATGAAGATAAGGGGGACAAATAAAGAGTAAGCCTCAAATTTAAGGAGTTACAATTGTAGCATTCAGGGAAGCATCCACACAGGAGTTTGTTTCCCAAATAAGAGGTTTTTGGGAAAACGCTGTCTGACTGGAAATTCTTACATTGGGGATAAAAAGAAAATTAGGGTAATTCGATCTTGTGGACGTTGCATTTCTTATATTAGCAAGCACGCACATACACACAAGCACACATATATATATATATATTTACAGTTTTCTGCGTCCTGGGTAAGACGTAAAAATACATCAACAAGGCCTCTGATCAGGAGGTTTTGAGGAGCATGGAAACACCTCTTATTTGGTGTTTTTTTCAGGTCCACCCTGACCCGGGGCCACAGCCATGGGCAAACAGTTAACCATCGAACTGTGGTGGAAACGTGTAAAAATAGGTTTTAATACCAGCAATCCATTTTTGTAAAAGATTATTACCAGCATTTAATTTTTGAAGAAAAAATGATCACCAGCTATATATTATTACCAGCAATATATTTTTAGGAAAAATATATTACTAGTAATACATATATGAATAAACACGAAAGGAAAACTTATCTTAGCTGACACGTTTCGTCCTCTGAGGGACTTTATCAAGACGCATACAAAAATTTAACTTTGTCACAAGTATTTATAGACAAGAGCAAAAATGTGGTTAGTTTAAAAAAAAATAAATTGAAGGGACTCACACACAAGCATACATACACACACACACACACACACACATATATATATATATATATATATATATATATATATATATATATATATATATATATATATATATATATATTGTATATATTTGAGCAGCATGTTTTCATTAAGACATGTCCTATTAAATAATTTAGACAAGTTTTGTCTACTTATTTTTAATAGGATCCTCTCGTAATTACGGACATGTTTCTTAGTATCCTTATTAAAAGATGAAAGAAAATTACCATGTAGACGCACTTTCATTTTATTCCGAGTACTTTCGACACTAGTACAATTTCGTCCTTTGGGTCTGGACAAAAAATTATTGTATTCACCATTTTTCCTAAGTCAATCTGAAAATTAATTTTTTACGTGTGAAATTAAAAACACTAAATTATTCACAATGGCGTCATCATGTAGGTTACATATATATATATATATATATATATATATATATATATATATATATATATATATATATATATATAAAACCTACATGATCCTGATGATATATATATATATATGTGTGTGTGTGTGTGTATGTATGTATGTATAATTTAAATTTTTGATTCGACTATCTCTGTTTAAGAAATAAAAAAAGAAATATCTATTCAAACACGTATAATGATAATGACATGAAAATAATACATACGGTTGTATGAACATTTAGAATAGCAAATTTTAGCAAATTTTTGCTGTGACAGACACATTAATTTGGAAATTCCTGCAAAAATCAAATAATTGTCGGACTTATTAAAAAATGAATGAAATTATTTTTGAATTTTTTTATTACAAAATCTTCGTAAAAAAATATTTTAATATACATTATCAGCCGCTACTTTTATGAAAACTTGAGTAATTCAACGAGATAATTTTCAGTGACTTAGTTAAAAGCAGAATTCTTTGAAGTATTTAAATCATCGTTTTTTTTTTGTTTGTTTGTTTTGTTTTTTTTTGTTTTTTTGGTGGGGGGGTGACAATAGGACCCGGTCTTAAGGAAGGTATATTCTGAATCACAAAAATGAAAAGCGCAATAAACTAAGGCATTATTACGTTAGAGAGGCTTTTAACTGATTTTATTGTTCGACGAAAAATGAATTTTTACATTTGTTTTCTTTTTCAATTTTAAATTGAATAATTTATAAAGTTTGTAAATCTTTTAAAATTCATTTTCAATGAGATAATTCTTGGAAATTGTTTTATTTAGTAAAACTATATTTAATGATCATATATTATAAAACTTATTACAATGTGACGACCTCGAATATTTTTAAAAGAATATCGATTTGTTTTTGTATGTTTGCCTGTAAAATTTCTGAAGTATGGATGTACAAATCGATAAATCAGATGTAAATAAATCGGTTAACACGTCAAAAAATAAGACACTGTAGTTGAGAAATGTTTGTATACAAGATTTTATGCTGTAAACACGTAATATTTGTTTCAAACGAGATTAACTTAACTTTAAATTTGCTAATTTTCCTCAAATAACGTTCCAGAAATATATATTATATATTTGCAAGATTTTTAAAAGCAAGAATTAACTTTACAAATGTATCAAAAATGGACGTTTTTATAGATCTTAATGAAAGAAAATCCATTGCGATCGATATAATTTCTGTTTGAAATACAGCACTGAGTATTTTGCATACTGGAAATAGCAAATTTTAATCCTTTGAAAGATGAAAACTTCAAGAAATGTTTTTCATTTTTAAAAATTCATTTTAAAATAACATATGCCGAAATAGTGGAGGTCCTGCAGTAATAAGAAGTAAGGTCTGATTATAAAAAGTTCCTTTGTAAATTATTGTTTAACTTTCGGGTACGAATATAAATCTAGCAGATATAGACTCGAAAGAGTTCTAAAGCGATATGCATTCCTTTAAGTAGGTAATTAAATATCACCTCACTCTGACGATTTGCCATGGCCGAAATGGAAAGGTTACCCTTTTGCTATAGGAGTGGTTTCAGTCAGTTAAGTGCCATTATATGATACACGCTTGGGCAAAAATATCCCTTTTCGTTCATGAATGACTAGGCAAAAGATTCTCCCCGCATTTCTTTCTGCGGAAGACTAGTTGTCAGACAAGGCTAGAGATCCCAGTCTGTCCTGACAGTAAATTCATAGATGGTGGAAAATATAAAGAAACAGATTAGAATTTGAACTAGTCGAGGCGTGGTTTATCTCATGGAAAAATGATTACACCTATTCCTTTTAAGATACATATTATCTTTAATACGACTTCCTAATCAAGGCGGGTTGATATTATTTTCCGTATTTAAGAAGAAAAATTAGGTTACGAATATAAACTGAAATATGCGTCTGCACTAAAAATAATATTTCCAGTAATATACATACATACATACACACACACACATATATATATATATATATATATACACACACACACACACACACATATATATATATATAGAAAAAAGATAAAAGGAAAGGTTATCTTAGCCGGCGAGTTTCATCTTTTGAGTGAGTTTATGAAGATATATATATATATATATACACACACACACACACACACACACACACACACACACACACACACACACACACACACACACACACACACACACACACACACAAACAAATGGATAGGATAAAAAATTTACATGCACAATTACATGCACGTACGTAAGTATATTCCGCAGATGTTATAAAAACAGTGCTCAATGTTAAGAAATATATATTCTGTTTATGTGTTATTTTTATAATAAACAGTATTATTTACATTTGCCGGCTTGAATTTCTGAGAGATTTCATAGAAAATATGTACCCACCAACAGGAATTGAACCTGTATCCTACACAGAACACATATTCTCGACGAATTGCCTGTGGAAGTTATCAAAACTGTTTATTATAAACAGACCATTTACTTAAATAATTGAATCCATAAAAATAACGTAGAAGCAGAAAATATATTAAAATAATTGTCGGACTCAGTCCATTTCATAATATATATATATATATATATATATATATGTGTGTGTGTGTGTGTATGTATGTGTGTGTGTGTGTATGTATGTATGTATGTATGTGTGTGTGTGTGTGTGTGTAAATCTGTCTATGTATTTACCGACTGTGATACATGCATTTCATATTTTCCCGTAGTCGATACTTGAATATACATATCAATACGCATGTCTAGGCGCATGCGTGTTATCGCCACTTAATCAATGCAACCACACCGTTATGCCGCCATCTTTGTTCGCCTGATATTGTCTTTCACTAATCCGACCTGACAGTATGGGAAAGGCAGCTCTAACTTCGACGCCACTACTCTATGCATTCGCATGCGATTAGCGCCATTCCTCACCGCATTTAACTCATTATCTAACGAACGCAAACATGCTTGGCGTTAAGCGGGTTGGTTACTAACAGGCGTTAGGAAATTCTGATATGAAATCCTTTCACTTGTTTCACTTACATTTAGTCTTTTCTTTTTTTAGTTTAATCAAATTTTCTCTAACACACACAGGCACACACGCGCGCACACAGACACACACACACACACATATATATATATATATATATATATATATATATATATATATGTAAGATCAGAACTAATAGAGTACAATTCCAACGTTCGTAACATTTAATTTAAAAGAGGGCTCAATACAAAGTAGAGTAATATTATTTATTTTAAGATATTACATCGAAACACGACAGCAAATTTTTTCGATGTAAAATCCTAAAATAAAGTATATATATATATATATATATATATATATTACCTGATGAATGCATTTAGCATGAAACAGTCTGTCGCCTCTGAGTTTTGCATTCA
The DNA here is from genome assembly GCA_963932145.1 of Acanthosepion lycidas. Taxonomy (NCBI): domain Eukaryota; kingdom Metazoa; phylum Mollusca; class Cephalopoda; order Sepiida; family Sepiidae; genus Acanthosepion; species Acanthosepion lycidas. The sequence continues at coordinate 25,671,461 of OZ010597.1, forward strand.
ATTTTCACTTTATATTTATATTTCCGTACGCTCTGTATATATATATATATATATATATATATATATATATATATATATATATATATATGAAGAAATATAGTATCAGGGTAAGCTATATTTATGGAATAAAGTGCTATCAGTGCTATCTACAACCCAGTGTGTCTGAAGATTTTAATTTTTTAATTTTTTTTATTGTTCAAAATATAATCATGAATAATGGACACGGGACTGAACCAAATGCCGAGGACATAACAACAACAGAACCAATAAACACCGAATTATTGGCTATCCGCATGAATAGAGCAACCAACAAATTGGCCAGGTATGAATCACATCAGGAATATATTGGGATATGCCTCAAGGATCAATTAGTACCAACCAATTTCAGGATTGATTTGGAACCTTCAATAGGTAACCACAATGATGCGTTTCTAGCATCATGGTACCGTAAGTTAGAAGATTTCTCCAGGGAACTCATGAAGGACACCATGCAATTCTGCCAGGAAAGCATAACAGCAACAACAGCAGAAATTAACCTGCTCGATGAGAAAATAAAAAAACAAACGGACACGGAAGAATATACCAACATAAAGAATGTCATAAAAGCTCACACAGACCAAACAGTGAGGGAACTACAAAAAACAAAAACTGAAAAACAAAGAAAATTAAAATGGAATATTTCCTCCAGACAGAGGAACAAAAAAGAAATGAAGCCAAACTTTGAAAAAAGTGAACGACCATACCCCAAAAGAAAACAACAAAACACCGCAACTACACTGACCACCACACAACCAATGCAAACACAAAACAGACCAAATAAGTACACCAACAGACAACCAGCAACACCACAACCAACAATAAGAACACCGCCACCATCAACAATAGCTAGAACCTCAAAACAAACGCACACACAAAACAAACTTACGCGGACATCCTTAGGGTGCCGTACAAACATACACAAACCAAATCACAGCAGCCCTTCTACAGAACGCATAACCCCATTAGACATCCCAGACCACCCAGATTAGCCGCTAGTAGACAATCAACAATAAACACACTCAACCTTAAAAAAAACGGAATAAGCCTCCAACCAGGACACCTGGATGGGGGTATAGCATCCCTAATAGGAGATATGATGCAAGCTTTCGAGCTTTTACAAAAGAACTTCGCCATGCTTGCAAATTCAAACTTGACCCATACGGGTGAGTTATAAATTTGAGTAACAATAATTTTTCACTCAATACATTCAGGGTATTAAATAAAGGACTAAGCTTTTGCCCTAGTCCCCCAAGGTTTGATAAAGACACCTTGGCAAAGGACCTGAAATCCTTCTTCAGAAGAATACGGTTAAAAGCCCACTACGGGGAAAATGATCATACACCTTCCATACGTGAGACATTAAAAGAGAAGGACACTACCTACACCCCCAAAAACACAGACATGACTATACAGACATTTGAACTAGCCGTAGCAAATGACATAAAGAAAACAACAGCATGTAAGCTGCCACGTGACAATATTACTGAAGGGGAACGTATAGCCCTCGATACACTGACACATAGAGATGACCTAATCATAACACAGGCTGACAAAGGGGGTGCGACAGTGATCTGGGGAATCGAAGAATACATTAAAGAGGCCAACAAACAGCTAGCCGACAAAGAAACCTATAAAAGCATACCTACAGATCCCCTTCCAGAATACCAAAAAGAATTAACTAGCTCACTAAACATAATGCTTCGCAACAATCTAATCGACAAGGAAACACGCACAGCACTTACACCCACAAACATTACACCTGCTCGTTTCTATCTCCTTCCTAAAATACACAAAAGCAACAACCCAGGAAGGCCGGTTATTTCATCGTTCAACTGCCACACGACAAAAATTTCCAAATACATAGATCATTACATACAACCGCTAGCTAAGGAAGTAAAATCATACATCAGAGACACAACAGATCTACTGAAAAAAATTAATCACATACAAACAGTACCAGAGAAAGCTACTCTAGTGACTATAGACGTTAGGTCACTCTATTCAAACATTAAAAACATCGAAGTGCTAACCGCCCTTCAGGAAGCACTTACTAAAAGAAGAAAACAATACCCCCCCACAGAAGTCATCATAAAACTCATGGAGCATGTCCTTACATTGAATACTTTCAACTTCAATGGAGCACACTACCTTCAAATAAGAGGTTGTGCCATGGGCACCATAGCAGCTCCATCATATGCTACAATATTCATGGGAAAATTTGAGGAGACCCATATCTATCCAATCATTGGTAGCGACTGCGTATTCTATGCAAGATATATCGATGATATATTATTTGTATACACGGGTAGTGATGACAAACTTACCCAATTCCTTATGACCCTAAACACAGTGCACGACTCAATTAAGTTTGACTATGAAAAATCCACAACATCAGTAACATTTTTAGACACCCTCATTTACATAGATGAAAACAGGAAACTACAAACGACACTACACACTAAAATCACCGACACCCACAACTATCTACACTTTAAGTCTTCCCACCCTAAACACCTCAAAGAGAACCTTCCCTATTCACAAGCACTTAGACTCAGAAGGATATGTTCCAACAATGAAGAATTAAATAAACACATTGAAAATCTGAAGCATCAATTCACAACACGTGGCTATAAACAACACCTAATCAGGGAACAAATAAATAAAGCAATTTCCACACCTAGAGAAGACACCCTAATGTACAAGATTAAAAATAAATCTAGCCGCATCGCTCTAGTAACCACTTTCAACCCCACTCTGCCTCCACTATCCCAAATAATCAAACGTCGCTGGGAAATACTACATCTCAAACCAGACCTAAAAAAACTGTTTAAGGAACCTGGCCTTCTTGCATATCGTAGACCTAAGAACCTAAAAGAAATCATAGGTAGTAACCACATTTCAGGGGACAAGGTAATCCGTAATAAACTAAGAACAAAAACAACAGGATTTTCCCAACCATGCAACAACAAAAGAAGTTTATGTTGCAACTATATTGAAAACACGAATTCCTTCACTAGCTCAGTCACTAAATCTACTTTCAAAATCTACCACGATTCTAACTGTAGAAGTCATAACATAATTTACCTCCTAGAATGCACACTATGCCAGAAACAATATGTAGGAAAATCTGAATGGCCCTTTCACTGCAGAATTAACAATTATCGTAAACGAATTAAGTCGACTCCCCATGAAAAATTATTACCTGTAGAACAACATTTCCGCCTGGAAAAACACGATTTCAAAACCCATGCCAAATTCACTATAATTGAGAGAATAGAAAAGTATCTCGTTTAAGAAAAAAAGTGGGGGGATTTAAGACGTCTTTCGGCCGACACTTCTTCAGAAAAATAATCGCCGTCAGTATAAAACAAAGTTGATAAGAAAACTTATTATCAACGACCGATGTTAAAAACAATGGATTACCAAGATGTAATATAATTGGGAAACTTAAATCGTTTTTTTTTCTTCTTCCTTTAATTTTTTCCTCTTTTATATTTAAATCAATATATATATATATATATATATATATATATATATATATATATATATATATATATATATATATATATATATGATAGAAATTAGGACGAAACGGCCGCCCAGTGCTTTCTGCGTTGAGGTTTCTTTCAGACTCGATGAATTACTTATAATTATCAAATCCTCCTAATAATTTCTATCACTTGTATATCATTACTTGAACCGGCTTCTAATGCTCAAGTTTGAGCGGCTTGGTGATAGTAGTCGTGGCTCCTGGGGGCACAGTCCTATGGTTAGAGTGAATCTCAGTTGAGTTCCACCACGGAATATGTGAGCGAGCGGCGCTATATTGAGTCTGATTTGCAACCTTTTCGTTTCTGTGGTCCGTTGAAACAGTTGGTATGACGTTTCCTTGATAACCTAACTGTCCTGGTTTCAATTCTCGGTAGCGGATGCGCAATGCTGATGAGTCCCAAATATAGGACGAAACGGCCGTCCAGTGCTTTCTGCATTCTGTTGAGTTTTCTTTCAGACTCGATGAATTACTTAATTATATATATATATATGGTTTTCCTAAAAGTCGTGCTCCAATGCCTCCATTCTTTTAAATATTGGAATCACTCCGCACAAACTGTTAAAAGCCATAACAAAAATTGCAAACACTCTTCTTCGAACAAGCTCATCCGATAGAAGAAAAATTCAGGCAACCTAATTGAAATGACTGCAAAAACTCATAGCCAGTCAAGATATGCAACCCTTTTACATTAATGTCCCGATTAATAAATGCTTTAATCTTTTTTAAATGCATCTAAGACGATAAAAAAATAAAGATTTCCTGATTTGTAGCTAAATTAAAAATATGTCGTCTCATTACCAGTCAATGCTATTTCACATTTAACAATAATTTATGTAATTAAATATTTGGATCGCCCATGGGATCCTCCTTAACTGAAATAATAGCATGTATTTTCTTAGACTTTCTTGAATATGGTCCTTTTACTTAAATAATCATCATAATTTGAATATAATGATGATGTTCTATTAATATATCCCGGTGGTACTTATTAACTTGATCTTGTAGATAAACTAAACAAAGTTGAACATACAGTAGAACTTACATACGAAATGAAAACAAAATTTGATCTTTCCTGGATATCATGCCACAACGCTGTAACAGTAGCGTAACACTTTGTGTCTAGCGAAAATCAAGTAATAAAAATGGTCTCATAAATTTCTATTCCCATAAGAACATAAAATCAAGAATAATCATCAAATTCTTTTTAGGAGCAATCTGAATTTGAAGCCCGCAGTATTTACAGGAAGACGAGCAATACATTGAAAATCCTTTTAAGCTCCTCCAATACCCTAATTATTTCATATTAGATGCGAAACAAATGGCTCATAAAACATTTCAAAATAGGAAAGCGCTCATTTCTGACAAACCCAACGAATCAAAATATATAGTTCCATCCACCAACTCTATCACAACTACAATTTAAAAGAATTTAACTAAATTCGTTATAAAACCTGTCATAACCACATCTAAAACAATAATAAGCTAAAACTTGAAGGAGGAGTTTACTCAATCGCCTGGAGTAATTGTCACAAAAGTACATCGGAGAAACCTCAAGGAATCTAAATAAAAGATAGTTCTTTTGGTAGCTGATACAACATGTGGTACACCAACCCTAAATCCGTTTTTCTTTTGAAGAGTCACCGTCTTCTGAAAAACTAACACTCAAGGCCAAATACTTCTTTCAAGGCATGAAGTGAATTATCTCGCTCCAGACATCAACTTGGAATTTAGATTTCCGCAGACTGTTTTAAATTTGTTCGCAGGGTTTACCCACGAAGCCTTTCCTATGATTGGCTAAGAGCCGCAAGGCAGCGATGGTTTAAACCTAGAACATTAACAATCAATTAAAGTTACACCACTACTAACCATGGGTATATCATACCCGATTTTGAAAATATAAAAAAAATATTAAATATAAATCTTTATTTGAAATATTTTACATGCAGATACTTCAAACGTTGTACTTTGAGTTAACATTAATAGAAACTGAAAAATATATTATTTAGGTAAGAAAATCAGGTACTGAAAATTGTAATTAAAAATGGAGTTAATTTGCGCTGGGTACTATATAATCATGGTTAGTGTTCTAGGGTTAAAATCCGAGTTTTCCTTCCTTTATATGAACTATCCTCCCGGGATGACGTATTTCATCTACTCAAAATGTATAGATTGTAGCGGACCCCTAGAGGGGGCGGATATAAAATAGCCTGTGTCCCCAAATTAAGATAGTCACAGTAGGTCCGCTAGAGTTTATAAATCAAATACATGAAATCTGACAGGTGGAACAAAAATGGAGAACAGAACGAGGATATTTAAAATTAATACACAATTTATTTAGAGTATAGACCAGAGTCCGGTAGGTTAAATTATCATGTAAGTCCACAGTTAAGGTCACATGTCCGGTTTGAAGTGTTACAATGATGAACCTTTTTAACCGAAGTGTACGGAGAAGGTTATTTGAAGTCTGGACGATATAGCCAAAGAGAAGAAAGTTCAGTTTAACTGATCAGTGCTGGCGTTGCGTAGTTGCTAGTCAAATCTTATGGTGAATCTTCCGTTGTATTTTAACCGAAGTGTACGCTTGAAGTCTGAGCGATATTCATACAGCAGTTATGTTAGGTTGAAAAGTAAAGTCGGCAGCAGGGACAATTTGTGTAGCTGGAAGTTCAGGGCTGTTGTATGCAGGTCCATTAACGCCGATCAACCAAGTGAGTTAGGTCAAGATAGTGATACAAGGAGTAGGGACCATGATGCTACCAAAAATCATAAAGGCCAGGAACGCCAGAAGATAAGGCTCTGTGGTAACCGGAAGTAACGGTCCGAGATACCCGGAAGTAGCAAACCCAAGAATACTGGAAGTAGTGTGCTGGAAGTAAGAACGGATAAGAGAGCCCAACTAGCGTCCAGTTGGCAGACAAAAATAAATCGGAAAGTAACTCAATACATAACCAGTCCAAGCGCCCTGCCCACGCTTCTAATTGTCTCTCTGGGTTAGGCGAGAACTCACCGGCTTATATGTAAAGGGAGTGCAAACATTAACTGGTCCTTCAAAGCAGTAAAAATCTCATGAAAAATAAACCAGAAATGCTACGAAATATAAAAGATATAAATATTTTCACAAAGTGTATTCCGACAGAGTTCGTAACACTGAAAGAACTAAAAAGGGTTATTATAAATATAAATGAACTTAAATTGAAGGGCGTAAGCGACACAATAAAGAAAAGGTCAAGGTCATGAAGATATAAAGTCTGCGCTTTGTCACGTGGACGACATAGGGAAGAGCTACATATATTTGTGTATGCTGCAGTAAACAGTTCGCCATCAAATATACCATATGTTTTATTATATATATTTTGAAAATGATGATAATAAAAACAAATAAATAAGAATGGAACAAAACTATAAAATTATCATGGAATATATGAAAACATTTTATTATTTTTCTTAAAAGTATTTGATAGATAAATAATAAAGCAAATTAACTAGAAAAAACGAAACACAATATCGTTATGACTCGAACGCTTTTCCAAAAAATTTGAAAATCAATACTCATCTATAAAATGTTACGTTATCTCTCTCTATAAAAGGCAGGATGTGTGTGTGTGTGTGTGTGTGTGTGTGTGTGTGTGTGTGTGTGTGTGTGTGTAACGAATGCACGGCCGCAATTTTCCACGGATTTGCATCAAAATTTACATGCACATACTCCAAGTTAGCGGGAAAGCCAAGACCGACTTTGCATTTTCCAACTCCCATCGATAGTGGAAATAATCGATTTTTTTATGCTTCTACGGCACTTTTCATGTAGTTTGCGGCCATTTTCTACTGGCCAGAGTGAGAGCCTATAACTAGCTGCCACGAATAGGCAGGAAGATTCTATTGGCCAGCGTGAGAGCCAACAGCTGACGGACACAAATGTTAACTAGCATGCTAGCATGCAGAAAAATCGATAGCTGCATTCGTCACAAGTGGGAAAAATTTAAATTGCATGGCACTTTACTCCATTTGGCTCATTCGCTTGCATAAAGTCAACGTTGATTCTGATTCCGCAGAACTGGTTTGGGTGTGAAAAAGTATCGTTGTTAACATTCTTTTTTATCGGTTTTTCCAGTTACAACTCCTTTTTTAAAGCTGGCCGTTTTGTGTTCATTTTGTTTAGTTCTTTTTTCGTAACAGATTTAATGTTTAGTATAGAGCTTAGAAAGAATTCGCTGTGTGAGGTAGGCAAGAAGTAAGACATGTAGCAACATCAGCGTGGCAAAGGGCACTCCTTTAAAGGCAAGGAAAGGCAAAAATATTTTAAGTCAAGTGATAGCGATTGCTGTATGAGTCGTTCGATTTTTTAATCAAGCACTGGCAACGCCGGGCCATACTGCTAGTGATTAATAAATAAAAAACGATAAAAGTAAAATTATAGGCAAATCTTCTTAAAAAGATGTTTGAATTATAAATGAAAGAGAAAGAAATAGACGATCTTGAACCAATAGTCAATGAAAAGCAAACATTAC
>OZ010597.1:25684557-25752057 GCA_963932145.1 Acanthosepion lycidas
TTTCTTTATTTCTTCTTTATATTTTACTATATGGTACCTAATAAAAAAAGCTACTAAAAGTAGAAATTGCTGAATTGCGTGGTTCCTTTATAGATATAGAAGGAAATACGTTCAGATTATAAAGATAGAGAGGATAGATATTGATTGAAATGTAAGTGACACAGTTGATTTTCAGAAAATTATCTAACTTTCATTTACGCAGGAAACTGACTCTCACCATGCGGTATTGATTTCTATGTCCTCCTCTACCTCGCTCTATCTATCTTTCTCAACACACACACACACACACACACACACACACACACACACACATACATACATATATATATATATATATATATATATATATATATATATATATATATATATATATATATTGGTCATATGATCTATTAAGGTGTTAATCTGCTTATACAAATGATCTATAAAAAAGCTTCGGTTCTGTTAATGAGTGTTTTTTTTCCAAATACCACATTAATATATCAAATCTCGAAAGATATAATACTGTAGTCTAGGTCTTATAGTCCAAAAGTCAGCGTTATAACCATTCCTCCATATATATATATATATATATATATATATATATATATATATATATACTATTAGTAATACTCGGTTGGAAAAACCTCGGATAGCACAACTTGTAAGTCTCTGAAAACAAATTGGTACCAAAGGAAATAATTTGGAAAAAAGAAGGTAATTTCAAAAAGCGTTTTTACAATCATTTAAGTAGCTTTAAGCATGAAAATTACAAACACAGTATCAGCCTGTCTACATACAGATGGAATATTAAACAGGAAGATGGTATTGACCCCATCTTAAAATGGGAAATACTTCAATAAAATGTAATAAGTATAAAGCAGGGGACAAGTATTGCTTATTATGTATGGTGGAAAAATTAACAATAGCCACCTTCGATAAACCTAATAATTTATTAAATCAAAGATCTGTGATTTTAAATAGGTGTAGACATAGGAAGTCCTGGTTATTGGAATAGAGGCTCTGTTTTGTTTTTTTGTTTTTTTTTTGGAGGGGGTTGTTTTGTTTTTTGGGGGTTTTTTTCTATCTTCTTCTGTCACGTGTTTTTATGCTAATTAGTATTTAGTGGTTTATCAATAAATACTGTTTCATGTTATTTCCTCTTTAGCCAGCTTACCCTGAAGATCCGTTTAGCTGAAACCTAGGTAGGTTGTTCCTAGTTCGTTCTTTAGGATTTATTCCATTGAGATATATATATATATATATATATATATATATATATATATATATATATATATATATAGAGAGAGAGAGAGAGAGAGAGAGGCATTGAGTAAATACCTATCGGGGGCAGTCTGTTTCACTCTTAAACGCAATTGTCAGACAGTTTAAACATGGAACAGACTACTGCTGGGTGAATTGAAATATTAATTAAAAATATTAAGTAAAATATTATAATTTAATTGATAATATAACATAACATAACAACTTCGAATTTCGAAGAAAAAATTTACACCTGGAAGAAAAAATTTACACCTGGAAGAAAAAATTTACACCTGGAAGAAAAAATACAGTTGCAAAAAATGAAAGGCGTAAGTAAAAAACAAAATTTAATTAACCTGCGCGTGTAAAATGAAAAGCGAATTGAAAAAGACGCGGAGTAAAGTGAAAATTATTGGAAATACCGTATAAACCACAATGTTATATATATATATATATATATATATATATATATATATATATATATATATATATATATATACAAGTATATGATTGGTGTATACGGAATGAATTCCAATAACCAACAATTACTATTCTTAAAAGAGTGCTCAATACAAAGTAGAGCAGATATAATTATATATTTTTTTTAAATTTATAACATAAATATGTTATAAAATCACTACAAAAATAGCCATTATGTTTCAACACCCCCGGTGTCTTATCAAGTTTTGATGTTGAATGTAAAAGAAATGGTTTTAAAAGTTTCAAATTAATTAACAATCCTTCGCAAGGGGAAAACGTTGTTACAAAAGCTAGATTGACTAATCAAAATACAAGTATAGGAAAATTCAAAAAGCTTGACAACGAAGTCATGTTATAATAGCTATTCAGATCTTCAAAATACGGGTAATATTAAAAAAGAATTTATTCTAACCAATAATTATTAAATTATACGATAAAATTTGATATTAAAATTAAAAACTGCCAATTTTAAAATGCAAACTTAATCGCTATTAAGTTTAAAACTATAAAATTACTGAGGAGCAAAGAAGAAATACATATGTTATTCAATTTATTTCTTCATTGAAATTACGTTAGAATAGACGCTAATTTGTTTGTGTGTGTGTATGTGTGTATGTGTGTGTGTTTGTGTATATATATATATATGTGTGTGTGTGTGCATATATATATATATATATATATATATATATATATATATATATATATATAATTGTGTATTTGGGCACCATGTGGCCGTGTTCATAGTTGATGTTATTAAGTGTTGGCTTTTTTTATTAATAAGGTTTCCATTATTTTTATCTTTTTCTTACATGTGGATGAGGCTCCGATATTTGTATTATCAACGTGTATGTTGTGGATGATTAAATATTTAACCTGAAATGTATAATAACCAATATATATATATATATATATATATATATATATATATATATATATATATACATACATACTGGCTGTATACGTTGTGGATGACTATATATATATATCACTGTATAATGCACATTATGTATATAATATATATATATATATATATATATATATATATATATATATATATATATATATATATATATATATATGTGTGTGTGTGTGTGTGTGTGTACATACTGGCTATATACATTGTGTGTCGTACCTAGATCCGATGTTATTTGTATACATATTCCATTTTATAGCAACTTTCTACCAAAAAAAGTTATCAAGAAAGTTATTAAGAAAAGTATGTTTTCGAGGGTGGAAATAAGCATAAAACACTTATGAAAATTTGTATTTAACAGCAAAATTGTACAATATTCAATATTTGCATTTATTCTCTTTCAATTGTAATACTTCAACAAACCTGTTTTGAATTGAATCAATAATTTTTCTGAGAGTTTCAAATGGAATTTCACTCCAATACTGTTTAATGCAAGATTTTAAAGTTCCTCTATCTTCAAATTGACGTTTATTTTTTGTATACTCTTCTTGTCAAAATTACACACAAATTTTCTATTGGGTTTAAATCTGGAGACTTAGTGGGCCAGTTCAAAAGTTCAATATTTTTTTTCTTTTAAACCAGTCTTTCGTGAGCTTAAAAGTATGTAAGGCTGTGTTGTCGTCTTGAAAAATGGCGGTGACTAGACGATTCATAAATGTGACGACTTTTTTCCAATACATTGTTTATATCGAGCAAAGTTTTGTTTCCCTTCCATCACTACAAAATGAGCCTTTCCAGACGCAGGAAAAGCACCTCAAACTATAACAGATCCTCTTCCAAATGGTCTTTTTGGAAACAGTTGCTTCTCCTTTCTTAAATCATGCCAATAACATTAGTAGCCGTCGGACCCATCCAAATTAAACTTATTCTCATCAGAAAACACCACGGTTTCCCATTTTTCCTTTGTCCATGTTACCTTTTTCATTACCCAATCTACGCGCATCTTCTGTTTAACATTTAAAGCAGTGTCTGTTTTCCTGATTCGATACACGAGATTTTGCGATTCATGGAGTTGACGAACTCTTCTTGGAGTGATGGGTAAATTCTGAGATGTTTGCAGATCTCTTGAGCTCGATTGTCCTTTAGAAACTTCTCGAAAATGCCAACGTTTGGCTGTATTTGTAATTTTAGTTGGACGACCTGAACGTTCTAGTGCCACACGGTTGAAGTCCTTTAGATAATTTTCACAACTGATCGAGACTTCAACAGTTCTCTTGCAATGAAACTTATAGATTTTCCTTCCAGTTTATAAGCAGAAATTTACACTTTTTCATTTTCATTCAGTGCCAAATTCAATTATGAAATGTTTAAATAGGACTCACGTGGCTTAAAATCATGATAAGAGTCGTTTTATAATCTGCACATGCACTTATTCTTCATTTGGCATTCTGAAGTAAACCATATATGCAAATGTCAAAACCGTCTTATAATCATTTCCACCATCGAAAATGAAGCTTTTGTTAATAACTTTTTTTGGTGCAGAGTTGTTATAAAATCGAATATGTATACTAATACACATCTGTTGTGGATTCCGGGTTGAAATCCGGTACCAATAAATAACAAACACCAGCAATAAATATATGAAAATAATGTATTAACGTAATAATACAAACTGGTAAAGCAGGTTAGTGGTTCCAGGAATACGGGTTAGTAGCAAAATATATATACAGTCTTTGGTATTGAAGTATCGCTGTATGACTTCTTACTGAGTCTACGTGCTCGCTCACTGTGACTCCTACAAAGCTGTTATCTCACCCTCACTCTTTCGGTTACCTACAACCTTTTACTCTGGACTCGACTCTTAGGTCTTGCTCTCTCGGGCCTTCACGTAGCTGTAGTATAGTTATTTTCTAAGCATAGCGTAGATGTGGCACAAGGCTGAAAGTATGGGGCATCGAACTCACTTTTCAGTTGTAACTGATCTAGCGAGACAAGCTTGCTAACCATTACACCACGCCGAGGTGCCCCACGTAGCCGTAGTATATGTATATACTGAGTAAGTCCATTTGTGTAAAAAGGGGTGGACCCCTCAACACCATCGGCTCTAGGTACCACACAGAAATTTTCAGAGGAATTTGTGCAGTAATAAGAAAATTAGTAACAATTTCCTGGGATGTCTTATACTTATTTTCACCACTGTAGGCAAGAGGGAAAGCGAAAAGTAACGAATAACCAACCTAACGAGCTTGTGTGAATGGTTAGCAGAACAGGATTAGGAACGATAACAAAACCACAAAACTTACCAAGAGATATAAAGAACAGGAAGTTGTGGAAGAGTGTGATTTAAACGAAGACGACGAAGAAGAAATTTTTGTTTACCTTTTTTTTTTCCTTCGTTTTTTTCAACCTTTGTATTTCTCTTCTTGTAACTTAGGAAAGGTTACTGAATGAGGAATAGCAAAAAAGGAGATTGGAAATGAAATCATAATCTTTATAACATCAACAAAATACAATACTCGCCAGCGGCATAAAATAGGTAAACCACTACTAGTGGTGGACAGCATATTACACCCACTTACAATAGTGTCTGACGTAGGAGGATTGGGACATACGCGTTAATGTTCATAGGTACGGTATATAATACTCTGATAGATAGATAGATAGATAGATAGATAGATAGATAGATAGATGAAGTGACTGTGTGTTGTAACCTAGAAAAGGTAACTGAATGAGGAATAATGCAAACGGGGGTTGAAAATGAAATGGTAATCTTCATAACATCAACAAAATACAATACTCGCCAGCGGCGTGAAGTAGGTAAACCACTGCTAGTAGTGGACTACTAAGACAGCATATTGCCCCCACTTACAATTGTGTTCAACGTATTTATAAGGATTGGGACATACCCACTAGTGTCCATATGTACGGTATGTAACACCTCCTTTTTTCTCTTTCTCTCTATTCCCTTATTTTCTTTATTTTGATCATGTGACCCTATCTACATTTTTCATACTGTTTTCCTAGTTCATTTTTTCTTACCGATTAATTCATTTCTCTCTCTCTCTCTCTCTCTCTCTCTCTCTCTCTCTCTCTCTCTCTCTCTCTCTCTCTTTCTCTCTGTTTCTTTTTCCCATTCAACAGATCGTTTTCTTTTATTGACATTTTATCTTTTTCTTTACTCTCTTTCTCTTTACCAATATGCATCCCCGTTTCTTTCTGACTGATTTTCTGAATCAGGAAGTGAGTGTTGACATTTCCCGGGTATATAGCGAGGAAAACGCTTGAAGAATCTGACACTCACGGTACATAGTGAAGTCAAGCGGGAAAGCGGAAAGCAACGAATAACCTACCTAACGAGCTGGTGTGAATGGTTAGCAAAACAGGATTAGGAGAGATAACAAAAACACAAAAGAGATATAAAGGACAGGAAGTTTTGGAGGAGCGTGATCGAAGACAGTTTTTTCTCTTTGTTTCCCACTCATTGAGACATTTACTGAATTTCGATATTTCTTCATTCTCTCTTTTTTTTTTCTTTCACCTTTTTTCCTTCATAATTCACCTCGTTTCTATTTCCTTTTCTTTATAACAATTTTATAGCTTATCTTTTTTTTTCGTTCACTCATTCCGTATGTTAATTATGTCACTTTGTCGTACCTTTTCACTTTGTCACACATCTGTCTTCTTTTTCTCACTACTTGTCTGATTAATCTTTCCATTCCGTTCTTCTTCCCCTTAAATGTTTCTACAATATTTCCCCTCTTCTTTCATTAAGTGAAATTCTCGCCCCTCATCTTGAACAATAACTATTTTGTAGTTCCGACAATATCTCCGCCAAAGTACCTGCCGGGACGACTTATTGGTCCGGATGTGACATCTCTTTCATCCACACCCGTCTGCAAACGTTGAACCGGAAATTACTTCGCGCCAATACCGTGTCCATGATATATATATATATATATATATATATATATATATATATATATATATATATATTTTTTTTGCTTGTTTTGTTTAGAAATGGTTCTGATTTTCCCTTAAGCTTCTGACCCCCAAATGCCAATGGACTCCTTTCAGTTAGTTTCAACATTGAATTTTCTTTTTTAACACAGCCACTTCAGACACATGGCCAAAAGATCAATCAGCTGAGAAAAATATAAGAGTGCATGTTGAGATCTGTAGCCTCGGGATATCATGGTGATTTTGCCGTTAGTAGACTGATTGCCTGAAAGAAAAGGAAGATATGCATTTTATTTATTTTATATTTATTTTATTTTTTTTTTTCAGCTTTGGCCACCCCTTTTATTTGATATACAATAAATCACAGAAGACCTCAGTCGTTAATAGAAATGTGGTTAATTTTGTCTCAAAAGAAGCAAACTATTATTTATGCTAATTACACGTGGATTATTGAGCGAATCTTTGTTTTATACAAGTAGTCATAGAAGATCTCTGTCGCTAGTAGAAATGTGGTTAAATTTTGTCTTAAATTTCGTTTGTTATCATAAAATTTCGTCCATTTTATCCTCAAGCTTTCATCAGGAGTTTGTCGACGCATGTGCACGCAGGTTTGATTTAAAACACCAAGTTCTCCATTCGACAATAGCGTAATGGTTCGTGAATTTTGTGACAGTTATTTCAATACCTGAACCGATCAGATTGTACTCAATGTAAGCGCGGGCGATCCATAATAAAGTACGGGAAAGGGAAAAATCTACTCCGTAGATTAAATAAATGGATCAGTTCGAATTATCCTGAAGTTTATTTAAATCAGCAAGTACTTGATAAAAGTCGGATGGCATGAAATATATCGTTTATATTGGCCTTTATTTGACTTTTTCAGGCGAAGAGTATGGAAGATTACATTGCACTAATATTATAGGGATCGGAATATAGCTTTGAAAATTATTAACTAAAAGATGGTCATTGATAGTCAATAGATTTGATAAGACTGTGTAGTTTAAAATAAGTAATAGTTTTTTTTTTCCTAACGTCCCCGCTTGTTTTAATTCACGAGTCGTCTTGATTCTGCTCTTCCAATCTCCGTTTGACCAACAGGTAAAAATTCCGAGTGTTGTTCATGTTGAATCAGAGAGGTTCTCCGGGTAACAGAAAAAGAAATCTCTGGAGATAAAAGGCATTGGTTGACTATCTATCTATATTTCTATCTATATATCTATCTATCTTATTTTGTCCACATTTATCTATCTATTTATCTATCTCATTTTATTCATATCTATCTATGTATGTATGTATCTATCTATCTATCTATCTATCTATCTATCTCAGTTTGTACACATCTGTATTTATATATCTTATTTTGTCGACATCTATCTATCTATCTATCTATCTATCTCAGTTTGTCCACATCTCTCTATTTATTTAATTAAATATCTCATTTTGTCCACATCTATCTATCTATCTATCTATCTATCTATCTATCTCAGTTTTTCCACATCTATCTATCTATCTATCTATTTCAGTTTGTCCATATCTATCTATCTATCTATCTATCCTTCTATCTCAGTTTGTCCACATCTATCTATCTATCTATCTATCTCAGTTTGTCCATATCTATCTATCTATCTATCTATCTCAGTTTGGCCACATCTATCTATCTCAGTTTGTCCATATCTATCTATCGTATTATCGGAGGCTTTTGTATTATTAGGACGTCTTTAAAATTACTATGCCAAATAAAGAAAAATGTGATCAAGAGAATTATATCTCATCTCCAAAGTATAGGAAGTTGTGGAGAGTCATGTTTTCCAACGACACCTAAAAGAAGAGCAAAAGCCCGACTTTGTGAAATAACATAGGGCATTCTCGAACATCCCTTACGGACTCAAGTTCGAAATACAAGACAAATCGAAGGAAAACAATCCCGTTTTCATTTCGTTAGTTACCAAGATGACAGTGCTGAACTTGCTATGTCACATCAATCTTCCAATTTCTTCAGAGATGAAAGAACAACGATGTCGCTCCAGAAGGATTCCGAAAAAAACTTGAATAGAATATATGAGCAATGAAGAAGTTTCAAAGGAAACGGCAGCTAGAAGGATAGTTATGCTTAAAATCATAAATATTCAGCTGCTATTTTGGGACACATTATGAGGTAAGTGGGCTTGCTGAATTTGACACTCCCATGGCATATTGAAAAACTGTAATGGGTTTGAATGAATAGATAGAAAAGCGTAAAGACAAAGACAGATAATAAAGAACAATTTTTTTCTTAGTGAAAATAAGAACATGAATTTGTGGAGAACAATGACCCGCCACTTGTTTTTTTACGGATTATCAACAATTTTTCGGTTATTAAGTGGCTAAATATATTTTGGAATTCAAGAAGAATTCGTTTATTGTTGTTGTTGCATTAACAATTTCTGTTTAGAAAAAGGAATTATTTACTTTTACATATCTTTCTAGTTTAGCCCTAGCTGATGGGGGATACATTCAACTACCCACCCGATGATCTTTACGTGTATGTAAATGTAACGAACACGAGTAGAATTCGAGCTCAGCTCTTCGATTTCTCATTTCAAGAATTACGCCAACCGCACATCCCCCTAGATTTTTTAATATGGACTTAAGTCAAACACAATGCAGAGTAAGGCCACCGCACCTTCAATACATTTTGTTTGGATCGAGCTAGGAAAATACTTGACTCTAAATTGTCTGTGTTGAACAAAGAACAAGTTCATTTTATTCCTCGTTTACTTTACTTTATTCGTCATTTGATTTATCCATCACTTACTTTATTAGTCATTTACTTTATTCGTCATTTACTTTACTCTATTTGTCATTTACTTGATTAGTCATTTACTTTACTTTGTCATTTACTTTATTCGTCATTTACTTTGTTATTTACTTTATTCGTCATTTACTTTATTCGTCATTTACTTTATTCATCATGTACTTTATTCGTCATTTACTTTATTCGTCATTTACTTTAGTTTATTCGTCATTTATTTTATTCGTTATTTTCTTTAGGTTATTCGTCATTTACTTTATTATTCATTTTCTTTACTTTATTCGTCATTTATTGGGTCACTGTAGAGAAAAACAAACTTGATTGTTTAAAATAATCTTTTTCGAAATAGGGATGTATCGGAATTTCTCATTCAAAATCGCCTGAATTGCTCAATAAGAGATCTTTATTTTAAATCTTCTAACGACTTCGCAAATGTATTGGTTGCACATTCCACTACCGGAAAACAGAGTACTCTACCAGAAGGAGAGAACAGAGGGGAATGGTAATGGTAATGATAATATTAGCCGTTTCCCTATAAGTAAAAATTTGGGAATCATTGACCGAGCAGCCGGGAATTTTTTCTGTTGAAAATTATAAAATCTTTCTCTTAAAGCACCTTCTTTTTTTTTTTTTTTTTAAGAAAATAGGTTTTTCAACTCCGGTATGTATTATCGCTCTTTCCAGTATTGATGGGGGTTTCCTTACAAACATTATATTTGAAGTAGGGTGGTATGCTAACTGCTTGATTATGTTATTCTACTAGGAATACTAACTGAACGTTTCATAGACGCGTTCACTAGCCAAATCTACATCAGCACCTGACTACGTGCCCTCAGTTGGTCATGTGTCTCTATTTCTTTTTAGTCAGCCATGATATTTACTGGTCACATTGTTGGTGCTGAAGACCATCTTTTTGGAAGACTAGCACGATTCTTTGATGTTTTCTTTTACCAAGTTTTCCTTTTATTTTTCGTTTTCTCATTTTTTTTTATCTTTTGATTCTGCTGGCTCCAACGTGTCTAGCAAAGATTTTTTTTTAAATAATGCGAAAAGTAGTAAGCACAAATGTTTTTTTCTGTCTGAAGACTTTCGTTTTCATTAAAGCTAATTCGGAATCAGTCTTTGGATACTCTGGAGAAGAGTACCGACGTTTGCATTGATCTTTGATATTATAGAATCATTTTTCAATCTTGCAGGCAGTCAGAAATGACTAAGGATGAAATGAACATTATTTTTCTTTTCTGTTGCAGACAAAGTCTTTGGTTCAGGAAAAAGTGATTTTCATCAAAGATTTAAAATGTCTTCTAGCGAATGATTCCTGTAGAGCCTAGTGTGTTATTGTCATCCACGGAATATAAAACACGGTATGATAGATTGGGTCAATATCTGCACTGGAAAATATGCAACTTCTACGCAAAGGAAACTGCAAGAAATTGGTATGAACACCACCCAGACCCGGTTACGCAGATAGGACCTGTAACAATTTTATGGGACTTTACAATACACACAGAACAATCAAAGCTAATCGGCCGAACATCGTAATAAGAGACCGCAAATACAAAATGTGCTTCCTTATTGACATAGGAGTCCCTGCAGAGTGCAATGAATCTTTGAAGATCTTCAAAAAACTATCAAAGGACCTTGAAATCGAAATCTAAAAATGTAGCAATTGAGAACATCAACAATTCTAGTTGTAGTTGGAGCCCTCGGATTGATTGGAAAAGATTCCAATAAACTGATTAAAGGGATTCCTGGAAGCCCATGCCTTAAAGAAATACATAAATTGTTCTCACAAGTACAGCCCGCACCATATAAAGGGCTTTATCTATGCAAAATATATGTGATTTGATTTTTTCAAAACTGCTCAGTGGAAAAAGTCATGATGCCATTTCTGACCTTAGGTCTCTGGTCGGGACCCAGAAAGAAATGAGTACACACCAGAAATAAAAGGAAATAGAACAACAATAATAATAATAATAATAATAATAATAATAATAATAATAATAATAATAATAATAGTCTTGTTTATGTAGAGAGGTGACAAGGTGACCAATCCCATAACAATTTATTATTACCTACTCTTGATCGCTAAATTACTACTTGAGATAATAATAATAATAATAATAATAATAATAATAATAATAATAATAATAATAAATACGAGTATCCACCAATAATAACGTCCAAAGTACTAAATATGTCGGATTAAAAATAAAATCCATTACTTCTCAAAACGAAAGATGATTCATGTGTGCTTTCTAAAATGCCTAAATTTAATAGGCGGGTTAATGAAATTTACGTAATAAAAGGACAAAATATTAGCAATAACATTGAAGATATTTATTATATATTAGTAGACCTTTTTACAAAATTGAATCAGGTAGAGAAAGATCTTAAAGTTGGAATTTTCGGACACGCCTGTGTCCTTTTTCAACGAGATGCGAAATAAACAAAGAAATGGATTCACTCTTGTGTAGAATGTGGCTTTTGTTATCTTTTTTCTTCCTCATGTGCTGCATCTTTGAAATAAATTTGATTTTGGCCTAGTAGTTTGTCAGAATTAGGCTTGTATAGGGTTTGTAGAGAGATCCCTTGGAAACTATATTCTATGAGTAAACAGAAATCCCTGTTTAATCCTTTAATATGTGATTGTATTTTCAAATATATATTTTAACTCTGATCTGCGCCTTTCTTGTCAGCTCTTAAATGAAGACGCTAAAATCAGGCATCTGATGTCATCAATGCTATAAAACGATCTGTTGAAATGTGCAGCCACAGGTAAAATAGTTGTAATCTTTGATGGGTTTTTATGGTTATTGAACCAAAGACGGAATTCGTTGCCTGTTTCTTCAACATAATTCCCTGTTTTGCATTTGCGGCAGAAATGTAAATATATAAGATTTGAACTGCCACAAATCAGAGCCGGTGGGTTGGATAGTGAGCCAGTGCCAAGGTTGGGTGAAAATACTATCAGTGATGATATGTTTATAGACTGGCATAGAGGTTTATTACAGGTGATATTTCCTTGCTGAGGTTAATTATTAATTAAGTATGCTAGATGATGTTTTATATATATATATATATATATATATATATATATATATAACATCATATATATATATATATATATATATATATATAACATTATATATATATATATATATATATATATATTGTTTTATATACGACGGTGCATCAGAAAATAAAGGTATTTTTTAAATTACACGTTGAAAACAGAGGTATGTGCAGACGCATGACACCACGCATGAACATGGGATGAGGTGCACCAAGATGTGCACATCATTCCATTGTTCCGTCAAACGACAGGGAGCAATGAGGTCAGACGTATGAATGCTCCACTTAGCGATTGCTTTGTGTGAACAGGGTGGCCTCAAACCTGCGGAATTACATCGCCGGATGTTGGTTCAGTATAGAGCGCGACACATGAATCAACGAAAGTTCTTTCAGTGGGTAGAACATTTTTAAGACAAAAAAATCACTTGTAACGGTAGTTGCGTACGGAAGAACACGCCCAGAGGGTGGATGGCTTGATCAGGGAGGACCGCCGAATTACGTTAGCGGCAATCGTGGGCATTAGCTATGGATCTGCACAGGCCATAGGGCATGATAACCTGTGGTACCATAAAGGTCTGTGCCTTCTCGGTACCCAAAACCTCGCGAATATTGCAGACGTTGCTTCCTGAGCAACCGGCAAGCTTCTTTAGTGAAAGGATGAAGAGGCTTTTAGGACAGTGCCAGTATTTAAATGCCGCGCATAGTGTGTGGCTATGTCAAAAAGTGCAATATGCATTTGTTCTTCCTCAGTAAATATGAAGATGTTGTACAAAAATACTCATTAGTTTTTTAATTTAACCCTGTATATACAGGGTGCGACAGAAATATATTTTAAACTGTCACCTGTGTGGTGCAAGCGGACTGAGGCAACCGTCCTAGGCATGACGATAAACTACATCTGCGTCCCGGGTAAGACGATAAATTATATCCAACAGCAAGGCATCTAAGGAGAAGTCTTTGTGGAGCGGGAAATCACCTGTTAATTGCTGGTGTTCCCAGGTCCAACCTGACCCGATGTCGTAGCACTTGTTAGGGTCCCAGCTTTGGACAAATAGTTAACTCCGAAACTGCGTTCAGAACACTACGAAAGTGTAAAAATAGGCTTTAATACCAGCAATACTTTTTGTAAACAAATTTCCAGAAATAATTTAAAAAAAAAAATTATTACCAACAATACATTTTTGAAAAAAAATATTAACAGCCATATATATTTGGAAAAATATTACCAGGGATACATTTTGGAAAAGAAAATATTACCACCAATATGTCTTTTGAAGAAAAATATTGCCATCAATACATTTTTGAAAGAAAAAATATTACCATCAATATATTTTTGAAAGAAAAAATATTACCATCAATACATTTTTGAAAGAAAAATATTACCAGCAATAAAAATTTTGTCGGCATTAAATAACTCATTGATGTTGATATGCCATAAAACAAAATAAAACAAACCAAAGCTAACAAAACTTAGGCAAATAGTAATGGTATCTGGTTTCCTCATCTCGTCTTATCATTTTCTTAGTTACCATGAGTTACCATCATGGCTTAGTGCGTTTTCTGCTGAAATATTTTTTTAAGACTAGTGAATCTGTAATTACAACACTAAGAGCTTTTCGAAATCATTTCATGTCACAGTTATGATGTACCGGATAGAAATTCTATACCTGTATGGGCTGAGAATTTCAGGGCCACAGGTTCATGCCTTAAAAGAAAAGGAACCTGGAATCGCTGAAAGCGATCAAAATCCAGAAATAAAAGCCGAGGTTGTAAGAGAGTATGTTCTGCAATTTCCTACACGTTCAGTTGCAAACATGCTTCTGCTTTCGGATTGTCTGATCGAGCAGTCAGAAGAATT
Source organism: Acanthosepion lycidas (assembly GCA_963932145.1). Lineage (NCBI taxonomy): Eukaryota > Metazoa > Mollusca > Cephalopoda > Sepiida > Sepiidae > Acanthosepion > Acanthosepion lycidas. The sequence goes on from OZ010597.1 coordinate 25,698,874, forward strand.
TTACATATCGATCTAATGCTCTATCCATAAAAATTAATAGTTCTTCAGGAACTGTAAGAACGAAACTGCGAAAATCGCATGGTCTGCTGTAACGATATCCTTCAAAATATTCCGGCAAATGTTGTTGTTCTCACAAAAGATGGAGCTCACTTTTATCACTCCGGTTACGTCAACAAGAGATATTTTTCGATACTGGGTGGGAAATAACCTTAGACAGATTCATAAAAGATTTCTTCACAGCGAAAAAGTAACTGTGATGTGTAGAGGCAGAAGTTGGTGAATGAGGCCCTAAGTTACAGTAGCATCTGCAGTAGCTATGTGGAAATACTGCAGACCTTTCTGGAACCAAAAATAAAAGTCCTTGGCAGTCCGTAGGTGTGATTTCAGCAGGATGGAACCATTGCACACATAACCAGAAGCTTTAAGCGAGATGTTTCCAGGACATTTGATTTCCTTCTGCGGTGACATTCGATGGCCTACACGCTCGCCTGATGTCTCCGCTTGCGATTACTTTCTTTGGAGAGACTTGAAAGCTGAAGTCAAATAACATCAACTAGCAAATTGAAGAATTAAAGGATTCTATTCTCCAAAAAGTGACAGAAATACCGCTAAAAATCTCTTTTCGGTTGAAATCTTCTTTAGAAATTGTCTACAAGAGGGTATGAAACAAGAAGTCAACATTTGGAGGATGTCATTTTTAAAACTGTATGAGTAAAATCTACAGGCCTTGTTTAGACCGGTGGTCGCCAAACGGTTGTCCACGGACCACTGGTGGTACGCACAAAATTTTTGATGCTCTGCAGAAAAATTGAAGATGACAATTTAAACAGGAATGAAGAAGAAAGCTTTATCGATCTAGATTGCGACGACAGATTCAAAACTAAATTTCAGTCATCCTTATTAAAACCTCATTTGTGACTCTCTATAAAAAAAAAATGGATACCCATCACTCTGTGAAAAAAAATCAATGAAAAATTTAATTCAATTTCCAATCACATATACCTGCGAAAAGACATTATCATTTGTCAAAACAATTAAAACTCAGCACCGGTCTCAGCCTAAAATAAAGACAACAAACCGTCTGCCAGTGACGTCATTGGAGCTAAAAATCCACAAACTGATTTCAGAAACACAGGAACAAATATCGTACTAAAAATGTGTAATACTTAAATAAACTCCAAATTTTCAATTTCCTTTATTTAAATAACTGCATTATAACTTTGTTACCTTTTAATGGATTCATTTCATATTTAATAAAGTTTTCCGATTATTATTGTATAAATGTATTTTACTTCATTTTTTTCTTCTTTTGCTAAATTCATATTAGTGGTCCGCCAAATTTAAAATTCTACATTTTGTGATGCATGAAGTCAACAATTTGGTGACCGCTGCTCTAGAGAATGCTTCCTTTTTTACTACAATGTTAACATCTTCAAAGCTGCATTTCTTCATCTGGCAACAATCGCACCCAATAACCTTCTGCTTTGATTGATTCGTATGAACATAAGATGTGAGACCACATTCATTTCAAAGCTTTCTCAAAGATTGTTAACCGGTCTTAAAATGTGACATCATCCATTCATAGTATAACCTAACATGACTTGCAAAGTCATGTTCAATCCTTGTTATTCAAGAGTTTCTTATCATTACTGTTGATAACTAGTTACTGGATGCTTTATTAGTATAATTTTCTACTAACTTGGCATAGAAACGGGCTAATAGCGGAATCTTCAAGAATCGGCTTACGCACCAGATACAAATTCATAAGTATTCCTACTCGAAATATTTAAAAAAAACAAACTTCTCGGCTTGAAATAAACACAGTTCTCCGTCTTCCAGTGACGTCATTGGAGCCAAAAATCCACAAACTGATTTCAATCAAACAGAAATAAATATCACACTAAAAATGTGTAATACTTGAATAAACTTTAAATTTTCAATTTGTTTTATTTAATTAATTACACTATAATCTTTTATTGAGTTCATTTCATATTAATACAATAAGTTTTCCGATTATTATTATATAGGGTGTCCATAAAGTTCGTGTGCACTTTAAAAATTTATAACTTTATTTGTATTTAATAGAGAAATAATTTGTAAAAGGGATTAGAAAGAAGTAAATCTATATTTTGTAAGGTTTTATTGAAATTTTATTTAAGTTTCCACATGTCCTCCATCATTAGCAATACAAAGGGTAATACGATTTTGCAGCTCACGGAAAACATTTGCCAACTGATTTACAGTAATGCCTGAAATCACATTAGTTATTTTAGCTTTACTCAAAACTAGGTACATTAAACTTTATAACATTTTTTACAGATTATTTCTATCGTAAATACAAATAAAGTTATAAATTTTTAAAGTGTCCACGAAATTTATGGACACCCTGTATAAATGTATTTACCTTTTTTTTCTAAATTCATATTAGTGGTCCGCCAAATTTTAAATTATACATTTACTGTTCTATGAAGTTTAAGCTTGGCGACCGCTGGTCTAAACAACAGTGAAATAAATTTTTCATAGCAGTTACCGTGGTCTATTTCTCTGGTCGGAAGGTGTTTCAGGGACGGAAATTCATCGGAGTCTCTTAAGACACTACCGCGACGGTGCACTACATTTTACAAGTGTGTATGAGTAGATAGAGTAGATGGAAAATGGCCAGATTAGTGTGATTTTTCGAAAGAGCAGGTCAGCCTCCGCCACTGACGAAAAGATTTAGCACGGTCGAGAAATGGTAATGGCGAACCGGAGAGTTACCATCGATTACTTAGCAAGTTCTCTGGAGATTCTGATCACTGCTTTTTGTTTCTCCTTGATGCATACTGCTAGCGGAGCGGCCATGTTTACACTGTAACAGCTGCAAGAAAACTGGCGCGATCGTGCTCAAACTTCTATGACGCGACCACAACAGTAACAAGTATAAGTACGAATGAACAGAAGACAGTGTGACAAACCTAAGATATCTCATGGCGAAGGTGCGTAAAAAAAAATCCGACAATTTTATTAAAAATATATTCAATTCATATCGTATAAAAAAACATTAGTCGCCGCCACTCGAAGCATATATACTTTATGTTATAGTATCAGCCGAATATTTTATTAGGTTGGAGGAAAAATAATGTCGTTTTCTCACATATTAACATATGTGAGAAAACGACATTATTTTTGCAAGTCCAGGCTCTTAATACATTCCTTAGATTTCATTTTACCGAGGATTTTACAAAGTGCGGATAGTTTATGACATACACTCATATATACAGAGTGAATCAAAAATACACTTACAAACTTTGGAAACGAGTTCCTGACACCAAAACAACGTAAAAAATCAATATAAACTTATGTGGGAAGGAGCGTGTTATCTAGCGTGATTAGCAATTTGAACAAGAACCAGTAGGCTTGCGAAGTCGTGCTAGCATAGCTATAGACGACCCCCAAGGGTTCCGTGAACCCATTTTCACGCACAAGGCATAGGCCAACAGTAGCATGGTTTTCAGGCACTTTCCAAAGATGGGACGTTGGGATCGACACCGCCAGTCCGATAACATTAGGAAGTCTACTTCCACACAAATCGACCATGATGAGTTTCGAACCCGTGTTTCATGGACAGAATGCGGACGTTCTACTCACTCGGCCACATAGAGCACATTATGTAAATATGAACGATTATCCAACATAAAATGTTTATTTTTTTCTTTCATTCATTCTTTCTTTCTTTCTTTCTTTCTTTCTTTCTTTCTTTCTCTCTCTCTCTCTCTCTCTCTCTCTCTCTCTCTCTCTCTCTCTCTCTCTCTCTCTCTCTCTCTCTCTCTCTCTCTCTCTCTCTCCAGATAGATAGATAGATATAGTTCGATGACGGAAATTCGAAAAAGACACCCTGTATATTCGGACGAGCTGGAATTTGTGATAAAGAAAAAAAATAAAAATAAAAACCAGAAGAGTAGTTAAAAAATTATTATGTTTCATAATTCTCCCTCGAGGACATTCGAAAACTGGTCTATGTAAACGATTTCAGTCGGAATTGGAACTTCGCTTGCCTTTACTGTTTTTGGTTTCGATAATCGACATTACTTCTGGCCTCACCCAGAGCGTACAATAAAGCACGATCTTTCGGGATCATAAACCTCTCGTTTTTTTTTCCATTTACTTTTCGATATATACTTATGTCTAGGGAAAAATATTACACCATAAAAGTCGCATGCGAAAGGATAAGCGAGCTGTCTGTGTGCGTGCAGGTTTTATCTTCGTGAGAGTCCATTAACACAGTTGTCTGTAACATTCGGTTCTAAAGGGCTTTCGGTAAATTTGATTTATTTAAACCAAGCACACGTGACTAACAAACAATGAAGCAGCCGTCTTGATCACATATTATTTCGAATGATTCTTCTCGGCATGTGTTTGCCCTTGTTAGTTTCATTGATTTTTTGTTGTTAAAAATCTTCGCGAAGTGTATTGATGCCTACATTGTCATTTTCTCTTATAATGTAGCCTTTTTTTTTTCTTTCTCTCCGTGATGCTGTCATCTGGTTCGCCTTCTTTCTTCATGGTTTAGCTTAACTCCTAACTTTTGAAGGAATTGTTTTTTATCGATTTTATTTCGAGATTTCTTTTCTCTTGCTATGCCTTACCTTTCTTTCTTTTTTCTTTCTTTCTTTTAAGCTTTATCCTTTCTTTATTTCGAATCAACATTTTAGATTTGCCAATATTTTTTGTTCAAGAACTGTTTTTCTTTTCTCTTCAAGTTTCGTATTTTCTTTCCCATCAGTTTACTTTCTTTCTTCCTTTGTCCGTGCATTTTCTTCTTTCTTTCTTTCTTTCTTTCTTTCTTTCTTTGTCTTTCCTTCTTTTAAACTTTATCTTTTCTTCCTTTTTTTCTTTCTTTGTCTTTCTTTCTTTCTTTCTTTCTTTCTTTCTTTCTTAGTCTTTCTCTCTTTTAAGTTTTATCTTTTCTTCCTTTTTTCTATCTTTCTTTTTTCTTTGTTTCTTTCTTTGTCTTTCTTTCTTTCTTTTTTCTTTGTTTCTTTCTTTGTCTTTCTTTTTTTAAGCTTTATCTTTTCTTCCTTTTTCCTTTCTTTCTTTCTTTCTTTATTCTTTCTTTCTTAGTCTTTCTTTCCTTTAATTTTTATTTTTTCCTCCTTTTTTTCTTTCTTTCTTTCTTCCTTTTTTCTTTCTATCTTTCTTTGTCTTTCTTTCTTCCTTTTTCTTTCTTTCTTTCTCTCTTTGTCTTTCTTTCTTTCAAGTTTTATCCTTTCTTTGTTTCGAATCAACTTTTTAGATTTGTCATTTCTTTTTTATTCAAGAACTGTTTTTTCTTTTCCCTTCTAGTTTCGCATTTTCTTTCTCATCAGATTACTTTCTTTCTTCCTTTGTTCGTGCTTTTTCTTTTAGCTTTTTTATCCAGTTTTATATTTTCTTCTTTATTTAATGCTTTCTTTCTTTCTTTCTTTCTTTCTTTCTTTCTTTCAAGCTTTCTTTCTTTCAAGCGTTCTTTCTTTCAATCCCTATCTTTCCATTTCTTTGTTTAGAACAAAATGGCAAGTTTTGTCATTCATTATTTGAAGCTTTCTTTCTTTCTGTTGAGTTGTCATTTCTGTTTTAGCTTTTTTTTCTCTATTTTCCATTCTTTCTTTATTTTATCATTGCCATTTTTTTCCTTCTTTATTTATTTAAAAAAAATTTCTCTTTTTTCTTTCTTCATTGCCTTTTACCTTTTCTCTGTTTAGAGATTTCGCTGACTTCATTACCTTCATTCTTTCGATCTATCTTTCTTCTTTTTCTGCAATATTTTCTTTCTTCTTTTCTTGTATTCGTCTTTTTCTAATCTCACTATTTTGATTTAATATCATCCACAGTTTTCTTTCAATATAGATGTCATCTCCTTCTTCTTCTACTTCTCTTCTTCTTCTTCTTCAACTACTACTACTACTACTAATTCTCCTTCTTCTTCCTCTTCTTCTTCTGCTACTACTTCTTCTTCTTCCATTTCTAATTCTTCTTCTTTTTCTTTTTCTTCTTCTTTTTCTTTTTCTTCTTCCTCTTCCTCTACTTCTTCTACTTCTGCTTTTTCTTCTTCTTTTTCTCATTCTTCTTCCTCTACTGCTCATTCTTCTTCCTCTACTTCTCATTCTTCTTCTTATTATTATTCTTATTTTTATTCTTTCTCTACTTCTTCTTCTTCTTCTTACTCGACTTCTTCTTCCTCTACTTCTTCTTCTTCTTCTTTCTCTACTTCTTCTTCCTCTACTTCTTCTTCTTCTTCTTCTTCTTTCTCTACTTCTTCTTCTTCCTCTACTTCTTCAGCTACTACTTCTACTTCTTCTTCTTCTTCCTATTATTATTATTCGTCTTCTACTTCTCCTTCTTCCTCTACTACTAATTCTTCTTCTTCTTCATCGTCATCTTCTTCTTTTTATTCCTTATCTTTCTCTTCTTCTTCCTCTTCTTCTTCTTCTTCTTCTTCATAATCATCCTACTAGTTTTACCCTTTCTGTATTTTCCGAGATAATTTTCATCTTTCACCATTCTTCAACTTTTTCATTTATTCCATTCTTTTCGTGCCGTTTCTTCTTATTTTTTGGCATTTTATTTCTTCAATTTCGCACATTCTACCCTTGCCAATTTTTTTCTTCTTTATTTTTCTCTATGATCGCATTTTTTTCATTTTCTTCAAGAGCTCCCGATTAACATTTTCTTCCGATGTTTATTTCTTTTGCTTAAGCGTCTGCCACGTTTGCGGTGTTTATTCACTCGATCACTGTATGTTTGCAGACTTTCTTTCTTTTAACAATACGATTAGCTTCGACTTTTGATAAAACCGAACAAGACAGCCTCAAGCGGTTGGCAAGAAAACAGAAGAATCTTGAAGAAGCCTGAATTCTGCATGAACCACGATTATTTTATGAGCATTAGAAACGAAGAACGTCATAAAACATTTCAATATATTGGAATCAAAGCACACGCATTCACACACACACACACACACACACACACACATATATATATATATATATATATATATATATATATATATATATATATATATATTCTCTGATTCCAATATCTATCGATCTATCTATCTTTCTCTCTCTATATATATGCTCCGATTCCAATACACACACACACACACATATATATATATATATGTGTGTGTGTGTGTTATTGGAATCAGAGCATAGATAGATAGATAGATAGATAGATAGATAGATAGATAGATAGATAGATCTAGTGAGCCAGACAAATCTACCTAGGTTTCACCTAAACGGATCGTCAGGGAAAGTATGGCTAACGATACATACTTTCCCTAGGTCACTAGGTGTATCTAGGTCTGCTCTAAGATAGATAGATAGATAGATAGATAGATAGATAGATAGATAGATAGATAGATAGATAGATAGATATTGGAATCAGAGAATATATATATGTATATATAGATAGATAGATAGATAGATAGATAGATAGATAGATAGATAAACCTAGTGAGCCAGACAAACCTACACAGGTTTCACCTAAGCGAATCGTCAGGGAAAGCTGGCTTAAGAGGCAAAACAGAAACAGCATATTTATTGGCGATAATCAAAATCCTACCACATGACCAAAGAAAAAGAAAAACAAGAAAAAACACAACAACACCGGGGGGTGTAAAGATTTATTCAAACGACTAAAAGGGGAGGGGATATTAACACAAACAATAAAGGTGGAATGACAATACAAACGTGGAGATTAGACCAAATTCAATAACCATGATTATATATATATATATATATATATATATATATATATTAAGAAACATATATAATACCTTACACTGCTCAAATAGGAGTTTCATGCTTTCTGTAATCGTCAGGTGGGAATTTTGGGAGTTATTTTTTGTGTTTGTGCAATCAATGTAAGTTATTGTGTGTGAGTGTATATATATATATATATATATATATATATATATATATATATATATATATAGATAGATAGATAGATAGATAGATAGATAGATAGATAGATAGATACACCTAGTGAGCCAGACAAATCTACCTAGGTTTCACCTAAACGTATCGTCAGGGAAAGTATGGCTAACGATACATACTTTCCCTAGGTCACTAGGTGTATCTAGGTCTGCTCTACGATTGTATTGAGCTGTTTTGTTAGTTAGTTGTCTACTCGTATCGGGGTTTTTTCTTTGGGCTTCAGACCTGCATCTGTGCGATTTGTTCGACAGTAGTTCATGTTTGTAGCTCTTTCTTTTTTTAAAACCTTTTTTTCCCTCTAGATTGATTTGATTATTGCCAAATCAAAAATTCGAGGGTTTTTCTAAACGAGTCTAGTTATCTATTTATCTATCTATCTATCTATATATATATATATATATATATATATATATATATATATATATATATATATATATATATATGTGTGTGTGTGTTTGTGTGTGTGTGTGTGTGTAAGCAAATATATGGATATAGATCCGACAGTATGAAGAAAAATATACGGAAAAAACAAACAAAATCCTTATATGCAATTATGCTGTTTTAATGTTAATATAGAAGTTAATATAGTTAATATAGACTTTTGTCATGTTGAATTGATAATGTTAATTATATTTTATGAATATGCCATGAAGATGGTTTATTGGACGGAAACGTCTGACGTTGACATTATATTAACATTAAAACAGCATAATTGCATATAAGGATTTTTGTTTGTTTTTTCCGTATATTTATATTTATATATATATATATATATATATATATTGGTGTATTGCTGAATCCAGTGAGTATAGAATACAGATACAAAAAAAGTATAGTAACTGAATCACTATTTACATTTTGTCTATATTTCATAATATATGTTAAATAGCTCTGTTATTTAACATTGAGCACTGTTTTTTGTTAGAGTATTAATATGCATATGTATAAGATTGAGCGATCGTACATCTACCCATTTGGTTTTATATACACACATACATATATATATATATATATATATATATATATAGCGCGAGAGAGAGTCATTCATAGATAGACTATTTTGCCGTATCACGGCTCATCAGTAGACATCCGATGGCTTCAAGCTGGGATCGAAACCCGACAGATTTGGCATCAGTCAGTGATTCTACCCACAAGCTATCGTTGCAGCAGAATGCAAATGTTAACGTTATTACTTTGCAAAAGACGTCAGTAGCTTGGAGATCTGAATTTGGATAGAAGAGCAATTCATTAGAAGAAGCAGAAGCAACCACTGTTTATAAATTTTAAAAAAGAAGGGAGTAACTGCAAACGTTTTAAGTTATAATGTGGAGTTTTTAAAATATATATTATACATTATACTTTATTTTCTATACTTTTGCTAGACGTGTTTCCGGTCCCGTCACCTTCTTCAGGCAAAAAGTGGGTATTTCCACATATTATTAAAAGGAATTATTTTTTCTAATTTTTTTGATGTCTAAACATTGTCTTTTTTGTGTAGTAGTAACCAAAATGCCTCAGTCCAAGAAGGACATTTTGGTTACTACTACATGAACAAGAATTTTTACCAAAAAAGAGGTAGGCTGATTGCACAAAGCTTTGCCCTGGAAAGATGACTTCTTTAGAGCATTGTTTCTCAGCTTTTGTAAGCAAGTCCACACCTAAAATCAAATGAAAATATCACGAAACATTTAGCAATGTTTCTAAAGGGTATACATTTAAATGTTGTGAAATAAAACCTTGGATTTAAAAAAATACACAGGCAAATATGAAATTACTCTAATTCAATATTTCTATTCAACTATTTATGGAGCTTATTTAGTAAAATACAAACGGTGTATCATTACTATTTCCACACAAACATATATAATATTTTTTTATGCTTATACATTTTTTATAGATACAAATATTTAAGTAAAAGCTCTGTTTAATATAAACAGTATTAAGAACGTTTACCGAGAAATTGTCATAGAACATATGCGTCCTTCGACAGGATTCGAACCTGCATCCTATATTGAACCGTCATATAGCCTGACTTGCTTTTACCGATTTTGCTACAGAGGAGCGTTCAGTTAACAAAATCGATTTTATTGTTTTTAAACTACAATCTTCCATGATTCTCTCACGTATATTCAAATCTGCTAGATGCGTATCCAAATGTAAACAAATGACGACACACATTATGAAATGGACAAAGTGCGACAATTGTTTTATATATATATATCTCCTGTATATATATATATATATATATATATATATATATATATATATATATATATATATATATATATATATATATAGCCGCTGTATATATATATATATATATATATATATATATATATAATTATTTATTTAAAAATATGATTCAACAAGCTACATAAGAGTTCTTATGTTTCAAAACAAGAGCCGAAAACTTCAATATAATTATTTGAATTAAACTGAATTAAAGTACTAAGCTCTGTTCCATCTTCAAGCGAAATACTTTTGTATCGAGCACTATTTTTTAAAAATAATAACAAAAATGCTAAAGAATTTTGGATTATTTACGTGACGAGTTCTTTCCTATTTTCTATATATTTTTCACCCCCCCACACACATATATATATATATATATATATATATATATATATATATATATATATATACAGGGGTTGCACAAAATGTTTGGAACCCTTGTTAAATTCAAAGAAAATTTATTTAATATGGAGATGGTCTTCTTTTAGCCTCACAGGCAGCTTTAATACGTTTAGGAATGAAATCATACAGCTTCCTGACTTCATCCAGAGAAATTTTTAGCCATTCTTCCATTAACACCTGCTCCAGCTCTTTAAGAATCCACGGTGGAAGATAGCGGCTTCTAACTTCTGGCTCCAAAATGCACCACAAATGTTCAATAATACTGATATCTGGAGATTGGGGAGGCCACTCCATGTATTCTAGCTCACTTTCATGCTCCTCATACCAATTCTTAACCACTCGAGCGGCATGTATTGGATCATTATCGTCTTGGAAGATGCAATCACCACCAGGGAATAAAGTCTGGGCCATTGGATGAACACGATCTCCCAAAATGTTCAGGTAATCTTTGCAGTTGATTCTACCATACAGGGCAACTATTGAACTGAGACATTTCCATGATATGGCAGCCCAAACTATCACTGATCCACCTCCATGCTTCACTGTTGGAAGAAGGCAGTCAGGGTTGTAAGCTTCTTTGGGCTGCCTCCAAACATAAACTCCCCCTGGAGTTAGAAAATGAGAAAATCTGGACTCGTTTGAGAATATGACTTTCTATTGGTCTGCAGACCAGGCATTGTGATCTCTGCACCACTTCAGCCTCTTTTGAATGTTGCGAGTGGAGAGAAGAGGTTTCCTTACGGCGGCTCTTCCATGATATGCAGCCTTATGAAGCTCACGACGAACAGTTTTAGTAGAAACTCGACTATTCAGATGGTTATTCAACTCAGCAGTCACTTTGGCCGCAGTAGTCCGATGATTTTTCGCCACATTTCGTTTCAATGCACGTCGGTCCCTGTCAGTAAGTTTGCAAGTCCGGCCCGAATTGCTACGGTTGCTAGAGGCCTTGTCCTGATTCTCGAATTGCATCAGTGTTCTTGATATGGTAGCTCTTGAAAAACCTAACAGTTCTGCAACCTTAGTGATCGAGGCTCCTGCCATGCGAGCTCCAACAATTTGCTCTTTTTCGAACTCGGAGAGGTCACGCATTTAGCTTAAATGTTACTAAATTCTAAAAATTAATAAGACAAAACTGTACATAAGATAAATAAATGTATTTGCAATAGATATAACCTGCAATTACGAAGTTTTAGTTAAAGTTCTTAATATAATAGGTCTTTGAAATATAGGAGTAGAATTGGCAACTGTTCCAATTATTTTGTCCAAACCCTATACATATATATATCGACTCGGCTATCAAGGAATCTGCATAATATAAAAGCAGACAGATGAATATTAAAGCATACAAATAAAAAAAAAAGAAATGAAAAGAGTCAAATTGTTAGTAGAATTCAAGGAAGATCGCACAGCGGGAAAAAAAAGCCCCAACACAAGAAGGTAAACAAAGCAAGATAAACATTGTACGAGGATTTCAAGGGAAAAAAAAGTAGGTAGAATTTTACAAGGACGTGGTAGAAAATCATTTAGATCCGTGCAAATCGAAACGATTTAACTCCCTTAAAGAAATAACATTCGATAAATGTCGATCTGCAAAATAAGATTAAATTTACCAGATCGTTATTTCTAAGTCAGTCAAATAATAATAAAAAAAAACAGAGAAAAAAACGTCTTGACTTGAAATGAAGGTTGCAAAACAAACAAAAAAAAAAGAATGGACAATCAAGATCTTGAATAAAACTGGAAATGTCAGAAAAGAAAAAAAAATGAAGGCTGACTGTAATCGAAATTATAGCGACCTGTCCTTCTCCTAGACTGGCTACCAACCAAGGCTGAAGTTTTCGGTATGTTTTATTATTTAAATCATAGCTGGAGGGGAAGGAGGTATATTCAACGCTTTTCTAAGAATATTTGCACGTAAGGGAATAAAACGAACTCTACTGGAATTCAAATTCGGCTCTCCAAGCCGCTATCCACTACACTTCACGAATAACCAAAGAAAATGAGTTAATACTAATATTAGCCATTATAAGGAAACATTCGTCAATTATTGGCTGAGCACTCAGTACTACTACTGGTTGAAATTTATAAAATATTTCTCTTAAAAAAACACTTTTTAGGAAAATATGTCTTTCAAGGCCAGTAGCTGTTTATTGTTCTTTAAAACATTGCTGGGTGGGGGTACTTCCTTACATTTTCGATTGAAGTATTGTGGGTTTTCAACCTCATGTTATTTTTTTCAATTCTATTTCTACTTACATACGATATCCATTTTGCTGTTACTGCTGCCCCAGAATTGATGTGGTTTATGTTACTTGGTATACTAATGTGTTTGTAATTATGTAGCGCCAGTTCACAAGGTTCGAGGACGGATGGTCTTCACTAAGCCGCACGGGTGATACACGCTCAAAGCGATTTTAACCATACAAATAAATATGTAAAATTTCCTGCATTAACCCTTTGAGCTCTGCGTTCCTGAACAATTTTAAACTTTCCGTCTGAGCTCCTGAGTCAAAATTCGCAAATAATTGGTATTAATGTTTCACGGTAAATATAAAAATACTTTCAAGGTTTACCCACCGGTTGAACGGTAAGTAAACAGATGTTTTTTTTTTTCTCTACCACTGTTCGACCGGCGGATGGGCATTACATCATTTTTCTCTAACACCGGTAAAGCGGTGGCCAGTGCTCAAAGGATTAAGAATAGAAAGAAATATCCAAGGTATTGACCGAATTTCGAGGGGACAGATTTTATTTAAATGATGGCAGACAGCGGAAAGCAATTTACTTTGTTTGTCTGCATTTCTTATAAAAAAAACAAAAAAAAACGAAACAAGATTGCCCGAAAGAAAACACTTGTACTTTTTCTCTACCACTGTTCAACCGGCGGATGGAAATTACATCATTTTTCTCTACCACCGATAAAGCGTTGGTCAGTACTCAAAGTGTTAAGAATTGAAAGAAATATCCAAGGTAGTGACCGAATTTCGAGGGGACAGATTTTAAATCATAGCAGACTGCGCTAAGAAATTTACTTTGTCTGCATTCCCCATAAAAAAAAGAGTTTTTTTCGATCTGAGTGTTCTTGGGCAGAAACGTGATATGGCGACCATTTTTTTTAGTTGGTATATGAGAGTGTGAAGAAAGTTAATGCATAAAAAAATGCAACTGAGACACCATCTGAGTCAAAAACAAATCGAATAACGTTAATAGGAAAGGCAAAATCGATTCTCCAAATTCTGCAATTACATTTGATGTAAGACATAAACAAGGAAAGTAATTAATTAAAAGATATTTAACCGAAAAGATTCTTTTTTTTTTTTTTCGTTTGCAACCATTCATTACTATGTCACCATGATTAGTGTGGATTTAACAAGAACAAAAAATGTATTAAAATAGGCAGCCGGTTGAATAGCGTATCGGCACACCTCACTACGATCTTTGGTTCCAACTGTCTGAGGAACCAAATTTTAAGAAAAAGATTAAGAGGGTCTTTAAATATATATATAAATTCATGAATCATTCATACAAAAAAACAAATATAGAGGTTAATGATTTAAATGGCGAGAATACATTCTCGCAAACAATATAAATAAGATACACCAACCCCAAACCTGTATATGAATGATATGATCCCTGTTTGCAAATTCCAGTTGCATAAGGTCTTTTTAATTTTTTACAAGCTTTCGTCTGTTCCTACAGACATCCTCAGGCATGGAATAGATTTTGTTCTTGCTTTTACTTCTCGGTAATAAGAGGACAACGAAAATAGAGATATAATCCGAAAAAATGTTATGAGAAATGTGTTATTGTTTTGGAACGTGCGGTCGCAACGCTGAGTTTGAATTTAAATTTTAAGGTTGTGCGTTTTTTGTACAAATATAGTAATAAGAGAATTCTTTTGTACTGGTAGGTTTTCCGTCAATGTGGCATGAACTATATTGATCAATAATTACAGGAATGTCACACTTATTATGCGAAAGTTGCACGTTGGATCAGTTATTTTAATTTCAATTAAAAGGTGCAATTATAATTTATAAATTCATGAACCATTCATACAAAAAACAAATATAGAGGTTAATTTGTAAACAGGAATTCTCAGCGGATTATCCTCCAGTTCCTATCCCACGAACGCAGGTGTTCCTCAAGGCTCCATCTTAGGCCCCACTCTATTCCTTATCTACATAAATGACCTTCCTGACGCCATAAATTCCCAAATTGGCATCTACGCGGATGACACCACAATTTATTCCTGCCTCAAGAACAAATCTAGTGTCACTGACAAAACTAACCTGGCCGTGCGTCTCGAAAAGGACTTCCAATCGGTTATGAAGTGGGGCAGGAATTGGCTGGTCAACTTTAATGCTTCAAAAACTGCTCTCTATTAATCACAACAGAGATCCTTCCCTGCCCTCCATTAGAATGTCTGACGCTCAACTTCTCGAGAGCAACTCTCTGCGGCTGCTCGGTCTCACGTTGACTGCTGACCTGAGATGGAACAAATACATTGAGTCAATTTCTTCGTCCACCGCAAAGAAAAGTTGGCTCGCCCTTGCATGGAGTATTGCTGCCATATCTGGTCTGGTGCCCCTTCTGTTTGCCTCGGGGTTCTTGATTGGCTCCAGAGGCGGATATGCAATATAATTGGCCCTGCTCTGGAATTTTGTCTACAGTCACTTTCTCACAGACGCGCCGTCGCCTCTCTCTGTCTGTTCTACAAATACTTTCATAGCAAATGCTCCGAGGAACTGCATTCGCTGGTTCCCAGACTTCATGAGTTCAAGCGCCCTACGAGGCTGGCATCCTGCTCTAACCCCTTCACTGTCCAAACTCCTAAATGTAGCCGTCTCTTCTACTCCAATAGCTTCATGTCTCGCACCTGTGGTACTCACTTCCCTATTCCAGTTTCTCTGAGAGCTATAATCTACAGCTATTCAAATGTAATGTCAGTCGACATCTCCAGTTGCCTTGATCTATCCACTACCCTTCTCCTCACCCTTTCTTCTATCACTCCTATCTGATCTTGCTCTAAATTTTCTGTAACCCCTTCCGTCCTAGTGGCTTATTTGTTTACATTTAGTCACCCTCCAAATCTTTCCCAACATAACCTCTTAAAATTTTTCCCTGATTATTTTGAAAACCAAATATATTAGGAGAGTCTGCCAATACCCGACTTGACGACGACTCGGATCATTTTCCAGACGAAGTTTTCGGTTTAAGAGAATGCGAAATATGAGAAAATTTCTAATAAACGAATTTCACAAAAAGTTTGACAGGTGGCTGTCGTCTACATCTACTCCAATTCGGAACATCAATGTCCTTCTTAAATCTAATTCCACTTTCGTTCCATTCTAAATGTTCTTTATTTCTGTGAAAAAAAGATACACATAGAAAATTAATCAACCGACCTTAGCTAAAACCAAATTAAGAGATTTAGAAAATAACAAGAATAAAAGTAGTAGTTATTTTGACACGGTGGAGTAATGGATAGCGGATATGAGGTTTCGGAGAACCGAGTTCGAATTCCAATCGAATCCGTTAAATTCACTTACTTGCTAATATCTTTGGGAAAGATATGAATCCTCTTCTTCTCCCCCCAGCTATGGGTAAATAGCAAGAGAGACTGAGTTCTATAACCTTGGATGGTAACTGGTCCATTACCTTCTTATTATTTTTAGTTTCAATGTGTGGATATAATTAAACCAAAAAACAATTTTGTTATGGGGTCCACCCCTTTTTCATATGTGGACTCTACTAAGTTTACCTGGACTGCTGCCGTTAAATACCCAGAGTTACAGTCAGTGAGGGTAGTCGGCAGGGTAGTCGGTAGTCGGATAGAGAGAGGATATACGGGGAGTGAGAGAATATACGAACGGAGATAGTGTGAGGTAACCTCTTGTAGAAGTCAGTTACAAGCAGGTAGACTCTAAGGAAGTCCTACTTCGAGACTGTATATATCTATCTGTATTTGCTACTAACCACGTTCCTGGACTTACTAACAGTATTACTCTTTGTATGATTGTGTAAATACATGTTATTTCTTTTATTTAATTATTGTGTTTGTCATTCCTTGGAGACCGAATTCATCTCGAAATCCACAACAAATTTAAAAAATAAATTTCAGTCCTAATATTGAAAAATATCGGCACTGAAACCTCATGATATTATCATTAGTGAGCTTGGAACATTTCCAAAACAAACATATTATACAATGAGTTTAGAAACATTGAAAATTCGAATTTTTGTTTTGTTTTCTTTAGATTTTGTTTTTTTATTATTTTTTTTTCATTTTGCCCCGAGACAGATAACAAAGCCACGATGAAACAAGGGCTTATTAAATGCGAAAGAATATGAGAAAAAGTAAATATTTTTATCAAGAGAACACAATAAAAAAAATAAATAAAACAGAAGAGTACGCTTGACATTGCATAAAATTTTTTTGAAAATGAAAGCTGATTGGAATGCAACAAGTCAGAAGAGAGTTCCCCAAGAGAGAAATGCAAGGGAAGAAACTGTTAACATAGAACTTACGGTCACATCTAGTCTCTTGCAACAAATCTTCCCAACTATTAGTGGCGTCTAATCTTAGTTATATTGGTCTCTTTTCCAAGAAAATTTTCTAAGTGTTTTCCTATGACTAGGCTTTCTGTTTTTATCCATGTTTTTTGTATCCATTATTATGTTATCGTTGCTTTTCCGTTATCAATTGCTTATGAGTTTTAGGTTCAACGAATGGTTTTACGCTATCTGTTGATACCATTGACTGTGTCTCATTGTTTATTTAATTACAAAATATTTGTCAGTTTTTCGTAACAAGCAGTGAAAGGAGCAGATGTTTGCGTACTCTATTCTTAGCCATACACTTTTGTATTCTTTAAGCTTTTCAGGAACGTATTGACGTGATTTATTTACAGAGTTATAATCTTTGTCTGTTGAATGTAAGGAGTGTAAGGTACGTTGTAACTCCATAGCAAACTTCTGACTATCTATGTTATCGTTATTATCATCTACTAGCAACTGGGGAATCATTATATCCATCCCTGTAACTGTAAAGTTAAAGGGCGAAGTATTGGAAGAATTAGGTCGGGCGTAGATAGCTTTTAGTATTATTGGAAGGGCTTCCAGCCATAATTATTTCTAGGTATTAATACTGTCGTAATTGCTCTATGCGCACGTTTGATTATTCCGTTCTTTTAAGGAGGGTAACACGTCGTGCGCAATCTATAGAAGCCAACTATTGAGGGTATCCCTGAAAACAATTCCATCTCAAACTGAGTACCACGATCGGTTATCACGGGAAGTGGAGCATCGCAGCGTGTGATCCACGCGTGAAAGTAAGCATTGGCAAGAGACCATGCTGTTATACCTGGTAATGTTTCTGTTTTGATCCACTTAGTTGTGTGGTCAATACAGGTTAACATGTATCTGTAAGGAGTATTCTATATCTCCTAGTAACAGTGAGTGGACCAATTATATCCAAGTGGACCGTATTAAAGGGAATAGAAGGCAGTTCAATAAAGTAAACAGCAGATTTATTATGTCTCTGAATTTTGCTTTTCTGGCATTTCAGTGTCTTTTATTTTTTGTCTATATAAGGCCAAAATTCTTGTATTGATACGTTTACGCGAGGTTTTAGTTCCTGGGTGTGATATTGCTTGAATACTATCGAATACTATCGAAAACAGATTTTCGTAATACACCAAGTATGATTGATCTGGAAACTCCGATAGCATTATCACAGTATATGAAACTAATATTGCCAGCACTAAAATTGTATTTTTTTAACCCTGGAATTTGTTTAACTCAGGGCCCTTAAGTTGTGCAGCAGCTATCGCTGGCAATTCACAGATCTACCATAAATTTTATGGTAGGTCTATACAAGAAATCAACTATAACGTTTTGATCTCTCTTTATGTGGCTAATCTCATGTATATTTTATGAGAATTGCTAATAGACGCTGCTATCAATCTGATTTATCAGGGTTTAGACTACGGAAGCGTCGCACATGTCTTATGATCATTTAGTAATAAAACTTGTTTTACTTCGATAATATTTTAAAAATATAACGTAGCTCAATATGCTACAAAAAGTTTCTTATTGAAAGGCGAGTACCTCGTTTGAGTTTCAGTTAACATTTTAGAGAAAAAGCCTATTGGAATTAGTAAATAACAACTTTTACCGCCGCCGCTTACACCCTGTGGTGTAACCACGTTTAGTTGTCCTGCCCTAAGGGTCATAGAACGACGTTTTAACCACGGCGCTGGTCATTGCTGATGCTGATGCTGGCCCAAGCTGGTTGTTGGTCACTGGCTGCTTTGTTCCACACCAACTCTGGCCACGCTGTGTTCATGATTTTAGAGCAATAAAAGATCTGTCGTAGTCTGGCAGCACTGGTTCAAGCCGTGACGAGTGCTATATTAAGAAAAAATATCTTCACGGCGAAAAATAAAACGAGAGAATCGTGGCGTTAACCTTCAATTGGTTTATATAGTTCTTACTACAGCAAAATTAACCCTTCCCGCATCAGGCTCTATAGTGACACTGGACCTTGTCTAAACTAAGTTCGCAGTCTTGCAATCAGGAATCTGGTTGGCAGTTGACATGAATTTCAGATGCACTCAATGCGAGCCTTTAAGCTCCTGAAATAAGGCATATTATTATTTACGATTAAGTAGATACGGTCGTTAAATGTTTTTAGTTTCTTTGAACACGATTTTGTGGAATCGACGTTGGTTCTTTGTTGGCAATATAATGATAATAAAAATTGTTTAGGAAGTCGAATCTTTGTAGTGGGGCGGTGTTGAATGTCCGCTTCTACGAACGTCCACAGCAAAGATCATCGAAGGGTCGATAGGCTTATCGCGGCTTTAATTTTGCTCGTAGTAGAATATATCTGAAGCTGTAGATGCCGTTATAGAAACTGGTGTTGGCTCCGTTCATAAATTGTTGACGTAGCTATTTGGAATGATATCTAAGCTGGCACCAGTATGAATTAAATTTAAGGGCCACAACATTGTCTAATTAATTTCCCGCTTCGTTTGACGCTAGTGAAGATAGAAGCGAACTTGGTTGTTATATCAATTCCCTTTTTATGTTTGGCCATTAGAAACAGTAATTATACGTACTACCACATAATAAATTTATACTCTACCTATTTTTTTGTAATTGTCCCTTTTGGAAAGGTTTCAGACCGTCAGGTATTGCTAAGGTTTTAGTAGGCACTTCTTTGTCTGGATTTGGTTACACGTGCTTCTTTTAGCAGCGTCTTGTGTTAAAGGCATTAATTTATCCACCTATGGTACCAGCCTGGTCTGGTTTAATTCTTTCTTGAGCTGCTAACACAGGCGTTATTGAGACTGGTAACGCCGGTAACAATATGTGTAACACTATTTCTTATCTATTATCTTGTTGTAATTGGCAACATTTCCAGAAGATAAATTAAATTGATGATCGACCTGTAATAATGGAGGTGGACATTAATTTCTATAGCAGTCCTAGGCTCGTTTGTTCATGTGTTTCTATTAAAGTCTTTTTAACTCATTGTATTTGCGAGTAACCAGAAGGGACCTTCGCCACTATTTCCAGGGGTAGGGACGCAATAACATTGTAAAATTTGGTGGTTTGGGAAGTTACGTTTCTCAAATAGAATTGAGATTCAATAATTGTAAACCAACTGGTCATGTTAGTTTGCATGAATTTAAGTGTCTTAACTGTTATTTGTTGAACAGTCGGCTCGTGGCGTTCTTGCACGTAATTTTTTTATTTTAATTGATTATGTATGTAATATGTATATCGTTCGTCGATTGAGTTCTATGGGAAAAGAGAATTAAAAAAAACACTGTCTGCTACTGCTTATAACACATCACTCTTCAGTTATAAACTGAGCGCTCTGGCTGCTGATTTGTTGTTTATATATGTATCACGTATATAATATGTTAAAAGATTCATTTCCTGTGTCCTATGCCAATAGCTCGGAGGTAGAGTCTCTGACTGACGCCAAATCGGTCGAGTTTCGATCACGGCTTGGAGAAATCCAATGTCTGGCTACACTGTTGAGCTGTGATACAGCGAAGTAGGTTTTTATATATATTTATTAGAATTCACCAAAGTATGTGTTTAATAAAATGTGATTTTTTTGTTGTCACCAAATATAGTGGTTATTAAAATGTGTGTGTGGTTTTTTTTTGTTTTTTTTTTCCAGTGTTGAGCAAATATGGTGACTATTAAAATGTGTTTTCTTTTGCTGCTCGTCGTTGTTATATAGGAATTAATTATCGTTGCCGGCACTGGGGTGTGAACACAGATCGCTAGAGAGCAAACACAGGTGATCCCATTTTGAATGAGTAGATCTCGTGAAAGGAATGTAGGAATTAGCGTGAACATCATTTCTATTCTATCCTCTATTAGTATACGCATCACTGTTTCTAATCTATCTTCTATCCTTCTACTATTCACTATACTATTTCTCTATACTGATCCCTATACAGATTATTTATTATTCGGCTCACTATTCGGTGGTTACTTTTCGAGCGAAGATTATCGAGTAAGTACTATTAGTGCGCGTATTATTCAAAGGTGTCTGACACTTGTATTGCTAAACGACATTACTATAGTTGTATCTGCGATTACAAAGTCTCTACTACAACGGGCATTACGAAAGTGACAACGAATATTCGTTGACATTGCAAAAGTGGCAACGAGTGTTCGTTAACATCACAAAATTCCGTTTTCTGATAATTTGCTTGTGATGGCAATTGACTTTTGATTTAATACAGGCTTAATTTTTGGATTAAATCTAAGCCTTTTCAGTTTTGTAAATTGCATGATAATAACAAATAAAGACAATGCAGTCTGAGGCATGTGCAAAATTGCCAGTGTTATATAGGAATAAAGTGTCGCTGCCGACAGTGGAGTTTGAACATAGATCGCCAGAGAGCAAACACAGGCGATCCCATTATTGAATTAAGTAGATCATGTGAGCGTAACACATATATGGGAATTAGCGTAGCGTCGAGATTCTTCCTGAGAATTGCATATCATCGGAAATTTTGAAGTTTTTTCTCAAGTTTCAATTTGAAGCCACCAATGGTGTTTATATAAAAATAAAGAAGACTTCTTACACACTGCTTCAATTTTATCGTCAATGGTTCTTTCGGACTAGTGGACCTTATTTTTAATATTGCTGAACCATATATATATATATAATCTTCAGCCTTCCTTCTTTGACCGAGGCTTACGGCCATATCATGTTGAAAAACTGGTTCTCGTATGATCACCAACAACTTAGGAACTGGTCACTATCTTGTTTGGTGACCGCTAGGGAATATCAGATGAAGTAATAGTGGATGTGCTGGCGGTGTAGTTTCATTTTTTGTTTTTTCATATTTATTTCATTCTTATTGCATTCGCCATATCAGCCCTTACAGGTAAATTAAAATCAGAAAATAATTTTCCACTGAAATTTTTTTTTTTTTTTTTAAGTAATAATGATTTAGTTATACATGTCTTAATTATTGACCCAACAGGTGGGAGGTAAAGAGATGGATTCATAACATTCCCAAGGGTATTTTGCAAATGAATATCACGAACCCAACTGGAATTGAAACGCGGCTCTCTACTTTATAATTACTAGCTATTATCCCAAGCAGTCGTTCATCTAGGTACTGATCAGGCTTAATCTCCCGTAACTTTTTTGACCGTAAGGGAACCGATTTTTCAACATGAAGATGTAAGAAGCTACGAGTTGAATAGCATTAACTTTGGATGACAATAAGTCTATAGCAGGAAGAAGAAGTATTATTGATTATTAAATTAAGTAGATCACGTGACCGTAAAGGAAACGCATTAATGGGAATTAACGTGGCGTCTAAAAACGATCAACATTTCTACTCTATCCTCTAATTACTATACGGTTCGCTATTCTCTATACTAGTCCCTATTTCTACACTATTTCTCTATGCTGATCACTATACGAATTACTATTCGGTGATTACTATTTTAGCGAGTAGTATCGAGTAACTATTATTAGTGCGAATGATATTCGAAGGCGTCTGACACCAGTATTGTTCAACGGCGTTATTATAATTGTATCTGCGATTACAAAGTCTCTACTGCAACGAGCATTACGAAAGTGACAACGATTATTCGTTGACATTACAAAAGTGACAACGAGTCACCAAATCTGTTGTAGGCGGATATAAAGCATTGATCTTATCTACAAAGTGAACGAACATACAACATAAATAGATAGAAGTTCAAATAAAACACAAAAGTCTTTGTATAAAAACACTTGCAGGAATATATATATATTTTTTTTTTTTATGTTTGAAATTCTTCATACAAAGTACCTACTTTCAAAGACTCTGTACCCCCCAAAAAAAAAACAATATGAATTTTTATACTTTTCTTTTTGGTTTGTGACAAACCCGACTTACGTGCGTCCTTTAAATTTGACTTCCGGGAGCGAAAGAAACTGTTTGACATTTCCGCCTAACAATGTCTCTTACGGGTTTCGTCAGGTCACGTGACTGTTTTGTTTTTTCTCCTCGTGGATATGTATAATTATTTTCTATCGCTATTTATGTTTTGATCGATCGACAGTTTCTTCAATCTCTTCGTGTCTACAAATAAACAATCTTAAAACATCATAAAAAACTGTTCATCACATTCAATGAATAAAAGAAAAGTTTTTGCACTTATATATATATATATATATATATATATATATATATATATATATATATATATATAAAGAAGAGAGAAATGTGGATTTTTTTTTTAATTATTATGCTTTATTTTCCACAATTTTGCTACACGATTTTCTGGTCTCGCGACCTTCGTCAGGCAAAGTGTACAGATTTCCACATATTTTTAAAAATAATTAATTTTTTCTTATGTTTTTCGATGTTAAATATTCTCGATATGAGACATTCTCTTTTTTTGTGTGTTAGTGGCTCAAATGTCTACCTGAATTGGCAATAAAAATTTCTGCGTAAAGGTTTATGAAACAATTAAGATTGGTCCGAGAAATGTCGAAAGAGTTATCGGCATTCTTATCTTTTAATGACCCCTGTGTGTGTTTTAAATCTATTTGCATTTGCTTGTGTTTTTGACAGCATGCGTATATGTATATTCCCTCACCAAACATACACACTGTCTTATTACGAGGAATTAGTAAACACATTTGTACACATAGACACACAAAAACACACACATACACACACTTCCTATGCTGTGTAGTGTTCGTGTGTGTGCCCGTTGTTCTTGCCAATATTTGTATATATATATATATATATATATATATATATATATATATATATATATATAAGCATGCGTATCTATACGCGCACTTTCTCTGTACATACACATACTGTCCTATTACAAGGAATCAGTATACACACACATACATATATATGTATATACATATAGATATACTTCCCAAGTTACAAGGAATCATTATACACGCAAATACACACACATACATATATACGTACATACATATACATCTACATATACTTCTTAAGTTGTGTGGGGCTTGCGCACGTGCCCGTGAATAGTCCCTCGCTTTTGTCAATATGTGTGTATATATTCGTGTTCCATAGACACCCGCATGTGAGCGTGTGTGCATGCATATGAGTGGTTTGGCCATTACGGGCGCATGTTGTGTGTTTTTGCGTGAGGGGTTATGATCGATTTAGTTCTGCTTTAAATTTGTTCATGAAGTTTTTTTCTTGTATTTATAGGTAAGAATAATTGTCTATTTAATATATTGACATAATTTTAAATTTATCCTGGTTACATTTAAAGATGTGTTGTGATACAAAAAGTTTTCTGTTGTCTGCTAATTTTATGTTGCTTTTGTGTAGGGAGACCCTGTTGTTTAGTTGTTGGCTGATACCTATATATGACTTCTTGCATTTTGTGCATTTGAGTACAGAAATCAAATTTTTGGAGTTACAGTTTAACTTTTTATTTATTATGAATGTCGTTTAGGTGTTTTCAAAAGTCTAGGAGTTTCCTTCTATAATGATGTCACAAACTCCACACCTTTTTTGTTGTATTTTATGACTCCCTGGTATTGTGTCTTGGTTAAATTTGGATAAGGTTAAAATGTGTTTTAGGTTTTTAGATTGGCGTTTGCTTTTAATTTCTTTGTTTGTTTTGTTATATTTTCAGTTAATTATTCTTGCTAAGTAGGTCTAGATTTTTTGTGAATAGTTCTGCATTGTTTTTGTTGAATGTTGAGACATATGTTAGAGTTTTTCGACGTTACGTTTCTTTTTATTTCGAAGTTGGTTTAAAGGAAATTTTTACGAGTACAAAACCTTTCTTTAGTAGTGTTGTTGGGTAGATTCGTTTTTTCTTAGAATTGTATGTAGTTCTTCTAGGCGGGTTTGGGTTTATATATACATACATATATATATCTATCTATCTATCTATATATATATATATATATATATATATATGTGTGTGTGTGTGTGTGTGTGTGTGTGTGTGTGTGTGTGTGTGTGTGGACATTAAAGTGAATAAGAAGGGACGACAGTTTGTTTCATGCTAAATGAAATTGGTAGGCCATCTACGTTGCGTTTTTTTTTCTCGGCTATTTATATATAGACGTCAGAGATGCAGTGTGAGCAGTCTATTCTATTACATTGTGGGTAGTCTGTTCTATTATTCTAACAGTTATTTTGGTAGGTGGTAACGGTTGCGTTTCGTATAATTCTAGAGGATATTAAGTGGACATAATTGTAGATACGAATGCAGTTGTTTTTGTTATCTATAGTTGTATTTATTAAAGATTTTGGAAGGTATTTCATTATTGTTTGTTATGAGAACATTTTCTTGTGTTTATCTGTGAGTGTATGGTTTGGTAATTTTTTTTTAATTTACTTACTTTATTGGTTTGGATTAATTTATTTTACTTTTTTAATTTTTTATTTTAATTATTTACTTTTTCATGTTCGTTTTCTGTTTTCGAATTTGTATTAACGTAATAAAATTAATTTCCGTATCTCTATTTTGAGATGAGTTCAGATCGTTTATTCAGTAGTTTGTATTTATCTAGGAAGGCAATTATAGCTATTTTCTCCACAAGAAAGGGTTTACAGTTTTTGGTTTCATTGTTGTAGGCTGATGCAGTTTACCTTATATTCCATGATGTTTTTGGTGTAGTTTGTTTTTTGTTTTTGTTTTGAAATAATTTGTATATATATATATATATATATATATATATATATATATATATATATATGCGCACACACACACATATACACACACACCACACACACACACACATATATATATATATATATATATATATATATATATATATATATATATATATATATATATATATATATAAACGAAGAACCTATTTTAGAGATTATTTCTTCGTAATATAAATGTATATCCCTAACCGGAAGTATGAGGTCGTGTCTTAATATGACAGTTCCCCGAGACATATATGACTACCACACACCCACCCAACATCTAACCTATATTTTTAACTTTTCTGCGTTAGCTTTGCCTGTCTTTTGATTAGTCAAAGATACATATCCATAAAATTCTAAAATCTGTTCCCCACTCCTACTTAATAAGCAAACGTATTGTTTTTATAGTAAATCATTTTCATCAAAAGTTACTGAACATTGCCTGATGAATGGATAAAAAAAATTTTAAAAAATAGAAATTTCATAGAAATTTCCGTGCCATAATTTAAATTATTTTGAAATAAAAATATCATTAAATACATATATATGTGTGTGTGTGAGAGAGAGAGAGTAAGTGATATAAAAGGGTTAAAAATAGTGCAATACTGAAGAAATGTAACATCACAGGCATTGAAAGAATTCTAGAAACGATAAAACCTAGGTGGCCTGGTCATGTTGTGAGAATGGATGAGCATAGGATTCCAAAAAGGGTGCTGTATGGACAACTACCAAACTCCAAGGTTCAACAGAACGTCCACTCTTACAAAGACAAATTGAAAGACTACTTGAAACGTCTCAATTTAGATCTGAAAAACAGGGAAGCCCAAGCATCAAACTGAAAGGAGTGGCGTAAGACATGTTTCATTGATTTAAAGGGTTTTGAAGACAGTTGACTGAAGCACCGTGATCAGCTTCATGAATCTCTGAAGCAGAGACGTCATCAAAATCTTGCTTTAACAAAATTAATCTGTCACTGTGGCTTTGTCACCCACAGCAAGGCTGGGTTAATATCGCATTTATGAAAGCAGAAATTAAATACTTTCCTTTACTGATTTTATCCACAAGAGCCCATACTAGCATGCATAAGTGTAAAACGAAAGGCACCATCCACTGCCGACTCTCATTTATCATTCGCGATAAAAGAGTCTATATATATATATATATATATATATATATATATATATATATATATATATATATATATATATACCTGGCCGCTGGTCTCGAAAAGGGCCTTCGATCTGTAGTTGAACGGGCAGGAAATGGCTTACAAACTGTAATGCCTCTAAAACTAAACTGCTCTCATTTACTCACTACAGAGAATTCTTCCTGACCCCCATCAGTTTGGCTGATGTCCAACTCCACGAGAGCACCTCTTTACGCCTTGTCTCACACTTTCCGTGGAATAAATACATTGAATCAAAAGCTTCATCTACCGCAAGAAAAAATTGTTTCTCTATGTCGTGTTAGAAAGCTTTTCTTGTCTGAGTCCATCCTTCAAATATATAAATCAACCATACTTCCGTAATATATGGTCTGGTGCCCCCGATGTTTATCGCGCTGTCCTCGACAAAATCGAGAACGGATATGCATTGTGATAGGTCTTGATCTGGCACCTCGTCTACAGTCACTTTCTCACAGAAGTGCCGTGGCTTCCCTCCGCCTCTTCTACAAGTATATTCACGGCAACTGTTCCGACGAGATAGTTTCGCTGGTTCCCAGACTGCATGAATTTAAGCAAGCTGCTGGGATGGCCTCTCAGTCGATATATATATATATATATATATATATATATATATATATATATATATATATATATATATATATATATATATATATATATATATATATATATATATATATATATATATATATATATAGAGAGAGAGAGAGAGATGGAGGGAGGCACGGTGGAGTAATGGATAGCGGCTTGGATTGAGGAATCACAGAGCCGAGTGCGAATTCCAGTCGAATCCATTACGTTCACTTACGTGCTAATACCCTTGGGAAAGGTGTGAATCCTCTTCTTCTCCCTCCAGCTATGGGTAAATAGCAGGATAGACTGGGTTCTATAGCCTTGGTTGGCAACCGATCTAAGAGAAGGACAACTCTGAATTCAAAATCTGAGGAGGGTCGTTTGGAGACCTTGTGGCACTTGGTGCACCAGGTCCCTGTATTCGGCCCTTCAAAAAGTGTGGATGGTCCTGCACAAAACCTTCACCACTATAATCAAATCTCATGTGCTGTTGTCGGGCTGTCGGTTTCCTCGGAACTGATCTGCTTGACCCTCATACGTCGTATTCGACGGGAGAGTCGACTTTATATATATATATACATATATATATATATATATATATATATATATATATATATATGTGTGTGTGTGTGTGTGTGTGTTAGGAATTGTTAAGAATTTTAGTTATAATCCAGCATTATTTCTTAAGTCATACGTTATAGTGATAGACATGATATGCAATTCTTACATAAAGTAAAAATACACGCACGTTTCTTCAATGATGTAAATGAACTTTGTTTCCTGGGAAAATTGTTTAGGGCTAAATGGGGTTAAAGCCCAACGGTTTAAATGGCACTTCCTCTACTGGAACAACGCAGGTTTGAAGTTTGTCAGAACACACACACACACACACACACACACACATATATATATATATATATATATATATATATATATATATATATATATATATATATATATATATATATATAACGCTTTCTTTGCCTGTGGCAGAAAGCTCAGCTCACACGACTGAAGAATTTCACCCATGTGCTTTTCATGGCCCGATGCACACCAAGAGTGGCTCAAAGCTGCTGGGAGTGGGTTTATCGAGTCACCATTTCTAAACTGGTTGACATCTAAGTCTATAGAACTAACTCTGTCCTGCTATTTACCCATACCCGCGTGGGGTGGGGAGAAATGGATTCATACCTTTTCCAAGTTTAAGAACAGTAAAATCAACTTTGCTAACCGAAACGTTCCTCTGTAGCGAAATCGGCTATATGACGGTTCCCTATAGGATACAGGTTCGATTCCTGTCGGAGGAGGCATATTTTCTCGGATATTCAGGGCGGTAAATGTTAGTATTGTTTATTATAAACAGAACATTTATTTAAATATTTGTATCTATAAAAAGAATGTATAAACATAAAAATGTATTAAAATAATTGTCGGACTTTTTTCCATTTCATATATTTTTTATATATATATATATATATATATATATATATATATAATATATAATATTGTAAAATTTATGGTTTAATAACCTTCAGACCTGAAAATTGCTGCGCGCATGAAACTCAGAATTATACCAAAAGAAAAGAAAATTCACTATTAATAGTACAGTATATAAAGTGTATAATTTTAATTTAGGTCAGTGATTCGGTAGCGAATTATGCATCAAAATTCTGTATCTCACTCATTTCAACCATTATTTAACGCCTCTCTATAAAATTTCTCTTTGTTAAATTTTAAATCCCCACCATCACCTTTAGGCCTTTCTGGTCTTCTTTCTTCTGTTACCCCTCTCTCTAGAGCTTTCATACATTTCCCTCTCACACTTGTTTTCCACTCCCACACATACACTCTCACTAAAATTTTATTTTTTATACCCGGAGTTATATTTTCCGATTTTTTTGGAACTTGTAGGTCCGATGAATTGAATCGTGATTACGATTGCAATGTAATAAATTATAACTATAGAATATTAGTGTTTGAGCCTTTTTTATTATATTCTTACTCTGTCCTGGACATTGAGTTCTACCTGGATTCTATCCTCTTGGGAATTTATTTATATAGATATACAGGGTGTCCATAAATTTCGAGTGAACTTTAAAAGATTTATAACTTTATTTGTATTTGCGATAGAAATAATTCGCAAAAAGGATTAGAAAGAAGTAAATCTGTATTTTTAAAGGTTTTATGGAAATTTTATTTAACTTTACACATGTCTTCCATCATTAGCAATACAAAGGGTAATACGATTTCGCAGTTCACGGAAAACATTTGCCAACTGATTTACATGCCTGAAATCACATTAGTTATTACAGCTATACGCAAAACTAGGTACATTAAACTTTATGACATTTTTTACAGATTATTTCTATAGCACACGAACTTTATGGACACCCTGTATATATATATATATATATATATATATATATATATATATATATATATATATATATATATTGACCACTAATATAATCTATATATATATATATGTGTGTGTGTTTCTGTGTCTGTGTGTATTTAGGCTGCAGCTTTTATTTAAACAACTTTCGTGAAATATAACCGCCAAGTTTTGACTGTTTAAGTGGTATTTTATTTTTATGCTATTTTGAATACTAGAAGTACACGAAGAGAAATTAACAACACTTAAAATAAACCCCCGTGAAAATGACTAAAGAAGTTGGCCGAAAGCGCTTGGAACAATGGACAATATAAACAATATTTCAACTCTCTTACACCCACTAAACGGAAAAACTGAATAAAAAATTAATTACATTTCCCTCGTCTGCCATATTTAACGATATATATATTAGGTTGGTGCAAAAATAATGACGGTTTTTGACGTTAAAAAATACGTCAAAAACCGTCATTATTTTTGCACCAACCTAATATATATGTGTGTGTCTGTCTGTCTGTCTGTGTGTTGTCATATCCAATAAATCAAAGACCAAAAAAGAAAACAAATAAATTATGAGCGGAAAATGAAACATAAGCTAAGAAAATGGACAAAACAATAAACAGTAATAAACTCTCCTCCATATCGAAGTCACCGCGTTACTTATATTTGTTGACACTATTTTCCTAAAATCTAGGCATCGCCCGGTTTTCTTTTCTTGGTGAATAAGTACACTGAACGCGGTGAACATTTCGACTAATTCCGCATACAGACATCCTCAGATCTAAAATTGATAAACAGCGACGGACAAAAGAAGGGCAGAAACATGGTAGGTAAGCGGGCAAGGTGAATTTTAATATCTATATCTAGATAATCGCTAGGCCCTACTCTGCAAAGCGTGCATCTCTGTGTGATGCAATTTTGCTAAGGACACATTTGGGTGTCCATCATCGGGTAATGATCAAACGGGAGACTGGTATTCCCCAGATGTTTCATTTTTTTTTACGGCTTATCAACCCTTTGCAGGTTTTTCCAAAGCTAGAATATGTACATATATATATAGTGATATATATCTTACTAATTAACCCATAACTGGGAGAAAAAAGAGGGAATTTTGCCTTTCCCAAAGTCATTTCCTCCTCCTTGAATATAACCAATCCAACAGGAATTCAGTGTTTGTTTATATTTCTGAGTTGAGGTATTATGTACACTATTTACATGATTCGGACTATCTTTGTTGCCATATTTATCACGACTTTTCGGCTGTTGTAATCCCCGGCTTTCTTCAGGTGTTTGGAATGTCGAACTGAACTCTTTATTTCGCCCATTGGGGTAGACTGTTCTAGTTCCACGTGCCATGTTTAATGGATTTCAGTTATCAGTTATCTCCTGTTAATTGCCCTCTCCAACCTTTTGGTGTCCTGTCACTGGATCTAACCAACGCCTTTATCCACTGTAACATGTGCACTTGAGAACATCTGTGTATGAATTTCTGGGTGTTATAAGCCTAATGTCTTCAGCAACCAATTTTTTACCAGTGCTCATATTGCAATTTTTGCTGTTAACATATCATGTTTTACCAGAGTTCATATTGCAATTTTTTTGTTATTATCGCTTTTCTCTGGCATTCCTTATTACTGGTTCCCATATTGTATTCATTTCTATGCTTGGTCGGCTCGGAAGATTTTTGTGGCTTAGCATATGTGCTGATTCCTTAAGTTTACGAATTTTCCAATGGTGTTCTTTGTCTATGATCTCAACCTGATCCCACAGATGGCGGTGATCTCCCTTTTCTCTCTACATGTGGTCAGCCACGACTGATTTTTCTATTTCCCCTCGTGTTACAGCTTTCTGGTGTTCTTGAAGCCTTACCTTAAGGGGGCGGCCTGTCTCCCCTTTATATTTCTTTCCGCAGCTGAACGGCACAGCGTACACACAGTCTTTAGTCATGTTCTCTTCTATGAGAGATATCTGCGAAGTGTCGTCCAAAGGGAAATGGCACTCGGCCCTACGATTAACAGCTATTATCTATTACACCATCCGCATATTTAAGCTTACAGCACCTGATATTCCCAAACGGTCACTCATGACCAGGCTCGTTGTTGCTTAACTTCGGTGGTCGTATGGGAGCCGATGTTTCAACCTGATGTGAATTAAGCCCTATATTCCAAAATAGGGAAAAGTGCTAAAGATTATCTGATAAATCATGGAAAATAAAGAAGACAGTCTTACCAGTAATTCTTGGAGCGACGGAGTTGGATAAATGGAAACTTTGCAAGAGACGGTGAGATCTATATAACATCAATATTTCAAACAGGTTGAATCCAGAGTAGAATGCTGTAATATATTATAGATTGGTAGTGACTTATTCTCCATTGTAAGTTTCTATTTACTACGCGTGTCAAAATTCAATAAGTACGGTATTAAGCACGGTGTTGTTGGTTAAAGGAACTGCAGACAGCAGGAGATGGGGGCGGGGATAGAGAAGAAGAATTGACAATTGAAAATTCTCTTTATCGAAAGTTTGTGACATTTTAGTGTGTGTGATAGCTTCGACGTCTACAAAGTTTTGCAACAGTGGAAGCCATTTGTCACGATCGATGGTCATGTTCGAAGATGTCTATTTCACGATACTATTGTTTACGGGGAAGCGGCCTATCTATTTTGATCGCAACATAAACATATTAGAGCTTGACTTTTTCTCTCTCGTCCTCTCTCTATCCAAACAAAAAAGACTATCTCATTTAAAGTATTTGCTTATTTTTTTTCGGATATCTTATTAGGTTTTCCTTTTTTTGTTTTCTAGTGACTCGTGAGATCCTATTTACCTTTAAGTGTAGGTCTTCCTGGAATATGAGTCTTTAAATGATTCTAATGTGTGAGTTTCTTATTGTTTGTTTTTTATTTCTCTTCTCTGTGGGCTTCTCTCGTTTTTTTGTTTTTGTTTGTTTTGTTTTTTTTGTTTTTTTTAACAAATGGTGGTGCCACTTTGGAGGTACATTGGCGTTCACAGATATTCGGTTCATAGTTTCTGTGATTGTCAATAAACCTATGTTTCTCTCTCTGCTGTCTATATATTCATTTTTTTTTTTTTTTTTTTAGTCTCTTGATTTCGTACAACGTAATTATTATTTTTTTTTTTTTCTTCCAAAATTCATTTCTTTTCTGATTTCGTTTCTTCTTAGACTTCCTTTCTGTTTTTGTTTTATTCATTTTTCTCCACTTTGCTCCAGATTCTATTTGTACCCAATCAACTTCAGTTTAGTACTCATAACACTTTCCGTTCACAAATTCTTTTTTTTTTATTTTTTTTTTATTGCTTCCATTTTTCGAATTGGTTTCATTTTCGGTTTACCTCTTTCTTTCTTCATTCATTCTTTTTTTTTTTTTTTTTTTTTTTCAAACGTTCTTTTGATATTGTTATTCTTTTTAGCGTCTCTTTTTTTTTCATTCTTTTTTTTCATTCTTTTTTTTTCATTCTTTTTTTTTCATTCTTTTTTTTACATTCTTTTTTTTTCATTCTTTTTTTTTCATTCTTTTTTTTTCATTCTTTTTTTTTCATTCTTTTTTTTTCATTCTTTAACTCTTTTTTCTTCTTCCTGTTCATTTCTTTCTTCATATTTTTTAATAATCTTTTCTATTCATTTTTCCTTTCTTTCTTTCTTTCTTTTTCTTGTATGATTCTTTTTTCATTATTTTAGTGACCATTTATTTTCATTGTTTTTTCATTCACTGATTTTTCTTTCTTTTTCTATGCCTTTCTTTTCCTTTCTTTTTCTTTCTTTTTTTCTGTTCCTTTCTTCCTTCATTATTTTAGCGATCTTTTGATTTCTTTCTATATTTTCTTTCTTCCTTTCTTTCTTTCTCCTGTTCAATTTTTTCTTCATTATTTTTAGCGTTCGTTTTTCATTGTTTTTCTTTCTGATTTTCTTTTTCCTATTCCGTTCTTTTTTCCTTATTTTCCTGTTGATCTTTTGTTTTCAAATCTTTTTTTCTTTCTTCATTATTTTCTTTCTATTTTTCTTAATGTTCTTTATTTCTTTCTCTTGTTCCCTTTCTTTTCTTTTCTTTTTTTTTTCATTATTTTCTGGTGATCTTCTATTTTCTTCCTTTCTTTCTTTTTCTTTGTCTTTATTTTTCCTGCTCCGTTCTTTTTTCGTTACTTTCTAGTGATCTTTTTTGTCGTCTTTCTTTTCCTCTTCCTTTGTTTCATCCTTTAATTTTTTTTCTTTCTTACTTACTCACTGTCTCATTCGATATTCTCCTTTCATACCGTGTGATTATTTCCTTTTCTCTTACTGTCTGTTTTTTTTTTCTTTTCTGTTCCGTTTTTTTTTTTCTTTTTTTTTTTTTCATTATTTTCTTGTACAAATCCTCCCTTTAATTCTCAGCATCTTTCTGCAGACATATATTCTTCCAGTTTATTCTTTGTCTGTATCTGCTTTTCTTATTCCTCTCCACTCTCCCTTTCCTATCACTCTCTTCTTTCTTATTCCACTCCTCTCTCCCTTTCTTATCACTCTCTTCTTTCTTATTCCTCTTCTCTCTCTCCCATTCCTATCACTTTCTTCTTTCTTATTCCTCTCCTCTCTCCCTTCCCTATCACTCTCTTCTTTCTTATTCCACTCGTCTCTCCCTTTCCTATCACTCTCTTCATTCTTATTCCTCTCCTCTCTTCCTTTTTTATCACTTTCTTCTTTCTTATACCCCACCTCTCTCCCTTCCCTATCACTCTCTGCTTTCTTATTCCTCTCCTCTCTCCCTATCCTATCAATCTCTTCTTTCCTATTCCACTCCTCTCTCCGTTCCCTATCACTCTCTTCTTTCTTATTCCTCTCCTCTCTCCCTTTCCTATCACACTGCTCTGTCTCTTTCTTATTCCTCTCCTCTCTTCCTTTCCTATCACTCTCTTCTTTCTTATTCCGCTCCACTCTTCCTTTACTATCACTGTCTTTTTTCTTATTCCTGTCCTCTCTCCCTTCCCTATCACTCTCTGCTTCTTTATTCCTCTCCTCTCTCCCTTTCCTATCACTTTCTTCTTTCTTATTCCTCCCCTCCCTTACTTTTTTATCACTCTCTTCTTTCTTATTTCCCTACTCTCTCCCTTTCTTATCACTCTCATCTCTCTTATTCTTCTCATCTCTTCCTTTTTTATCACTCTTTTCTTTCTTATAACTCTACTCTCTCCCTTTCCTACCGCTCTCCTCTGTCTCTCTCTTTTTCCTCTCCCCTCTCCTTTTCCTATCACTCCCTATTTTTTTATTCGTCTTTTTTCTTTCTTTTCCTATCACTCTCTTCTTTCTTATTCCTATCCTCTCTCCCTTTCCTTTCACTCTCTTCTTTCTTATTCCTCTCCTCTCTCCCTTTCCTATCTCCTTTTTCTTTCTTATTCCTCTCATTTCTCTCTCTTTCCTATCACTCTGTTCTATCTCTTTCTTATTCCTCTCCTCTCTCCCTTTCCTATTTCTTTTTTCTTTCTTATTCCTCTCCTCTCTTCCTTTTTTATCACTCTCTTCTTTCTTATTCCTCTCCTCCGTTCCTTTTTTATCACTCTCTTCTTTCTTATTCCCCTACTCTCTCCCTTTCCTATCACTCTCTTCTTTCTTATTCCTCTCCTCTCTTCCTTTTTTATCACTCTCTTCTTTCTTATTCCTCTCCTCCGTTCCTTTTTTATCACTCTCTTCTTTCTTATTCCCCTACTCTCTCCCTTTCTTATCACTCTCTTCTTTCTTATTCCTCTCCTCTCTTCCTTTCCTATCACTCTTCTTTCTTATTCCTCTCCTCTCTTCCTGTCCTATCACTCTCTTCTTTATTATTCCTCTCCTCTCTCCCTTTCCTATCACTCTCTTCTTTCTTATTCCTCTCCTCTCTCCCTTTCCTATCACTCTCTTCTTTCTTATTCCTCTCCTCTCTTCCTTTTTTATCACTCTCTTCTTTCATATCCCTCTACTCTCTCCCTTCCCTATCACTCTCTTCTGTCTCTCTCTTATTCCTCTCCCCTCTCCCTTTCCTATCACTCTCTTCTTTCTTATTCCTCTTTTTTTTTCTTTTCCTATCACTCTCGTCTTTCTTATTCCTCTCCTCTCTCCCTTTCCTATCACTCTCTTCTTTCTTATTCCTCTCCTCTCTTCCTTTCCTATCACTCTTCTTTCTTATTCCTCTCCTCTCTTCCTGTCCTATCACTCTCTTCTTTATTATTCCTCTCCTCTCTCCCTTTCCTATCACTCTCTTCTTTCTTATTCCTCTTCTCTCTCCCTTTCCTATCACTCTCTTCTTTCTTATTCCTCTCCTCTCTTCCTTTTTTATCACTCTCTTCTTTCATATCCCTCTACTCTCTCCCTTTCCTATCACTCTCTTCTGTCTCTCTCTTATTCCTCTCCCCTCTCCCTTTCCTATCACTCTCTTCTTTCTTATTCTTCTTTTTTTTTCTTTTCCTATCACTCTCGTCTTTCTTATTCCTCTCCTCTCTCCCTTTCCTATCACTCTCTTCTTTCTTATTCCTCTCCTCTCTCCCTTTCATATCTCTCTTCTCTTCCTTTCTAATTCCTCTACCCTCTCCCTTTCCTATCCCACTCTTCTTCACTTCCCTCTCTTCCCTAACCTTCTCTTCTCTCCCCTTCATATTCTTCTCCTCTCTCACCCGATTCTTCTCTTTTTTTTTCCTATTCGTCTCATCTCTGTTTCCTATTCCCCTACACTTTCTTTTCTACTTCTCTCTTTTCTCCCTTTCTTCTCTATCCTCTCTCTCCCTTTCTTATTCCTCTTTTCTCTCCCTTTCCTATTACTCTCTTCTGTGTCTTTCTAATTCCTCTATTGCCCCCCTTCCCTATCCCACTTTTCTCTTATTTCTCTCTTCTCTCTCTCGTTCCTATTCCTCCCCTCTCTCTTTCTTATTCCTCTCTTCTGTGTCTCTTTTCTATTCCTTTCTTTTCCTTTCTCATTCCTCCCCTCTCTCTTTCCTAATCCTCTCATCTGTCTCTCCTATTTTCCCTCTTTCTTTTCTATCCTTCACTTTTCTCCCTTTCCTATCTCTCTCTTCTCTTCCTTTCCTCTCTCTCTCCTCTATCTCTCTCCTCTCTCTCTCTCTCCCTCCCTATCTTATTCCTATTTTCTCTCCCTTACCTCTCACTCTCTTCTGTCACTTAATTCCTCTATTCATCTCCCTTTCCTATCTCACTCTTCTCTCACTTTCTTATTCGTCTTTTCCCTTTCTTTCTTACCCTCCTTTTCTCTCTGTTTCCTATTCTTCCCCTCTTTCTTTCCCCTCTGTCTCTCTCTCTCTTCTATTCCTGTCTTTTCCTTTCCTATTTCTTTCCCCTCTCTTTCCTATTTCTCTTCTCTTTCTTTCCTATTGCTCTCTTTTCTCCCTTTCCTCTCTCTTCTCTTCCTTTCTTAACTCCTCTCTCTCTCTCTCTCTCTTATGTCTTTAATTGTTTCTCGATTTCCTGCTCTCAATTGCTTTTTTTCTTTCGTTTCCCTTAATGTTAGAGATTTTGTAATTTGCAGATCACACGTTCAAATGCAAATTACAAGGGAGACTATTTTAATTTTACCTTATTAAACGCTTTTATTCAAGACTCATATTCAGTATTATATAAAACACTTTTACTCATTTGTTATAGCAGATGAAGATACAGACAGTAAAATAATCAGGCGGACGTAACTGACAATCACAGAGTGGGTCTTTGCGTGACAAAACTTGAATGCAGAACAGAGAGTTTTTCAGTGGGTTGGCTTTAGCTACCTAGAAAAATGTAAGTCATAAAACAATGCCAACTTAGAATATTGGACGCTGTCTTCATAAAGAAACTGAATTGGTTTTATAAGCTTCAATGATCCCAAGTCAGCCATATTATTCTTGAACGCCTTTCACTTTTCGGAAACTATTTAACGTGCTTGGCATTACAGATTCAGAAATCTTTTTTTATGACCGAATCACATAGCACGGAAAATGCAAAGGCTTCCATCGAGAAAATAAGTACCTAAGTCAAAAACCATTACTTTGTTTCTCTTATTTGACAGTGTGCGATGGATAAATTGTCGCCTAAATTACGTAATACTGAAAACAACACTCTTATTTTAACTGATATATTTGCCATAATTACACACAAAAAATAAATTATTGAAATACTAGAGTAAGTTTATTCAATAAAATCACCATTGGCTTCAACCATGACCTCTAGACAACTTTGGAATGTTTTAACATTCCTTGTGTTGGTCAAACAGTCTCTTTTAAGTTGTTATTTGAGATAAGAGCTGGATAGATACATGCTGCTATGAATTCTCTGGTCAGTTTGACAGTTTTATTGGACTTGGTGAGGGGATGTGTCTCTGTTTAGTGTTTGTGTTTGTGTTATTTGGTTCTTAGGGAGTGAGTGAGTATGATATGTGTAAGCGTGTGTATTGCTGTGGGTGTGTGTTATCATTTGGCTCATTAGGGAGTGAGTGCGTATGATGTGTGTAAGTGTGTATATTCGTGTCGGTGAGTATATAAGTGTGAGGCCTCCACACCTTCGTAAGCCTGTCTGTCTTGTGTGGGTGAGAAATGTGGGTAGGTTTTGATTTGTTCAGTTATATATTCATACTACTATCTATATATTGTTAAATTTGTGATTTAGCCCGGCTGGATATTTTGTTTTTAGACGTTGTATCCACTTATTTTCATGCGACTCTAAAATCTTTCTAATGTTATCTGCTCTGAACTTTTCTATTCTCTCAATTATAGTGAATTTGGCATGGGTTTTGAAATCGTGTTTTTCCAGGCGGAAATGTTGTTCTACAGGTAATAATTTTTCATGGGGAGTCGACTTAATTCGTTTACGATAATTGTTAATTCTGTAGTGAAAGGGCCATTCAGATTTTCCTACAGATTGTTTCTGGCATAGTGTGCATTCTAGGAGGTAAATTATGTTATGACTTCTACAGTTAGAATCGTGGTAGATTTTGAAAGTAGATTTAGTGACTGAGCTAGTGAAGGAATTCGTGTTTTCAATATGGTTGCAACATAAACTTCTTTTCTTGTTGCATGGTTGGGAAAATCCTGTTGTTTTTGTTCTTAGTTTATTACGGATTACCTTGTCCCCTGAAATGTGGTTACTACCTATGATTTCTTTTAGGTTCTTAGGTCTACGATATGCAAGAAGGCCAGGTTCCTTAAACAGTTTTTTTAGGTCTGGTTTGAGATGTAGTATTTCCCAGCGACGTTTGATTATTTGGGATAGTGGTGGCAGAGTGCGGTTGAAAGTGGTTACTAGAGGGATGCGGCTAGATTTATTTTTAATCTTGTACATTAGGGTATCTTCTCTAGGTGTGGAAATTGCTTTATTTATTTGTTCCCTGATTAGGTGTTGTTTATAGCAACGTGTTGTGAATTGATGCTCCAGATTTTCAATGTGTTTATTTAATTCTTCATTGTTGGAACATATCCTTCTGAGTCTAAGTGCTTGTGAATAGGGAAGGTTCTCTTTGAGGTGTTTCGGGTGGGAAGACTTAAAGTGTAGGTAGTTGTGGGTGTCGGTGATTTTAGTGTGTAGTGTCGTTTGTAGTTTCCTGTTTTCATCTATGTAAATGCGGGTGTCTAAAAATGTTATATATATATATATATATATATATATATATATATATATAAAAGTGAAAATTGAAATTGTTAGAAATGTCTGTAAATTCTTTAAAAGACTAAGGCTATCAGAACAATTTTTTTAAGAGGAAAACATTGATAAATCGCTAGTAAAAACAAATAAGATTATCAGCCCACAAATGGCAAAAATGCAACCCTTGACGAATTCTGTAATTACATCTCGAGCTTTCCATTTGACAAACTGGGAATGCCCCAAACACAGTCTAATTTCTCCAGACAACAATTGAAAGAACTGAACGATCTAAAACTGGACAAAAATATTGTTCTAAAAGAGTGCTGATAAAGGAGGGGTAGTTGTTATTATGAATAGAAAACAATACTCAAGAATCATAGAAATTATGCTACAGGACGATACCTACTATGAAGAAACCAGACAATACCAACCTCATAATTTAATATATCCATCTCGAGGCTCTCTAACTTCTTAGTAAGATGACTATCTTAACTTCGAATGTAAAACAAGCAATGTTTATGGGATCCCTAAACTATCCAAAGGCAAACACATCAATGAAACATGCAATATATAAAAACGGATTGTGTTAATATACCAGCAACAACCGATCTAAAACTAAGTCCTATAATAGCAGAGGCCCAATAATCTCCTAGGCATCCTATTGAAAGCTCTCATCAATCCCTCTCTGATCTTCAATTGATCTGGATTTTCTCAACCATCTACCAAACTGGATAAACCATAATACTTACATAGTCTCAATGAATGTTGTGAAGCTATATAGCAGCCTCCCACACGGCTACGGAATAGAGGCCATTAAATACAGGCTAGAAGCGTTCCCTCATGACCTACTCAACCGTCTTAATTGAAAACCTTGAATGCATCTTAAAAAACAACTATTTCTTCCTCAATGAAACAAACCAGGAACAGCCACGGGGACAAAAGATGTACCAACATATGCCAACCGAGTCACGGGATACCATGAACTAAAGAATTGTACAAATAGAGGAAGGCCGAGGATTAAATCCACCAAATTTTAATATATTTCTATTTTACCAATGCGACTACAAAACCGCCGGAGAAAAGCATATTATAGGGAAACATTTTTCTTTTATCAGCAAGTTTAAACCAATACTCAATTTACTGCATAAACCAGAGGCACGTCCGTCAAAATGAATTCTATCATATTTTCCTCAGAGATAGAGCGTATGTAAATATAAATATAAAAGTGAACATTGAAGTAAACACTCAGAGGCGACAGGCTTTCATGCTGGACCCAATCATCAGGCCACCTGCCACTGATGGCTTGACGATTTTGACGATTTACATATATATATATATATATATATATATATATATATATATATATATATATATATATATATATATATATATGTATGTATGTATGTATATATAAATAAAAAGAAAGAACAGTAAGTAACGGATGTCAGATTTCGTTGAAAAATACATCTCTACCCCTACCAAAACGTAACTAATAACTGGTACATCAAAATACAGACATAATGAACACGCATACACCCCTTGTCTGGTTGAATTGGATTTCTCTGTATCCTTGGAAACGTGAATTATGATTTTTGTTGGTCTTTAAAACCCAGTAATTTTAAAAGTTACTCCAAAATTCGCTTGAGGATGAAATGGAACTAATGTCTTTAATTTAATTACAAAATTAAATTCGGAGCTTTCAGCTTCCATTTTTGAAACATGGTTAGAACTGTGTAGCGAAAAAACCATATTTTAAATCAATTAATTTATAATATATATATATATATATATATATATATATATATATATATATATATATACACATACATATATAATACTTTACATATATATATATATATATATATATATATATATATATATATATATATATATATATATATATATATATATAATGAAAAGGACTGACTCCGGCAATTATTTTATCATGTTTTCTGTTTATATGTTATTTTTATAGATGCAAATATTTAAGTAAATGTTCTGTTTATAATAAACAGTATTAATGACATTTACCGTCCTGAATGTCCGAGAAATCTTTCGTATATTCAGGCCGGTAAGTATTGTTGATGCTGTTTATTATAAACAGAGAATTTACTTAAATATCTATAAAAAATAACGCATAAACAAAAAATATATTAATATATATGTATAGATATATGGGAAAAAAATGTATAACAAAGTAGAAAAGGTTTGTTTTTTTTCTGTGACGCGTTGTCATGTTGATGCGACTACACATTTTGTACGAACGAGGGATGCTGGGAACTTTAAATTTTAAAAAATAAAAAATTATATCAGCTCGTTCGTTTCCTTGTGTAGTCGCACCAACATGAAATAATTCACTGGGACGTAAATGTCTAGAGAGTGCATTTCACCACGCTTGGCAGATCTAATATCTCAGTGTGAGATACATACTAACAAAAGTGATGTGAAGTCGGCCAGATATAAAAAAAATCTTAAAATTCTAGCACCACTTGTTCGTGTGCATGTGTACGAACACAACGAATTTAGACCTATGAAGTCGCAAGTAAAATCTTACCACTTTGTCATACATTTTCCCCAGTACTCTTCTTGATATATAAAACTATGTATTGTTCATCTCATATATATATATATATACGAGTCTCGTAGCCTGACGATTGCATCTAGCATAAAGCAGACTGTCGCCTCTAAGTGTTGACTTCTATGTTCACTTTTATATTTACACGGGCTCTATCTCTGACATTGAGTACTTTATCCCATAAATATAGCACATCTTAAGACTATATATATATATATATATATATATATATATATATATATATATATATATATATCCTCTTGATACTGTTAATTCAGTTATCCTAGTAAAGTTGAAGTGTTCAGAAGTGCCGAGCTCTACACTGTTAAAAATGCCCAGTTCACCTCAGATTACCCTGGATTGGTACCAAATGTGAAAAAATAGCTAAACAAGTTTTATCCAATGTTCCTCGTTTTTTCTCTGCCGATTATTTTCTCTGTTCGGATTATTTTTCAAACTCGGCCTATGTTTCGTCCTGCGTCTAAAGACCTTCTCCCTCTCCATCAAATTAATTCAATTATTTATAAATACGTTTGTAGTTGCGGAGCCGACTACGTAGGGAGAACAACTCAACGCTTAGACATGAGAATAAAACAACACGTTCCTAGAAAAATTAGAAATCACACCTTGCCGTTGAATGGACTCGTCCCGAACACCTATAGTTCCGCCATATGCGAACACCTATTAAAGAACAGAGATTGTGCAGCCGAATTTAGTGTTGACTGGTTCAGTCTGAAGTCGGACGACCGGTTCATCGGTTGAGCTCTCTGCCTTCGGGCGGGGAGGAACCCGAACGAGTCTACGCCGAAGGGCGGAGTCTCTTTCGGGGAGGAAAACCGACCCTGAACCCGTTTATAGGGTTCAAAGGGCATATTTTTGGCCGAGCCCACGGACTCGGAGATCCCACGTTAAACCGGCCTTGTGCCACATGATGCCCTCGTGGGGGGGTGACTAAATACTAGTGTTGACTGGTT
Source organism: Acanthosepion lycidas (assembly GCA_963932145.1). Taxonomy (NCBI): domain Eukaryota; kingdom Metazoa; phylum Mollusca; class Cephalopoda; order Sepiida; family Sepiidae; genus Acanthosepion; species Acanthosepion lycidas. Next base: position 25,741,953 of record OZ010597.1, read on the forward strand.
CAGTATGAAGTCGGACGTCCGGCTGACCGGCTGACCGGTTGATCGGTTAAACTCTCTGCCTTTGGGCAGGGAGGAACCCGAAGGAGTCTACGCCGAAGGGCGGATTCTCTTTCGGGGAGGTAAACCGACCCTGAACCCGTTTATACTGGTTCAAAGGGCATATTTTTTGCCCGAACCCACGGGCTCGGAGATCCCACGTTAAACCGGCCTTGTGCCACATGATGCCCTCGTGGGTGGGTGACTAAATACTAGTGTTGACTGGTTCAGTCTGAAGTCGGATGACCGGCTGATCGGTTGATCGGTTGAACACTCTGCCTTCGGGCGGGGAGGAAACCGAAGGAGTCTACGCCGAAGGGCGGAGTCTCTTTCGGGGAGGTAAACCGACCCTGAACCCGTTTATAGGGTTCAAAGGGCATATTTTTGTCCGAGCCCACGGGCTTGAAGATCCTACGTTAAACCGGCCTTGTGCCACATGATACCCTCGTTGAGGTGGAGGGTGACTAAATACTAGTGTTGACTGGTTCACCGTGTTGTCCCGGTCACACTCTTAAGGTTCTGGAGGCACTTTACATCGGGTCCCGCAAGCCTTCTTTGTGTAAACAACGTGAGTGTTTTTGGGGGCTCGCTGTCATTTGTCTCTAGTCCCTTTTGCTATGTTTTCTCCTCCCACAACTTCAATTTATTGTACATTTTTCTGTGTTAATTTAAAATTAAACCTCACTCCTTTTTAATATATCTCGTAATATTAATTTTTCTACTTATATTTCGATCATTAAATTTTGTACCTAGAAAAATATCTTTAAATATATATATATATATATATATATATATATATATATATATATATATATATGTATGTATGTATGAATATATGTATACATATATATATATATATTAATTTTAATTATTTTTTAAAATATTATTTCATCGCTACATAAGAGTTCTCATGTTTCACAAATAGAAGCTAAACACTTCTATTTAATTATAGAAATTAAATTAAATTAGTGTACCTAGTTCTGTTTCATCCTCAAGCGAATTTTATTAGGTGGGTGCAAAAATAATGACGTAATAATGTCGTTTTTTGACGTTAAAAAATACGTCAAAAAACGACATTATTACGTGATTATTTTTGCACCAACCTAATAAAAAAAAAATTTGAAATTTACGGATCTTTATAAGCATATATATATATATATATATATATATATATATATATATATATATATATATATATATATATATATATATTTATATATATATATATTAAGAATGGATTAATCCTGAGATGTTTTAATTTATTTGCTTAAATGTTGTTTTTAATATATACTCATTTGTTTAAATAATAGTGTTTAAACAAATAAATTAAAAAATAACTTTTAAACAAATAAATTAGAAAGGGACGTGAGACAAGGATTTGTCTTTTTGCCGGACCTATTCAACCTACACAGCGAGGTATTTCTAAGATAACCGGAAATCCTACCGGGATTCAGCATTGGCGGCCACAATCTTAACAACTTAAGAAACACAAATGACACAGTACTGATAGCAGACACGGAAAAGAAATTTCAAATCCCCCCTCTACAGAATGTAGCGAAGGAGAGCGAGAAGAAGGGACTAAGCATAAACTACAAGAAGACAAAATGCATGGTATTCAGTAAAAGAATGAGCCCGAAATCCGATTAGCAGGTCAGGGACACTAAAATCAAGCAAGCGCAGAAGTTTAAATCTGTCGGGAGTCTTTTGACAGAGAACGGTAAGTGCGACACTGAGATTCGTAGACGTATTGGGATGGCCAAGGACGCATTCCAAAAACTGGGCAAAGTAATGCAAGACAGGAGGATTTCTTTGATAACAAAGAAAAGAATACTGAGCTGTTATGGGACATCTGTCCTCCTTTACCTCAGCGAATGTTGGTCTCTCTATTCCAAGAGGAAGAAAAGGCACGAGGCGTCGGAGATGTGGTTCTGCAAAAAGATACTAAATATATTATGGACCAAGCGTGTGAGCAACGATGAGGTTGGAGAGGATGCAAACAAGTAGGAAAATTATACTTAACATCAGGAAGAGGCAGCTGAAGTTTTTGGGACACATAAAGAGGAAGAAGGGACTGGAGAATCTGATAGTCACGGGTCAAAGAGAGACAAAGGAACGCAACGCCTGACATACCTTGCGGGTTTAAGCAAGTGTATGACAGAACGTGGTCTAGGGGAAGTGGCAGAGAGACGGAAGTTACTGAGAGCTACAAGGGATAGGGGGATGTGGAGAGTCATGATCGTCTACGTCCTGAAGGTACACGGCACACAAAGGTCGAATAGAGAGAAAGAGAGACAGGGGAAAGCAACTCCTGACATACCTTGCGGGCTTAAGCAAGTGGATGACAGAACGTGGTGTGCGGGGAGGTGGCAGAGGGAAGAAACACTGGGAGCTACAAAGAATAGGAAGAAGTGGAGAGCCATGATCACCTACGTTCTGAAGGGAAACAGCACATAAAGATCGAATAGAGAGAAAGAGAGACAATGGAAAGCAACGCATGACATACCTGGCGGGCTTGTGGATGACAGAACGTTGTCCGGGGGGGGGCAGAGGGACGAAACATATTGAGAGCTATAAGGGATAGGGAGAAGTGGAGACCCATGATCGCCTACCTTCTAAAAGTAAACGGCACATAAAAAGATATATATATATATATATATATATATATATATATATATATATATATGTGTGTGTGTGTGTGTGTGTTCGTGTTCTTTTTGTTAGCTATTGAAAAACAAGTGCCAATTCTGCTTAGTTTTCATTATTTTATGTAGTCAAAGAAGAAGATATTAAACGGATCTCTGTTGAGGAGGAACACGAAAAAAAAGGTACCGGACGAAACATTAATCTCAGTAGCCTAGATATGGATATTAGTCTCGTGGGTATAGTGTCCCAAGCGACATATAAAAATAGATTCATTGATATTAGAAGAAGAGAAAATACTTTCAATCCCGGACAAAAGAAAAATCATAATTCATCATCGTTTTTGCAACTGTCTTGGTCAAATGGCTGTGACCCAGAAGACATCAATTTCAGCCTCCGCCCGCATGAAGCTGATTGCCGGAAAGACTAATGCAAATTTTGTCAGCGGTTTTTATGAAAATTGTTTATTCACATGATAATCATATCTTTATTTTAAAGTCAGACTCTATTTTCTTTATTTTCCTACACTATTACGCTTTCAGATTAACTTGTGCATTCCGTCAAAAAATAAACTATAGTGGTTTTTACTTGCATTATTTACATTGATCGGGCAATTATCCTCACCTTTATTGACGTATTCAAAAGGTTTCGGCCGCTGTAAGCTACGGCCTTCTTCAGTTGTTTGGAATTTCGAACCGAACTCTTTATTTCGTCCACAAAGGTGGATTGTTCTAGTTCCACGTGCCATGCCTCTTCCTGAGGCCTCAGTTATTCCCCTTTAACTCAACTCTCCAAGTTTTTGTTCACCACTGCTGTGGGCTGGTACTGAACTCACATCTCTTTGAGTCTAGTCACTGGATGTTATCAACGTCTAAGTCAAGTGTCCTTGAGGACAAACCCGGTGGACGAAATAAAGGTTTCCTTTCGAAATTCCAAGAAATGTCGTGAACATCGCAATGAAGATGAAGATAACAGTCCGAATAATGTAAATAATGTAAGTAATCATGATACCTAATCTCAGAGATATAGACAGATAACTGTTCTTATCTGATCAATTCTCTCGAGTATTAGGTGACCACTGAGAGATTATTGCTTTGAAGGTAACAGTTCTCGAGAATACAACATGCGTCGGTTATATCCGTAGACAATGACATTCTGTAGCATTGACGACATATTTTAAGGATGAGTGCTGCTATGTACAGGTTGATCCGAAATGTCAGAGCTTTTGTCAGCTATCTGAAATAGAAAATTTTGGTTTTCTTACCCAGAAACATAACCTTTCACTTCCAAAGGGTCATTCAAATGAACTATTTCTCACTGTAGCAGTGTACAGTAAAAGTCTTCTTTTTTTTTTAGTTTAGAGCAATTAATTAAAACATACAACTATTCATATTCATTTAGTAAGGAGGAAGTTTCACTCGTATAGTTTCTTCCCAATTGTTGCTTGTTTGTAGAACAAAATTCAAGTAATATGCTCTTCTCGATCACTTCAATCTGCACTTCTTCAAGTCTAGGCTTAATCGTAATCTTTCTCATATACCAGCATAAATTGAGCCTCTTACACTTGCCGTACACATAGCAACTGCCTGCAGTAACCATCAACTTAGTGTGGCGTTTCGACTGCCTATAGTGCGAACACTCGTAAAAGAATGTATTCTTTTTTTAATTATTATTTAATTCTTTTTTTATTATTTTTAATTTTAATCTCCCTCAGTGAACATAAACCTTGGTTCCTTATTTTCATAGATTGGTCAAATTCGGTGCAACGCTGTGTGTCGATTCACGTTTGCGTCAATGTGAACAAAACTGGAAGAGGCTCGGTGTGTGTTGAACGAGGAAACTGAAGGCATGACATCAAACGGTCTCAGATCTCGAATAGGTACAATCTCCATATATCGCCGTCTTGATAAAGACAAGAATGTTGGTTCTGACAAACAGGGGTCATTATTCATGGATCAGTTCTTCCGGAACTGTCTGATCGTAAGTGGCTCATGGAATATATTAGCTGCTACTTCTCTTGTCTAACCAGCCAGATCGTCTATTTGGCCAGCAAGAACTTAGTTCTGACACTCATTTCTCTCTCCTTACTTTAATCATGGCTCTCTCTAACACTTTCTTTGCCTGTGAATAAAATGGAGCCTGTCTATATAAGATCATAACCGGAATCTCCTACTTTCCGTCTTTTCCTTTCTTTACCGTCTTATTTCGCCAGCTTTGGGGAGCCACAGTCAGTGACAGCGTCATGATTGCAGAAGCTGCGAGGAAAGATCAGCAGGCAGCAAGGAGAAAAGCAAGGACAGTTCCCGTCTCCGTGTCATCCAGTTTCCTCAGTACCAAGTGCCTGAGAGACTGCCGCTCCAGAGTGGGACTACACAGTCACCAGAGGCGATGTAACTCCATCGCCTAGAATTTTTTTTTGGGGGGAGAGGAAATATAAGGAAAAAAAAAGGAAGAAGAGAAAAAAAAGAATAAGCGCTACTCCATCGTCTCCCGAGATGGACGGATGACAAACGAACGACCGAACGAACGAACTGTCTTATTTCAATCTTTTCTTTCTTCTTTCCTTTCTATCTTTCTTTAATGAAAGAATCTATTCTATTTCTATGTCTTTATTCTTTTTCCCTGTATACTGTCTTCTTCTTCTTCTTCTTCTTCTTCTTCTTCTTCTTCTTCTTCTGCTCCTTCTGCTGCTTCTTTGTGTCGTGTCGTTCAGGACGTTGAAAATCATGGCTGTACACAATTTCCTATCCTTTATAGCTCTTAATAACTCTGTCTTTTTGCAATTTCTCCCAAACTCTGATCCGCCATCCATTCACTCACGGTCACCAGGTAGGTCATGCGTTTTTCTCCTTCTGTTTGTCCTGTGAGTATTACATTTTCTAAGCCCTCTTTCCTCATGATATACCTCAGAAATGACAATTGTCTCTTAGTAAAAAGTCCATTCGGAAATACCTCTTTTCTCCCTCCAAGTATCTTCTAAATAGCAGGATAAACTGGACTCTCATAATTTACGTGGCCATTAGGTTAAGAGAAGGCTTACGCCGAAACCGGATTGAAACATGAGCTCTGGCCCGTTCATACAAGTTAAGTAACGTCGAGCCTGGTCAGTAAATAGATGGGTGATACCAGGTGCTGTATGCTTGGATGTACGGATAGTGTAATGGATACCGTCTCGGAATTGTTCATCGAAGAATTGAGTTCCAATTCCCGTTGGGTTCGAGATATTCACTTATGAGTAAATACTCCTGGGAAAGGTGTGAATCTATCTTTTCTTCCCCCATATATGAGTTAATTATTGAGATTTCTATCACAACTCAAAAGAAATCTTTTCTGGCTTTAAATAATCTGCAAAGTAAAATTGATTGATAGATCCGTAAAAAACGAATCTGTCAATTCATCAATAGGCTAAGAGAAGGACAACTGTGAATTTCGAGCCGTAGAGAAGGCAACGGGAAACTACTTCACCATCTTTCCAATTCTTGTCAATTCACAGATAAAAAAGCGAAGGAAACTTTTGAGTTCCATGGTCGCCTTCGTTCTAAATGGACTTGGCATTAAATAAAAATAAAAATAATTAATTTGGCTTTTAGATTGCTTGTCTGTTATGATCGCTAGAGAAACAAAGAGAAAGAGTGCGACTGTGTTAAACATTGAATGATACAGAAAACAAGTATTTATGCTCAGCATTTACTTATGTGTAGACAGTTCTCGCGATGACGAGACGCTGATAATTTCTCATTCGCTTTTATCAGACCAGAATATCATATAAGGTGACTAGGCTTTCTAGTCGTCAGGTTGCGCGACGTGATACATACGTGACAGCTGTTTGGTGCAAAGTTCACAATGCTTCTCTAGCTTTTATGATGTCAAGCTAAGTAGAGGAATTGCTATTTACTTAGAGACACTTAGCTTGTGGAGATTCATAGAGTCGGTTGTTCTAAGGACTCCATGTTGGTTATAAAGAAACGAGATCTGTGGAGAGTCCTGATCCTAACGTATAGAATAGAATGCGATTTCACAAAAATAAGTGACATTTCATAGTGTTGGTGTATCGGTACTGTAAATGGAATTGGCGAGTCGAGTTCTGGTTAGTTTGTTTCGTTCACATTCGCAATGATCCCCTTGAGAAAGGCACGAATTCGTTACTTCTTTCCCGACCCCAACTATGGGTTAAATAACAGGGTAGACTGGGATATCTAACCCTGAGTAGCAACCAGTCTAAAAGAAAGATAAACTAAATTTCACAATCTCGAGAATGCAACAGGAAGCAACTCTATTTTCTTACTTTGTATATATTGCATTACAATTCACACATAATGACGAAAAGGAAGTAGTGAAGACTCATCACCGTCTATGTTCTGAAGGAATCTGATATTATAAAAAATATAATATTAAACATTTCCATGAACAAATGTTACAAAATATACAGGCACACGAAATAATGAGCACACTCAGTTTCAGACACAATTCTAAGATTTCTCTAATATTTTGCTCTTGGTAGGACGAAAGTAAATTTTGCATAATGTTTTCATTCCTTGGCTCCTGCGTCAGATTTTCATTTCAGCCATCGAAAACTATTTCTGTTTCACTCTTCTCCATTTATACTTATTTTAATTATGACTCTTTCAGGCACGGACTTTGTTGATGAGTAGAATTCGGCCTGATACATAAGAACCTGAACGGAATTCAGTAGTTTCCGGCAGGGTGTCATTTGATCCCCAAAAATGTTATTTTATTTTTATTTGTATTCAAGAGGACACTATTCGAAATCATGCAATATATTGCCTGCATTTTCAGCGTATCTTGACTGATGATAGTTGTATGTTTCCCTCCACGCTATTCTCGGGTCGTACAAAGTAACAAAAAATTTCTTGTTCCCTAAAGCGTAACCCCAATTCAATGTGCGTCACTCACGAACAGCTTCTCTTTTCATACTCATGTTCTGAAATAAGTAAATTGCTGCTTCCAGAAAAAGAGAGAAAAATTCCTCAAAATGCAAATTCACAAAAAGGTGAGACTGAAGGCATAAGCTTTATCTGCTACGTGTTATATTCCCCGATTTATAAACTTAGCAGTCCCCAATAAGAAATGAGCAGGGGTGATATCATTAAGGTGTAGAATAAAACAAGACAAGAGAGAAATGAAAAGAAAGTATCATTTATCTTATTCTTAACTCTTTTTACTCCTATCGAGAAGTCAAAATGGAAGTCTCTTAACTAAGGTCAAATATTTCGGTTTCAACTTTTAGTAATGAATGATAACCGTCATTTCTAAGACGGGAAAGGAAACAAACAGGACCACAAGAGAAATCAATCAATTAACTCTGATTCAGCACTCATCAGCAAGCGATTCAATAATTGATAATCAATCAGGTAATTAGTAGAACTCCCAATTAAAATGGGCAAAGAATAGAAGCACACAGGTGACGCCCATCACTAACCACATCACTGAAACCCTTGGGCTTTATTCCTTAGACGGACCGGCAAGGCTTGATTACTAGCAACCACGAATCAATACAGGACACACCCGAAATGAAATAGAATAATCAAGTTCAACGAATCCTCGCATGGATATCGGTGCGCTAAGAGTAAGCTTGTCAGGGAAAATAAATGTTTCACGTAGGCTGTGCTGTTAGCAAAAGCAAATATTGAATGTAAAGGTTTTTTGAAATTGTAATAGGACGGAAAGTGCAACACAGAAATACAAAGGCGTATTGGGATAAAGAAAGACGTCTTCCAAAAACTAAGCAAAGTATTAAGAAACTGATAAAAAAGAGTACTGGAGTATTATGTAATATCGGTCCTCCTATATGACAGTGAATACATGACAATCTCTTCACTGATGAAGATTAGCACAACAAAGATATGGCCCTAGAGTAAGATGCTGAGAATACCATAGACCGAAATTTTGAGCAACGAGGAAGATTTAGAGAAAATGGAAACAAACTGGTCGCTTATACTTAACTTCAGGAAGCGGCAGTTGAAATTTCTTGGGCCCATAATAAGGAAATAAGTCTTAGAATATTTGATACTTCAAGGACAGATTGAAGGCAAAAGGGACAGAAGAAAACAATACATAACTTACCTAGAGATCCTGAGTAAGAAATGAGGGGGAAAGATTTAGGAGAGACAACAACAAAATTATTAGGAGCTATAAAAGGCAGGAGAGCCATGATAACCAACGTCCTGAATAGACACGGACACGGCACAAAATAAGATGACGAAACATAGATCTTTTCTCATGACCTTTTCTTTTTTCATATATCTCATTTTTTTATCACCAATGTTTGGGCTGTGAGCTCTAAGACTTCCTTGTCCTATTTAAATTTAAAATATTAAAGAGTACAAACGATGCATAATCTATGTAACTATAACCTACTATTCTATAATATTGCCTCTTTCAGGCACGGACTTTGCTCATGACTAGAATTCGGCCTAATACAAAAGTACCTGAACGGAATTCCGTCGTTTCCGGTAAGGTGACATTTGATCCCTAAGAATTTTATTTTATTTTTACTTGTATTCGAGAGGACTCTATTCAAAGAGTCAATATTATATAATAATAGGCTATGGTTATGTATCGTTTTCCTCTGTCAGGTAGAATAACAGTTATACTACCTGAAAGAGGAAAACGATACATAACCATAACCTATTATTATATAATATTGACTCTTTGATTAGAAAAATCACTAGGTCAGATGTGACAACAATATTCAATCTACGAGTGAATGGGAAACTTATAAAATTTCAAGAGACATTCTGGCGATGTAAATTGTCTAGTACGACACAAGGAAGCAACTTTCATGTCTTCAGACCTGGTGATTATCTAAATATGCTTGTAATGATCACTTTCTACAATTGCCTTCATATCACACAACTCATTCAATTACTTTTTACCTTGAGTGGCTCTTGAGCCTTTTATTCGATGAGCATCAATAAAAGATCAGTCAGTTATGTGCCAAGCGTGATGCACGCTTAGGTGATCATGTATCTTTCGATACCTGACTGACGAGATAGATTTTTTTCTCGCAGGCGGTTGCCATTTCTTTCTGCGGTAGACCAGTTGCCATCCAAGGCTATAGAACCCGGTCTGTCCTACTATTTACCCATAGCTTGGGGAGCAGAAGATGATTCATACCTTTCCCAAGAGTATTAGCACGTAAGTGAATGTAATGGATTCCACTAGAATTTGAACACGGCTCTCCGATTCCCCAATCCGAGCCGCTACCCCCCTCTAACATACAAGAAATGAGTATTTACGTTATCATTTAATCGAACTTCCTACTTCCTTACATATTCAAACCCCAAATGTTTGCACTATTCCCAAAGGAAGACATTTTCTACCCAATCATGTAAATTCGGATACTTATTTTCAAATAATCTTTTGGTCTTCATATAGGGCCAATTTTTTCATCGATGCTTCTTCTCAG
>OZ010597.1:25757057-25797057 GCA_963932145.1 Acanthosepion lycidas
TCGCATTAAAAAAAATTCCAGATTACTTACATTTATGTGTAACTGTTCATGATCCATTCAAATCTGGCTTGATACATTTGATAAAATCTACTGTTTTGAAGTTATCGACATTGACTTTGTTTGCATACATTCGCTACAGAATAGCTATTAGTGTAGGTATCATTGCGCAAACTTAACGTATGTACGTAAATAGTTCTCGTGCGCAGTAACTGAGACAAATTCAGACAAGATCAGTTCCGCGCTTAGATTTCCGTAATCTTCCGCGTTTAGCGTTCTGCAGTGAATGTATGCAAACAACGACAGTAATGGCTGCCGCCAACGATGCGAATGAATCCGAAATTTCACTGTCGATAACTACAAAACGGTGGATTTTATTAAATTTATCAAGCAAGATTCGAACAGAGCATGTACAATTACACGCAAATGTAAGCATTCTGAAAATTTTTAATGCAAACTGAAAATATATAAAAATGTATTGCTGTTATTTTTACTATGAAAATAATTTTTCATACTTTCATAGTTTTTATCTTTTGCGCGATAGGGGGGACTCTAACGGGTCAAGGTGTACATGGGAAAACCGCAATTATGAGGTGGTTTCACACTCCTCAAATACTCTTATCTCCCGATCAGAGACCTTGCTGACTGCTGAATGTAGTTTATCGCCGTACCCAGGACTAAGATTTGTTATGCTGAACAATCAGTGCTTTTAAAGCGTTGTAATGCAGTATATAACTTAGATGCTTATGTATCTTTTTTTAATTTCTAGATGTTTCACTGGTCAATTGGGCATTAAAAATGTCATTACACTCAACCCACGATGGCTTGTGAATTTGTGCTAGCACAGAGTCCGACAGGTTTCTTTTCTTTATCTATTTCACTTAGAAGAATTGGTATAAACCCCTAGTAAGTGTTTCAGACATCCAACATGATTATGTTGACTCCCATACTATTGAAGAATTGCACCCTTGACAAATCGACTTTGTTGGGATTCACGTTCAGACCCGAACTCGGCTCGTAATGTCGAAAAAAGAACTTTGTAACCACTCAACACTGCGCCCATTAATTAGTAATTATGGACAGAAAACCACTATTCATTGTTTGGCATAAGTGCGAAGATGTAAAACATTTTTCAACTTGTGTAGCAAGCTCTCAAGTGCCCGACGAGAGCAAGGGAGAGAGGCTTCCCCCACATTGGTTTTCTGTTCAACTTGTTTTGGAAAGCGTGGGTTGCCTTCTAAATCTAACAACACTATATCTTCCGGTCAGCTGCTTTAGTTGTCCACTCAGAGTATTTGATTCCACAAGATATAAAGATGAGTACATAAAATTATGGGACTTTCTAAGGTGGTTATCTCTCAAAGAATCCCTCTTCGGAAAACTAGTCTTTAAAATGTAGAGAAGAAAGATGAAGTCAAGTATTTGCAATACACACAGTTTTTTATGCTCCATGTCTCTTTTGGACGAGGATAATCAAAACTCTCCCAAAGATTTTGTTGCTGTTGTAACTGAGTTATCAAAAACAACAGAAGAAAACTGGAATTATTTTGACAAGTTCATTACCTTTTGGTACAGGGAACCATAATATTGAATAGAAACTAGGGAAGAGAATATTCAGCTGTGAATGACTGTTTTCAGCAAAAATGTACTGCTGCTACTACTACTCCTCTTGATGTAGGTATATTTTATGTCTTTCGTCCGAGAGGCGAGTCAAAATTTGTAAGGAAATATCCTCACTCACAACAGTTGCGCTAACATTTAAATATTTGTCAACTTATCTTATGTATGTTTCTCTATCTATTCACACAAACACGACAGGTTGTTTCTCCTGCTTTTTGGGTTTTTTTTCTTTTTTGGGGTTTCATATTAGCCAAACCGATATACTGTCTGAAACTTTCCAACGTCTATAGATGTTTTCTTTTCTTTTAATGATAGCAAAATCATTTCCAAAATATTTCCTGTTTCCAAAACTATTAACTTCTGCAGTTTAATTTCGATGTCAGTATCAAATCCTTTAGTTTGGGTTTCATCGAAACAACACATATGTTATTGTGAGACCGTAACATACCTACAGCATGGACTCTTCCATGACTATATAAAGTATGCGACATAACACTCTAGGAGAGAAGAGGAGAAGAGAGAGTATTCTAATACCGTAGTATCAGCCGCGTACGACTACCAATATTGGACACTAGCACATAGTAAGCTCCGATTACACTTACACTATCTTTGTAACCTTTCTGTTTAATATATCTTTCTTACCCCTAATCCGTGTTCCGTGTTTTCCTTCCGTAGTCACGATTTTGGGCCCACATCACGTGGCGACTGAGAATTCGAGAAACTCACTCACGCCGAAACCTCAATACCTTACCAGTCCCACATCTGTGTCGACGAAGAATTCGAGAAACACATTCACGTCGAAAACTGCAATACTTTATCAGTCCCACATCAGTGGCGACAGAAAGATTCGAGAATTTCGTTCTCACCATATCAATAGCGACAGAGTACTCGAAAAATACACAGAAACTCCACGCGTTCCCACAGCAGTGTTGAACGAGAAATTAAGCTGGTATTACTACATTAGCGATTTAAACTCAACACCCAGCGTCTTCATATAAAAAAAATATATTCCGATACCAAACAGCAGTAACGAACTAGCGATTCGACATCTACGGAATATTAAAGTCTGTCCAAATAACGTTACGAGAACGATTTCTTACACACCCACACACACAAAAAACACAGTTTGTTCATAAAACAAACTGACAACACAAGAGCCGAAGTACTATTTACGACTCAAGTTTTCGAAAAAAAATTATCTGAATTTTTTTTTATGTAACTGAGTTGAACTCGTGCATAAAATTATTCTCCCCTCAAAATCACTGAGGCGAGTTTTCTCTTTTTGTACCTCTATAAAAAAAAAATACATAATAAGTGTGGTGAAAATTTATACAATTACTTTAAAATTAACGGAACCACAGAATTGCAAAAAAACTAATTGTCTGTTCATATTTTATTTATTTTTTTGTAAAAGAAAAAAAAAGAAAAAAATCTATCAAGATTTTTTTGTGTACCTCCCCTTGGTACACGGGTTTCAAAGCAACAAAAATCGCTGTCATTTTTGTGTCTCTAAATATGGAAGATTTTCAAAAAGTAATTGTCCAAATGCTAAAAGTAAATTTGGATCAGCAACAAAAATCAGAAGAAAGACAACAACTATTTTTGAAATTACATAAACAACAAATGGAATTCCAACAAATTATCCTTCAGAATGTTGAACTACAACAGAAACAACTTAAAGAATTACTCGTAAATGTATTAAAAAGCTCAAACTCTGAAAAAGATACAATATTCTCACAGAGTACAATCTACAATTCAATGGAAACCTTTCAATACGTACCAGAGAACAACAAAACTTTCGAGGCTTTTTACAGGCGCTACGAAGATATTTTCAACGTAGACTGCGAACAATGGTCCAGTAAAAAAAAGGTACGTCTACTATTGAGAAAACGGGGGAACTACAGAACATAGTAAGTTGGTAGACTTCATACTACCCAAGAAAACGACTGACTTGGATTTTTCAGAGACTATGAAGCTCCTATCGGAACTATTCGGGCCTAACACAACCTTTTTCCACAAACGTTGGAAATGCCTGAACACAGTCAAAGACAACCAGCAAGATTTTCTAACGTTTGCAGCATCGGTAAACAAGCTATGTAATGATTTTAAACTAGCCGAACTGACTGCCGATGATTTCAAGTGCTTAATTTTCGCACATGGTCTAGTATCAGCAGAAGACGCCGAAGTCAGACGACGGGTACTGACCAAACTTGAGAACGAACAAGGATTGACTCTCTAAAAACTGGCAGAGGACTGTCAAAGAGTAATATCTGTAAAGCGTGACTCAAACACTATCGAGGAATCAGGTGTGGCTCAGATACATAAAATCAGAAGCAAGCCTACCTCCTATTCTCCTCAAAAAGACAAAAGGCAAATCTCATGTCCTAAATTCCGCAGTAACCAAAACCTAAATAGGTTAAAGAAACCGCCCGGACCATGTTACCATTGTGGTAAATGGCATTGGATGAAATTCTCTCTAGTTAAGAACAAAAAATATTGCAAAAATTGCAATAAAAGTGGGTATACTTTAACTTCGTGCTGGTACGCCAACAGAACGAGAAAACCCAAAAATAAAATTAGGCAGCTCAATCTGACAATATGTATCTGTGGATATTTTCAATAATTCCATTAAATTCCAGCTTGACTCAGGTTCAACCATTAACTGGCGAAAATTAAACAAGCCGACCTTATTAAAACGGATAAAACAGCAAAATCCGTAACTGGCGAAAAGAATAACATTTTAGGCGAGGTAATACTTACAGTAACACTAAATGGAGTTACCAAAAAGGTCAAAGCCTACGTATTAAAAACTTCAGATAATTTATTTGGAACAGATTGGATAGAAAAATTCAAACTTTGTCGCAAGATACAAAGTACAACGTCCAATTTGGTAAATCTAAAAAAGGAACTCAAACAACAATTTCCCCAGGTTTTTTCTGGCGGCCTTGGGAAATGTACTAAAATGAAAGCTAAGTTCAAGGTGAAGGACGGTGCACAACCGGTATTCAAAAAGAAATGGAATGTCCCTTTCGCTGCTCTAAAGCAAATCAACAAAGAGTTAGATAGACTCGAACAAGCAGGTATTCTGTCAAAAACTGATTTCAGCGAGAGGGCAGCACCTACGGTCTACGTAAAAAAGAAGTCCAATCAAATACGAGTATGCGTAGATTTTTCTACAGGGTTAAACGATGCCTTGCAAGATCAACACTATCCTCTCCCAAGCCCTGAAGAAATTTTCAATAAATTCAATGGTGGAAAATTTTTTTCTAAAATCGACCTCTCGGACGCATACCTTCAGATAGAGGTGGAAGAATAAAGTTCCAAATTGCTCTGCATAAACACCCATAGAGAGTTGTACAAATACAACAGACTGGCTTTTGGAGTAAAGGTTGCGCCTGCAATTTTCCAGCAGGTCATGGACGCCATGCTGGGCGATCTTGACTACGCCTATTTGGATGATATACTGGTTACTAGTAAAACTACGGCAGGGTACCGGAACCATATAATAAACGTATTCGAAAAGATACAAGAATACGGATTTAAGGTTAAGGAGACAAAGTGTGATTCTTTCTTACCAGAGATTAAATACTTAGGGCACATTATAAATAAAGACTGTCGTCGGCCGGATCCAGAAAGAGCCAACGCGATCAGAAACATGCCGGCCCCAGATAACGTTCAAGCGTTACAAAGCTTCCTCGGACTAGCTAACTTTTACCAAGGGTTCATTAAGAACATTCAAAAGTTGAGAGGGCCTCTCAACCAAATTTTAAAAAAGGACAAACCATGTTCATGGACCCCGGAATGCCAAGACACATTCGAGAAGATCAAGAAAACACTTACTTCAGACCTCTCCCTCACCCATTACGACCCTAGTCTCGACATCATAGTCGCAAGTGATCCAACCTCGTACGGCATTGGTGTTTGCATTCTGCATAAACTGCCAGATGGTTCGCGAAAATATGTGTCTCACGCATCAAGATCTCTACTTCCAGCTGAGAAACAATATTCCCAAATAGAGAAAGAGGCTGTAGGGTTAATATTCGCTGTGACAAATTTCACAGATATCTACATGGTAGACGGTTCATACTGCAGACGGACCATAAACCTCTAATTACAATTTTTGGTTCTAAAAAAGGTCTGCCACTCTATACTGCAAATAGACTACTTCGTTGGGGAACGATTTTCTTAAACTATAATTTCAAGATAGAGTTCCTAACATCCAAAAATATTTGCCATGCAGACAGTTTATCGCGACTCATTCCAAAAAATACAGAATTCTTTGAAGACTCCATCATTGCTACTCTAAGGACAAATTGTGAAATCAAAAACATGATCGCGAGTACCATAAGAGAGCTCCCAGTTACTTTGGCCGACATAAAAAGGGAGTCTCGGGAGGATGAATTCATTCAATCCATAAAAAGCAAAATTCGCAACAAAGACCTCAATGTGCCTGAAGTTTTCTCCCTCTGCGAAGATGTCCAACTATACAATGATCGCGTAGTGATTCCAAACAGCTTACAAAGAAAAATCCTCAGGGATTTTCACATGGGACATCCGGGGATGAACCGTACGAAAAACTTCATGCGCTGCTATGTTTATTGGCCAAACATGGACAAGGACATAGCAGACATGATAGAATCATGCAAAGGATTCGCGCTTGCAGCAAAAGCTCCAACCACGACGTGCAAACCATGTTCAAACACAGATCATCCATAGCAAAGAATTTATGTCGATTTTGCAGGGCCTATAGACAACATGTAGTACCTCATTGTTTGTGGATAGCCACTCAAAATGGCCTGCGGTGCTACAATGCAAAAGACCAACTAAAAACTGCACGATCGGATTTCTACACAAGCTATTCGCACGTTTTGGCGTGGTAGATTGTGTAGTTACAGATAATGGCACTCAATTCACATCAAGCGAATTTAGAGACTTCTGCAAGTCATATCAGTGGACCACATTACAATACCTCAGTACCACCCTCTGTCGAATGGCCAGGCCGAAAGGTTCGTGGACACTCTAAAAAGGGCTTTAAAAAAGGCACTAGGCACAGAGACAGATAGAGCATTGCAACAGTGTTCCGTGTTTTCCTTTCGTGGCCCCGACTTTGGGCCCACATCAGTTATAAATATCTACTAATAACGAATCATAACTATAAATTCCCGGCGGCCAATAATTCCTGATTTTCTTTTTCTACTGGTCGTCCAACATTAAATTCTCTGATGTGAGAATCTTCATATGCAGTTAGAGGCAAAGTTTTAAATATGGTGTTGTCAACTTTTGACGGTTCAAAACCGGAAAAGTCATTACATTCCCCGACAAGTTGTCTTTAATGTTGATGTAAAGAATATGCATACACTTGGGTCCCCCCCTTACAGTAATATGATTGGCTGGTGTCAGCCATAAATACAGACTGATGTGGACGTACAGGACTACGCCTATTGGCTACACCTATTGTCTTCGCCTATTGCCTACCACTAGAAGGACCAGTCCATTACGGCTACATGCTAGATTGTACTACCCTGTTACAGTAGCCGAAAATCACTTTGCTACTTCGAACAAATACATCTTTTTTCCGGGACATATCAAATGTTTTTAAGAGGATTTTAATTATTTTTCTTTCTGTTTCTTTTCAATAATGACGATAATTCGAAAAAAAATGTAATTCCTTTTACTTAATTTCAGAATATTCACTTTTTAAGTTATATAATCTCTGGTTTCTACTCAATGCAAATATTACAATTTCTTGCTCATTATATGTTCTGGAAGTTTCTTTATACATTATATGTTCTAGAAATATATTTCCTCATTAAATATTCTCGAAATGTATTTCCTCATTATATATTCTAGAAATTTCTTTCCTCATTATATGTTCTAGAAATGTATTTCCTCATTATATGTTGTGCAAATTCATTTACTCGTCACATGTTCTGGAAATTTCATTATACATTATATGTTCTAGAAATGTATTTCCTCATTATATATTTTAGAAATGTATTTCCTCATTATATATTCTAGAAATGTCTTTCTTCATCATATTTCTAGAAATGTATTCCTTCATTATATGTTTCAGAGATTTTTTTCCTCATTATATGTTCTAGAAATGTATTTCCTCATTATATGTTGTGGAAATTTATTTACTCGTCACATGTTCTGGAAATTTCTTTATACATTATATGTTCTAGAAATCTATTTCCTCATTATATATTTTAGAAATGTATTTCCTCTATATATTCTAGAAATTGCTTTCCTCATCATATGTTCTAGAAATGTATTCCTTCATTATATGTTTCAGAAATTTCTTTCCTCATTATATTTTCAGGAAATTTATTTCCTAATTATATCTTCTGGAAACATTTTTTATATCTGGAAATTTTTTTTACTCATATTTTCTAGAAATTTCCTCATTATATGTGCTGGAAATTTATTTCCTCATCATATATTCTGGAAATTTCTTTACACATTATATGTGCAAGTCATGTATTTCCTCATTATATATTCTATACATTTCTTCGCTATATTTCTGGAACTTTCTTTGCTCATTATATGTCCTAGAATATTCTTTCTTTGTTTTATGTTCTAGAAATGTATTCCCTCATTATATGTTCCAGAGATTTCATTTCTCATTATATGTTCTGAAAATTTCTTTCCTCATTATATATTCTAGAAATTTCAGCTGTCTCTTTCTGGTTGTAAATATAAATTTCCTTGTTTTATTTTCCTCATGACTTCTATGTTGCTCACATATATTCTGTTTGTGATTTTCCTTGTTTGATAGAAACATTGTCGTTCAAGGTTGTTTTAATTTGCTAGCTGATTGTCCAGCATTCACTTCTATATGAGAGATTGTTTCACATATCTGTTCAGTATCTTGTTCTTAAATTTCAATAAAATCTTCCTATCTCATAATAGTTTGCTTAGTTACCTAAAGACATCTTCCACTATTCCTGCGGATGTCTGAATACTCAATCATCTGTTACGAGATTTACTAGATAAATAATTTGGTGTACCAGCTTAATTATGGCGTGCGCAATAAGCAACCTGTACTTTTGAATTGTCACTTTTTCTGGAAACCATGCATTACGCCAATTTTAATAGTTCTTTCTGTCCGCTTTCTTTATCTAAGTTTTTTTTTTCCATTTTCCTTCTGAGTCAGCCATCAAGGCGGCATCGGTTCCTGTTGATGTCGATACATTGATACTAATGTTATTAGCGGTCCATAAATTGTATTATAGATCTTTTAGACCTGCGCATTGATACAGACATTTGTAATACAAGTTGTCAGCAGTTGATTGGCCGTATGCAGTATCAAGTTCCTTAGCCGTAGCTATCGTGCACATGGGGCTTGACCAGGAAAACCCGTTGATTTACTTTCAAGAGAAAGAGTTTCAATCTAACTTGAATCTGACTGCAGTAAAAACTCATGATGTGGCCCAATCTGCCGAGAGAAGTAGTTCTATTCGACGTAGAAATGAACTGACTATCAGAATAGAGAACATTGGATAAGCACTGACAGGTGACATATGCTGGCGTACAAATCAATAGTGTGTGTATAGAACGACCGCCAAATTGTCAAGTTAAAATGGAAGTTTCGTTGTATAAATTCGCCGTACTCGACGAACACGGAAATCGTATTTTAAAATGTATTAAATCTATTAAATAAATTCAGTAAATTCTAAAAAAGAACAATGGTGAGATATCGTCAGTTAACTACCCCAATCTACAATACTTCATTGAACGGTCTCCTCAAAGATGAAAAGAGATTCGAGGTAATGGAGGTATCGTTATACAGAAGGAAAAGAATTCTCTAATTTTCAATGTTTCAAAGAGTTTTACACTGGAATCGCAACCACAAGCTTCTGGAGAAGATTATTCCTGACTTAAACATTTTTAGAGAGATTTTCAGAACTCGAGAGAATTGAGAAATTCTTCTGTTCCAAAATCCTTTTGATTGTAACCTTGATGAAGTGCCAGTTGAACTACAGTTGGAACTCATTGATTTGCAAGTCACTAGTTGAAAGAGAAGTATAGAGAAGAAAAATTTCTTAAATATTATTGCTGCTTACCTAATGATGTGTTTTCAAAGAAATTTGCCTCTGGTATGGCATTAGAGTTTGAAACAACTTATGTTTGTGTGCAAACATTTTCAAAAATGAAATATGTAAAGTCAGCACATCGAATGAGGTTGATTGATGAACCAATTCTCTTGGTTGGAGGCAGCAAAACCAAAACAAATATTAATTATATTTTAAAAGGTAAACGCCAGTTTCACAAATTTCACTAAACTTTTTTTGCTGCTTAGTTTGGGAGATTCGGATATGTGCTCACTTTGGGTAATATAGCTATTTTATTGCTATTGTCGCCTTTTTGCATAACTTTTTAGCAAATAAGTATGTTTGTTGTCTTTATTTTTTGTGTATTCAGTGTATTGTATTGAACAAAATGGTTATCCGGACCGCGCCCGTCATTCTCTCAGTTATCTGGCCCTCTGTGAAAAAAAGTTTGGTGACCCCTTTCCTAAGGTATGCGTATATCCAAGCTTACAGCATCTGGTTTTCTGCTTGACTTCGGTGATCGGACGTGAACCGATGTTTCAACGCGATACGCCAGTAATAGAGTTACCTTATGCATATATCAGTTCTGGTAAGGAATGCATAAAATTCCTGATCACTGACAGTTTTGAGCTTCCTGATTTATCTTGTACCAAAAGCAGAACAGCAAAATTTACTCAAAGAAATTGTAGGTCATTAAATTCAACTTCCGCTAGCCTTTGATGAGTTGATTTCAGTATTTTGATTGACATTTCATCATCGTTATATGGGTATCTTTGACCTTCATTCATGACAAACATTGAAGTTGGATCTATTAAGAATTTCTCTGGGAGGATTAAACAAATATATCATTTGTACTGTCTACCAATGTCTCCGAAGCTAATATCTTGCATAGACATTCCAAATGATCAAAAGCAATTGGAATGTTGAATTCTTAGAACAAATATTTGCTTATGTAAATTATGTAAACGCTATATAAACTTATTATAATCTTGCTTGATGTTTCTTTGGTTAACACGGCCGTTTAGGCAATTATTACCTCATAAATAATGGACTTTTCCGTTTTGATTGAGGGGAAATTGAGAAAAGACATATTTGAGATACTACATGATTTCAGTGATTAAATGAGAGAGAAAGAGAAAGACGAAAAGAAGGAAAAATATAAGGGTTTAACGTCTCCTACCAATACTTCATAAATAATGAACTATTCCGTTTTGCTTAGAAAGTGAGAAGAGGCATATCTGAGACGCTACTTGGTTTCATTGAGAAAAAGAAAGAAAGAAAGAGAGAAAAAAAGAATGTTTAACGTCTGCGTCAGTGAAATAGTAAACGTTGTCAATTTGAATTCTTTTTATTGTATCCGCTTACTTCTTAAAATAACGGCGAGCATTCATATTTACGATTTTATTTCAATATTTTGTTAAAGTTGTTAAGTTCAAATATTTCACGATGCGATAGGGGTATATCTACTGATATTTTATTGTCGTAGCACACGCCATTCAGTTTATTCAATCCTTAAGAATTAAGAATTCATCATAAAAGTACAATAGGAAATTTTCACGGGTATCTCTAGTGAACATAAATAAATAAAAAAATGTAACTTTCAAATCGGTTTAGGTCTGAAACAGTGGAGGAAGCGTTGTGAGTAGATTTGACGGATTAAATTGAAAAATGAAGATTCTTTGCGAACCATCATTTTGACAGGAAACGTCCTTGGCTTTATAAAAAGAATCTTCTTCTCCGGATTTCTAATTTCTTTTTACTTCATTATTTCGTTTGTTTTCCTTTGATATTTCCACGTGTAATACTCTTTCCAATGAAGTTTTATTGTGAAGATTTATTGATCTGTTAGTCTTTGCGTCTTCTCAAAATTTCGCAGATTATTAAAAACCCAGAAATAATTTCAGATTGTAAGATTGTTTTTTTTTTTTTTTAATAATAATAATTTAGTGATACAAGTCCTACTGATTAACCCATAGCTCGGGGGAAGAAGTGGTGAATTCATACTTTTCCCTGGAGTATTTCTGCGTAAACGGATCTAACGAACCTAACTGAAATTAGATCTCCGCTCACCGATTTCTACTTACGAGCCGTAATCAATTAGACCAGCAGCACATACAATGTTTACAGCTCTTGGTATTCCTAAGCGGTTACACATCCCGATGCCGACCTTTATTGGGTACGATGTGTTCAGTGGAGGAGGGGCCTATGCAATATTTGCTAATTTTGCGGAAAAAAGCGTTTAAAAGTTTTAGGCAGTTTTAATCAACATTTCTTTTCATGGTTAGCCGTAAGGAATTGTAAATGTTGTAATACCTTATACTTAAGTGAAATAACAATAATAATATTTACTAAGAATTTATTGCAGGAAACATTGATGACAATTAAGTATTAGGTTGGTGCAAAAATAATGACGTAATAATGTCGTTTTTTGACGTTAAAAAATACGTCAAATAAACGACATTATTACGTCATTATTTTATATATATAAATTATTTTATATAATATAAATTTTGATGCGATATTTTATTTTTTTGTAGTTATATTTAATTTTCTTCATTGTTATTGGCAGCATTTTAGAATACTTTGATTGCAATGCTAAGTTTCCTAAGTTAAGCAACCTGGAACTATTTCGTTTACGATTTGTAACCTCTCTTTTCCATAGTTGTTTTTAGATCGCTTTCTTCCAGTCATTTTCATGGGCTATAAGGAAATTCTGGAATTCTGAATAATCTTATTCCATTTTAAAAGTAAAGCATGTAAAAGGAATGTTTTAAATTGATATACAACCAAAAATAAAATGCGTTTGACAAAAAAATAATAATGATTTCACTATAATTATGAAATAATAATGTAATGATATTCCGCGGACAAATCTACAGTTTGTCACCTCATCTCATTGCATGGTTACGAACTATAAACTTAAATTGAGTTTGAAATATTGTGTAATCGACTCTAATTTTTTATAAAATACTTGGATATGACATTGTTGTAACCTAGGGAAGGTTACTGAATAGAATAATCAAACGAAGGTTAGTAATGAACGATAATACTTAGGACAAGAACAACAGATATAAGATTCGACAGCGGCGCGTAGAAAAAGTAGTCAACTGCTAGAAGTGAATTCCACAATGAAACCCCAACCGCATGATATCTACCAACTGCCCCACGCAGTCAGATGTGGCACAAGGGTAAATTTAATGTGGGGTTACCCGAGCCCGTAGACTCGGCCAAAAATTCCCCGTAGACCTCGTATAAAAATGGGATCGGGTAGCTGTTTCCCGAGATAAGACTCTGTCCTTCGATATAGTCTCGTCTGGGAATCCTCTCTGCCCGGAAGTAGAGAGTTTGACCAGCACTGCTGGAAACGAATCTCCAACTGCAGGATATCCACGAACCGCCCCATACGGTCAGATGTGCCGCAAGGCCGAATTTAATCTGTGGTAGCCTAGCCCGCAGGCTCGGTCAAAAATTTCCCATAGACTCCGTATAAAACGGTTTCAGGTAGCTGTTTCCCGAGACTAGACCCTGCTCTTCGACATAGTTTCGTCTGGGGATCCTCTCTGCCCGGAGCCAGAGAGTTTGACTAGCACAGATGGAGACGAATCTCCTACTGCAGGCCACCATACAGTATTTACTACTGTATTTATGTGATTGGGACATACCCATTATCGTCCGTAAGTATGCTACAAAAGATATAATGAATAATTTGTAGTGAAAAAAGAAATTTTCGATTTTTGCTGAGTACGCCCCTGCTCCGGCGAAAGCGTCATATTTTCAAATTCAGATAATGTTTGCCAATTTGTCTTTTCCTTCTTCTTCTTCTTCTTCTTATTATTATTATTATTATTATTATTATTATTATTCCCTTTGATTTCTGTTGTATATACATTCCGGGTTCTAAACAGAGACCTAAGGTCAAAATAGCTTCCTGATATTTTCCACTGACCGTTGTTATAAAAATAATCAATCAATCCGAGTGCTCCAATTACAACTGGATTTAATGATGTTTTCATGTGCTACATTTTAAAGATTTCCACTTCAAAATCATTGTATTTTGATAGTAATTTGACGATCTTAAAAGATACATTGTTCTAGCACTTTCACCCCAGCGCCTCAACCTCCGGCGTCTTACTCTCTGGGTTGAGGTGTCTACTCGGTCCTAACCGAACATAGGGGGTGGCCCTAGGTCCTCTGAGCATCCGTAGATTATTCGACCAGTCCACTGGTTTAATCCTGCTTCCCACCCACGTTGTGTTTGGTTTGATCCAGAAAGCAGAAGTGATGCTTATCCATTCACGGTCAACTGATGATGTAGACACGGCTGGAGAGTCTGCGCTAAGAAATTTAGAATGCAGCAAAAAAAAAACTAATATCTGCAGAAAGCCGGACAAACGACTATTCAATGATTGAATTGTTAAGGTCTTTTATATAGCAGAAAAGAATAGTATAGAAAAGAAACGGGTTACAGAAAAGAAAAGTAATTGACGTAAAAATGGATACACTGGATCCTGGACAGAGAGAGAGAATGGGTTATGATTAACTTGTTGAAACGTCTCAGAAGGATATACGACTCTTGCGATGGGGGAATAAGATTTCTGCGCGCGGCTTACAGTTTATAGTGGCGTTCCTCCTTAGCAGTAGTAACAGTAGTAGTAATATTCGTGGTAGCAGAAGAAGCGGTAATTATACCAACAGCACATGTTAGCAGACGCTTCATTCCAATCTCTGACGTCACTTTCTCTTCTGTGCGCCTCTTCCATCTGCTTCTGCCGTCTGCTTCTTCCGTCTCAACCCTCGCCCGTTTGCACGCTCACCTGGGCCAACTCTCTCTTCTCTCTTCAAGAAATTTCTCCCGTCTCAACGATCGCCTGTCTCTCTCCTGTCTTCCCCTTTCTCAGCATATCTAGCGTTTATATAGAAAAATCCGGCTGGTTACAACTGAACCTTGGTCGCACGTGATTATCACGGGGTTTTGGCTGTTTCAACCAAAATTCAAAAGGTCCTTTTAGCTTACTAAGCTCTATTTCAATTTTTAATCGATAAAAATTATTTCGGCCATTTCCATTGTCTCCTGATGAACCAGATTCAATGGGTACAACTTCTGGCCTAGATCAAATTTCCATATCAGTAAACAAAATGCTCTGATTTAATTTCACTATCATCTATTCCAAGTTTTAACCAATAAAAATTATTTCGACCATTTCCATTGTCTGCTTATGACCCAGTTCCAATGGGTACAGTTCGTATCCTAGATTAGATTTCCCATCAGTAAACGAAATTGCTCTCATTTAATTTAGCTGTTCAAATATATTCCAATTTCACTAAAAAATAATAAAATATATGCGTGTTTTTCAGACTCTCTCTCTCTCTCTCTCTCTCTCTCTATCTCTCTCTCTCTCTGTCACATTGCAATCTGCAGGAACTGCCATGTCAATAAGAAAGCACATTCTGTTTGTGTGGTTTTTGATCACGATGCCTGGGCTATTAGATTTGATTGTTCTGTCTTCTATTTTCCTTTTTTCTTCTTTTTCCCCTTCTTCTTCTTGTTATTTCCAGTTTCTGTTTGATACAGTTCTTGACCGAGTTTTTATCTGAAACCTAAGTCAAAGGAAGTTTTCTGAAAAGCATTAGTCAATGTATTACACCAAAAGAGATTCTTGGGTACCTTACACTGTGAACCAACTACAACTGATTTGCTTAATGTATGAATCAGCATTCTTTCTACTCGTTCCCAGCACTCCTATTATTACTGAAATAGTGACTTTCTACAAATGTCACGTGTCTGTAATTTCTATCTCCAGGTCTTTATATTTAATTTATTGACTTCTTTGCTGTAATATCTTTATCAGCCGGAGGGCCAAGACAAACAGACAGCACACAAGCTTCTTGAACACATTTAATATTGTATATTCTGTTGGTTTATACACTCCTGTCGGCTTGCATGGTAAAGTCCCAGGTCTCAGTTAAACCCTTACCATCCATCAGTGTTCAGAACAGTGTCTTCTCAACTTCTATACACGATGAAGGCTACAATAATTCTAGATCCTGCAATACAGACATTTTCCTACACCATCATTTCCCCATTTAAATTTTGACTGTGGATAAAGTGGATGATATATACAACAAATTGTCATCAGTATTGATAAAGCTTATAGAATGTATCTTTGTTTTTGGTATGTTTCCACAAATTTTCATTATAATTCCCTTCGATCAGTCTTCAAGTGTCTATGAATAGAGTTAACTGTCCGGTAATTTCGAAATTAATCCTTTATTTAATTTATAGGTCTCCATGTCTAGGAATATCTCATTTTGTTAGTTTTCAGTAATGTTCAAATTTTGGTCGGCTTGAAGGTTACGCGGAACGACAGGAGAAAGTTAGAGAACACAACATCGGGATAATAGCAACAAAGATGAGGACATTGACCCGACTGTAAAAAATGTATTTAATAATAATAATAATTTCTCATGACAGAAATTCAAATAAGATTTATTATCATCTTCTCATTATCCACACTGATTTTCGTTTTCAGTCTGAGATATTGCATCATGGGTTCTATATAGGCCCGTGTCTTTTTTCTTTAGTATTCTGGCTAGGTATGAAAGGATCACGATTCCTACCTAATCGCAACTAAGCTCCGTCACAGCTTCCCATTGTCACGTCAAACAGGGTGTTATTTTTATTTTTTTGCTCTTGGTTCACTGTTGTGGAACAAAAGCGATTTCCTGGTAGTGTTTAATTATTAAACCTAAGATCACACGTATTTTACATAGATAAAGCTCTTCGTAATGTGTGAGTTGCAATTGTGAGTACATTTTTTGTATTTCTTTAAGTCTTAGGTTACCAGGAATCCCTTCGATGAGTCTATCGGAACCTTTTCCAATCAATCCGAGGGCTTCAACTGCTTCTGAAAAAATTGAGGTCCTTGTGTGCCCTTTTTGTTTTTTAGATTTCTACTTCAAGATCCTTGCATTTTGATAATTTCCTTAAGGTTATTAAAGATACACTACAATTTGCAGGGACTGTCAAGTCAATAAGAAAGGACATTCTGATTTTGTGGTCTTTCCGAAGATGTTACAGTTTTTTCAATATGTGTATTCCGTAATTTCTAGTTAGCAAGCATTGATCGTGTGCAGAAAGAATAAAACCTTTGATTTCAGCTTTTAACCCTTCACAACGGTACCACTAATGCGTACGGGGTTTGTCTACATCAGCTTGTTTGGTACGGGCAGAGTATTGATCGTAAAGCGGTTTATCTTGCCAAAGTTTCTGTATCTGGTCGGTTGCATTTGTCTTTTCTCTCTTTTGTAAAATATTTTGCAGCTTCAGTTGATATATTGTGCTTTATATGTATCTCTTCACCCATTTGAAACTCCATTTTGAACATTAACTTTATTATTATTATTATCAGGCAAGTTTTGCATATATAACATTCTAAATATGAATATATCGGAAATAGGAAAGCAACACAAAATTACTACATAGCAATGTTTCCTTCATTAGCGATAATTCCAGTTCCAGTTTGCCATTACAGCAGCCATTGCAAAAGAAAATAAATATAAAGAGCGTAGTTTTCGCTTCATTACTAATGCTTGGAACATATTTGTAAGAGCAGGAATTTTTAGAAACGAACAAAATAAACACATACTTAGGTTACCTGTTTTTACTTAAAAAATAATCACCAGAGTTGACATCTTGAATTCAGTATTTCGTTTATCTATCTCCGACACTAACAAACATTGTGAGTAACGTATCATCACGAATCGGGCTGCCATAAATAATATATTAAACCAGTTTAATAATCTCTGGAATTTGAATGTACCATAGGATTTAAATGAATTTATATATATATTCTGATATTGAGCACTTTATCCCATAAATATAGCACACCTTAAAACTATATTCCTTCATATATATATATATATATATATATATATATATAGCATCGGCATTAAATGAATTCATATTTTTCCTAAATCACGTTAACCGTACACACAGCCACACACGCACATACACATATCTATGTATGTATATATGTATGTATGTATGTATGTATGTATCTATATATATATATATATATATATATATATTATCAATTTCATATAAAATAAAAAAAGAAAAAAAATAAGTAAAATCACCCCAAATAAATAAATAAACAGGCCACGTCTGCCAAAATAAACGCCAGAATGGATTACCCACAATGCACCACTGACCGACCCATATATATAAATAGTCGAAAGAAAATTCCAACATTCGCGGCCTGACGATTGAGTCTAGCATGAAACAGACTGTCGCCTCTCAGTGATGACTTCAATGTTCACTTTTATATTTATATTTAAATATGCTCTATCTCTGATATTGGGTACTTTTTCCTATAAATATAACACACCTTAATTCTTTCATACATATATATATATATATATATATGTATGTGTGTGTGTGTATGTGTGTGTGTGTGTGTGTGTGTGTGTGTGTGTTAATAAATATACATAAACAAATACCTACGTTTAGGTGTTCGACTTACGTTTCTCTGGTTTTACAGCTCATCGGACGCAAAATATATCCTATTTTTTTATAAAAATACACAGGCGATTCATGGGAAGAACGCTGCTTCATATACGAAAAATAAAATAGAACAAAACATACAGGGAATGAATTGTAGGTAGTGTTAATTTTAAAAAAATATTTTCTTTTAAATTATAAATAAAGAGAAATTTAAATTTCAAAATAAATACTGGAAACATTGATCTACTTAAGGTAACACCTGCCTGGTTAAAATAGAATAAGTGTGTATATAATAAAAAAGATTAATTTAATAAATAAAATTAATTTAATCTGGCTTCCAGTACATTAAGAGAAACGATTTCCTCTGCCTACCAGCTATCATGAATTCATCCCGTTTATAGAGTACATTGCCAATATTTTTGAGGATGACTTTTTTTCCTAATAGACATAGGTTGTATCGACCCCACCTGCCGAACATAGCTTGGTTTGGACTACGAATTTCGATTTTACGTGAGATGTGTAGGCATCTGTTTTGATGCTCCAGTAAAAATTAGAGTCCTGTGGCGTTTGGAAATTTTTTGTTGTAAACGTCATCTTATGATGATAGAAATCCTTTTTCCAACTATTAGCGGTATATCCAAAATAAAATTACATATGGTCATTGTGCTTGATGTTAGCCTTATAGAAATCTCCTTCATACATGGATTTACCGTTCATTGAACAGATTGCACCTTACCGACAATTACATTTTTGATCATCATGGCCACCATTGCTACTAGTTCTGCTTAAGATCTTGTTAAGAGTTACACAATTATGTTACTGATCAAATTTTTAGTGGAGCTGTAGTTAACTTTAATTTTCTGAGGAGGGGATTATGAAATGCTTGTGTACTAACATAAGAAAGGTTCTACCGATGCTGGTCCTGACGTTACGGTTGAAGAGAGGATTGAACCAAATACTATTACGCTTTCTATTCTTAGATTTAATATTGGTATTCGTACTAGTGTTAGGGAAGTACTTTAGTCCAACATTATACTTACTTCTATTTAATGCATCAATGTATTTGGTTGTGTATTTGTCAAATATGTGTTTACTGTTGGATTTAATGGAGAGTCTATGCTGCACAGATTTGTGACGGTTATTAAATATACACGGCGTTTATTATAAGGCATGTTCATTCCTCTGGATAGATCAAACGTAGTTTACAGTAAATTGATCACCTTGGCATTGGTGACAGTGGTGATGTTAAGTCTGTGATCTTTAAAGAATTTGATTAGCTATTTCCTTAAAAAAAAACAAAAAAAACATAGACTGTTGATGGAACCGACAGATAACTTGCCAAAAGCTAAAACCCTTATCCAAAAACGCTTAACAACGTTAAATCCTGTATGGCCCTAGTCGTAACTCAAGTTTCGCACTATCTTCAATTGACAAACAACACACACACACACACATATAAATATATATATATATATATAGTTGTATGGATATGAGTTTGTGATCCTGGGTTTCCCGCTTTTGTGATCATCAAATGAACTGGTTTATTTTTTAAAATTGGATCTATTTATGCTTGTTTGACTATGTTTGTTAGTGGGAGGGGAAATTTACTTCTGTGTTTGTTTGGGATTATACTCTCATATACATAGGCACACATACATACAAGTGTACGCATTTTAGTTCACACAAACACATCCGTATAAACAATCGGAGGCTAGGCGCAGATACACATCCATGCGTTCGGGCATATATATATATATATATATATATATATATATATACATATATATATATATATATATATATATATATATATATATATATATATATATATACAGTTGTAATTCTATTTCGGCGTCGAGACCGTAGCTTTTATTATATGTAGCGATGTTCCTTTCAACAAGGACCGGCTAGAAGTGTTCTTGACGCTTTTCAGATCTACCGCCTGCACCGTCACACTAACTTAGACTTCATAACACACATATACACACATGTCGACACACACATACACTCCTACTGGTCTGGGTCTTTCACCACCACTTTGGTTAAGCTGGTTTCTGTTTGTGAGCATGGTGATGATGATGTATGTATTTTCAACGCTGTTTGTGTGTTGTTGATGGTTGTGATTATGCTGATAGTGATAGTAACTGTGATATTAATCATTATCAATATGTCAATAATAATTATTGATGCGTTTACAGTAAATTTAGCCGTAATGATGACGGAAACGAAAGTATAATAGCAAAGAAAAAGTGCAATAATGACAATCGTAATTATGATTATAGTTGTGGTGACAATAATAATCATAATAATAATAATAATAATAATAACAATAAAAAAACGATGAATGTGTTACAAAGCAGTAAAAATGGTAGTGGAAATGGTTATGAAGCGATTTTTTCTAAAGTGGTAGGAATGGTTATAGTGTAGATACTGCTGATGATATTTTTATCGGTTTCTGTTAATTGTTACAGTGGCGGTTGTGTTTGTAGGTATGGTGGTAGTATTAGTAACAGTGCAGGTAGTGTTAATGATAGGTGATGGTGGTTATTTTTTGTTGTTCTACCATTTTTTCGGTAGTTTCATTCCTGGTTGGGATCAGATTTGTTGTAGGCATTATCCGTTTGTTATGAACTGGTATAGTAGATATTTATTTTCGTGTCTGCATTTCAAGATTATTTCTGATCTTTGATTTAGTAATTCCTTTTGTTGAGTGTGGGAGATTATTTCCACAAAAAAACAAAGTAGACATCTCTTTGATATGTTATTATAGACAGGTGCGGTTTTCATGATTTCCCAGCTTATTTTTGGTATGATGTTTCTGTCTTTTAATTGACATATGTATGTGAATAGTGTGGTGCCGTTGGAGTATTTTCTCTTGGAGAATGAGAGGTCATGGATGCATTTCCTTTGCTTGAATGTTCCTTCTGTAGCGCTAATATAGTACATTGTAGTGTTGTTTGAGCTTACCTTAGCTCTGTATAATAAGTACGTTTGTAGGCAATTTCCTTCTAGTGGGAATGTATTTTTGTCTCTGGAATTGCATTGGGAGGATCTTTCATTACACTATTGCAAGTGATTATTTTTTGTTGTGGATTTTTATTATTTGTGTTATGTTTTCAGTGCAGCTGTAGCTAACTTTTACGGTGTTTTTATTAAATATTTTTGCTAAGGAGTTTGTTTATTAGATTTAGGAATGTCCTGCCGATGTTTGTTCTGATGGTTTTGTTGTATAATGGATTGAACCAAATTTCTTTTTCTGTTTTTTTTTCGTTTTGGTTGTAGTGGCGTATAATCTAGCTGATTTTTGTATCCGCTTTTCTTTAGTGCATTGTTATATGGCGTTTTTTGTCGTTAAAAACTTTATGTGCGATGAGTTGTCTGATAACCTGCGGCTGATGGACTTGAATATGTGCTTGATGATTGAGGCTAGATGGTTGGAGGATTAGTGTATGTATGTGAGGGTGTCATATATGGTTCATAGACTTCTTTGTCCAGATTAAGGGTGGCGTCTAGAGAGGGGATTCTTCTGGTGTTTGTATTTATTTCTATTTTGAATCCAATCATTTTGGCACGTTTAATATGTTTTTCCTAAATCTATCTATTTGGCACCATTGGGTTCTCTTATTAGAATTTAGTCGTAGTATGTATATAGACCCGTGTCTGTTTTATCTTGTATTCGTACTAACTTTGAAAGGATAAGGCTACCTACCTGATCGTATGTTCACGCTCAGTCGTAGTTTCCCACTATTACGTCAAACAGGCCGTTATTTTGTTTTGTTTTTGTTCTCTGCCCAGGGCTCGTTGTTGTGGATTTCCGGCAGTGTTTAATTATTTTTGATTCATCGTCTGTGATTTGTACATGCTTGTCCTTTATAAATTTTTTCTGAAAATTATCTAAGTGGCTTTTAAACTTTGTTTCTGGGCATTTCTCTCATGTCATTTTCGAATTTTAGCATTTCTTTACATTTTGGTGCACATTATATTGTATTCATATATATATATATATATATATATATATATATATATATATATATATATATATATATATATATAGTTTTAAGTTGTTTTATATTTATAGAATAAAGTGTTCAATATCAGAGATAGAGCGGACTGATGATAGTGTCCAGCATGAAACAGCCTGTCGCCTCTGTGTGTTGACTTCACTGTTCATATATATATATATATATATATATATATATATATAGTGGGGGAGAGGAGAAAAAGTATTTTATATTAATATATATATATATATATATATATATATATATATATATATATATATATAGTGAAAGACAGGAGGAAAAGAAGTTGAAAATGCAATTGAAGTTTTTAAGAATATTTATTTAAAGTAACTGTACCGGTTTCACAATTCCGTGATTATCAAATTGATATGGAGAGACGTGTGATTGCGTTATGATCTGTTTCGTATCTTACTGGAATTGAAGAATTCTTTCCGTTTTATGCAGAAAAATTGGCTCAGATTGCAGTTTAAAATCCAAATTGATTGTTTGATTAGAATTATACCTGGCATACGTGGGAGTTCCAATTTATGAACAATCCATAAAATTGAAATACGACTTGAACTTCCACAAATATCTACCTAGACAACTGGTAAAGTTATTTGGATGACTACCTTATTCTATGGATGCACACATACGACTGACTGAATGAATTCAAACCCCCAATTAACATCAATGATATCCAGTTTACGATGAAATGCAGTCAACACCAATTTCATTTCTGGATAGAAAAATGATAAATATATTGAAACTGACATCCATCACAAGCCAACAAATTTTAAACAATTCCTGCAATTCAATTGAAACCATAACCGAAGGAAAAGAATATTTACACAATTGTTTTAAATTATGAAACGCGGAATAAAAGACCCCAAGAATTAAAAGAAATTCTACGCGAAAGACAATACCACTCGTTAATAATAGATCATAAAATGGAACTTGCCAAAACAATGGATATTCAAGAATCCTGAAAAACAACAAAAAATTCTGTTACGTCCAATATGCTGTCTTACATCGCAACAAAGATTACAAGAAATACAGAACAATACAAGATCATCCCACTATTCAAACACAACCCCAGGATGAAAAAAGAACTTGAACCACTTAAAATAATTAAAAGCAAATGAAAACCAAAATCCTTAAAAAACGACTCACCAGTGCCAAATTACCCACCACAATATCTGTCTCTATTTCTGAGATGAGGTATTATGTACACTATTTACATTATTCGGACTATTGGCCTCATTTTTGTCGCCATATTTATTATGTTTCGGCCGTTGTACGCTCCGGCCTTTTTCAGTATCTGTCTATATTTCTGAAATGAAGTATTATGTACACTATTTACATTATTCGGACTATTGTCCTCATCTTTGTCGCCATATTTATTACAACGTTTCGGCCACTGTACGCTCCGGCCTTCTTCAGGTGGTTGGAATGTCGAACTAAACCCTAGGATAGACTGTTCTAGTTCCACGTGCCATATTTAATGGATGTCAGTTATCAGTTATCTCTTGTTAATTCCCTAGTGACACATGGCACAGTAGCAGACTTGAACAGAATGTCTCAATCGTCCTTGAGGATACATGGCACAGTGGATAAAGGCGTTGGTTAGATCCAGTGACAGGATCCAAAGAGTGTGAGTTCAATACCCGGTTAAGGCAGTGGAGAACTTTCAGAGGGAAAATTAGCAGGAGATAACTGATAACTGACATCCATCAAACATGGCACGTGGAATTAGAACAGTCTACCCCAGGGATCGAAATAAAGAGTTCAGTTCGAAATTCCAACCACCTGAAGAAGGCCGGAGCGTACAACGGCCGAAACGTTGTGACCAATATGGCGACAAAGATGAGGACAACGGTCCGCATAATGTAAATACTGTAAAAAGTTTTCATCATATATATATATATATATATATATATATATAGGCGTCTGTGTGTGCATATGAGCAGCAAAATTGCTGTTGCTATACGTTTTCAAATCAAAAGTTAATTCAAAATAAATTCTGTTGATGCATGTTTCATTAAATAATATAGACAATATTGTTTATTTATTTTATGTAAATTCTTTTCATATCGTCTGATAAGATTAATATCATTATCATTAATCGTAGAAAGAAAATCACAATATTGATACAAATTTTTTAATCTTATCTAAGCTTTCGGCTTACATAAGCCATTATCAAAGATGACAATTATATTACAATATATTAAGCAATATACGGACAAAACAGTGATGATAGTCTGTTTCTGTTTACATGCAAAATTTCCAAGCAACGACAAAGTCGTGCATATAAAACGCTGGAAGTGAAAATCCCAAATATAGGATGAAACAGCCGCGCAGGGCATTCTGCATTCTGTTGAGGTTTCTTTCAGACTCGATGAATTACTTAAATATAATTATCAAATCTTCCTAATAATTTCTAACATGTACATCGTTGCTTGAACCGGTTTCTAATGCTCTAGAGTGAGCGGCTTGGTGAAAGTAGTCGTTGCTCCAGGGGGCACAGTCCTATGGTTACAGAGAACTCAAGAGTAAGAGTTCTACCACGGAATATGTGAGCGAG
This sequence comes from Acanthosepion lycidas, assembly GCA_963932145.1. Taxonomy (NCBI): domain Eukaryota; kingdom Metazoa; phylum Mollusca; class Cephalopoda; order Sepiida; family Sepiidae; genus Acanthosepion; species Acanthosepion lycidas. The sequence continues at coordinate 25,781,817 of OZ010597.1, forward strand.
CTGCGCTATATTGAGTCTGATTGGCAATCTCTTCGAGGCTCGGTGGAACAGTTGGTATGATACTTGCTTGACAACCGCTCTGTCAGAGTTTCAATTCTCGGTAGCGGATGCTTTCTATCAGACTCGATGAGTTACTTAAAATATAATTATCAAATCCTCCTAATAATATATATATGTATATATATATGGTGTTCATAAAGTCCGGATGCACTTTAAAAAATTTATAAATTTATTTGTATTTGCAATAGAAATAATTTGTAAAAAGGATTAGAAAGAAGTAAATCTACATTTGTTATTGTTTCTTTTTTTAGATTTTATTTAAGTTTCCATATGTCCTCCATCATTAGCAATACAAAGGGTAATACGATTTTGCAGTTCACGGAAAACATTTGTCGACTGATTTACAGTAATGCCTGAATCACATTAGTTATTTTAGCTATACTTAAAACTAGTTACATTAAACTTTATAACATTTTTTACAGATTATTTCTGGACACCCTATATATATATATATATATATATATATATATATATATATATATGTATATATATATATTATGAAATGGACAAAGTCCGACAATTATTTTAAGACATTTTTATGTTTATACATTCTTTTTATAGACACAAATATTTCAGTAAATGCCCTGTTTATAATAAATATTAAAAGTAGAGCATTTACTTATATATGTCTTAAATAATTGTCGGACTTTGTCCATTTCATAATGTGTGACGTCATTTGTTTACATTTGGATACGCATTGAGCAGATATGAATTTACGTAAGAGAATCATGAAAGAATATAGTTTTAAAAGCAGTAAAATCGACCTCCCGAACCGAATGATCCTCTGTGGCTCAATCAGTTATGATATGTTATGCTATATGACTGTTCCGTATAGGACACAGATTCGAATCCAGCCGGAGAACGAATATTTTCTATGAAGATTTTTCGGACATTCAGGCCGGCAAATGTTACTAATACTGTTTATTATAAACAGAGCATTTACTTAAATATTTGTATCTATAAAAAGAATGTATAAACATAAACACGTCTTAATATATATATATTTACGTACATATGTTCATTTTCTTACGTATATAAGATTTCTTTATTTTAAACTCTTTTAAATGAGATGTTTAATTGACACATACACAATATCTTATATTTTTAATAAAAAGTATATATATATATATATATATATATATATATATATATTGGCGTATTTCGTATTGGAAAAAGCGTTAAAATCCCCTTCCTTTCTGTCGTGCGACGATGGCCTGAGGGTAAGATATCTGACTCATGTCAAATCAATCAGACATCTAGCCACACTGAGGAGCTGTGACACAGCGAAACAGTTTGTGGATAACTATATATATATATATATATATATATATATATATATATATATATATATATACGGTGTAGCTATAGGGATCAACATTGCATGTGACAGTCAGTTTCATACCTCAGCCGATCTTTAGACCATGTGTCGCTTTTGTGTTCTCTCTATATAGCCCACTATGCCATTAGTTCGATCGACTGAGGGAGGAAACTAGGACTTATGGATTCTTTTGTGTAAGGCCAATGCACTAGTTGATAGTCATACAACTTTACTTGAATATTTTATTGGACGATTACTAGGTTGAGATTAAAGGGCAGATGAATTCCATCGAGTGAACGGTCGTCCACCACAACGATGGGTTCAACAGCTTCCCCCGACCCGCAGCTGTAGGCTTGGCGAGTATGGCTACCCCTAAAAGGTAAACGTACACAATAGGTGAAAAGCTTCCTCTAAATAGTGAGAAAGCCCTGGTTTTTGTGATTGAATTAAGATTCTTAGAACTCCGATATTACCTTTCACATAACCGAATATTTTAGAGAATAACCTGTATGTTAAAATATCTTAATAATGATAGACCCGTGGCTTCTGCCACAGTTATATTCCATCCACTTTAGAAGTGTCGTAATCAGTATTTACAAGTAGATTTGAGCACTGGGGCCGCTTTAACAACGCTGTAATAATATCGTGCGGCCTTTCGAAATGAACTAACCGGTTTAATCGCAAGAAAATGAAAGCCGCTGACTCGCTTTAACAATAACCCATTGCCGTTGTCCATAATTGAAAAGCCAAAAACCAGTCTGGCAAAAGTTGGTGATTGCGCACATTACAGATATGTTAACACATCAATTAATTCCATTTTTAGCCAAATTGCAAACGAAGACAGTACCAAAATTTGCTCGAAGCTTTTTCACAGAGTACATCCATTTTGGAGGCTCTTATGTGCTGAGAAAAGATTTAGTGAAATAATCACTGATTAAAACGAGATGAGACGAGGCGAAAATTTCCGATTTGTGATCTTGCGTCGAAAAATAGCGCTGGGTTTTCCCTCTCCCTAATGAATTGGATTGCAATAATATATTTCAGACAAGATCGACATGGTTAGTACAGCGATATATATATATATATATACCGGGTGTAACAGCAAAATTGTCCAATTCTTAGATTAAGCTGTCAACCGTTGTATCTTAGAAAAGATTAAAGATATCTAACTGGAATTCTCCAAGATTTTTATGGCACTATTGGGCTCTACTTTAAACAATAAGAATGTATAATTACTCTCCAAGCTTAACAGAAGAATCGTGATGAAATCAATTATAAACGAAAAGTTTCATCATTAATTAATCATATGTAAGGATCGGAAGTTCATAAAGGATTGAAATAAAGCTCAAATACACACACACACACACACAAACATATATATATATATATATATATATATATATATATATATATATATATATGCATATTTCATTGAATATGACAGACAAGTTACTTTTATTTGTTTTGTTTTTTATACAATTTCTCATGCGAGCTAATAAATTTTCTTTTCGGGTGATAAATTATATAAAAAATGTCCGAATTTTTTATTTTACCCGAGCGCTTTCGGCTATACATTTAGCCATTTTCAATGATTAAATATTGTAACTGTTAAATAAGAAATAGTTTGTTGCATGTATGTCCTATAAAGACTCATTCTACACCTTTTTGATAATAGCTCAATTAGATCTCATTTATATATTCATGGAGACCTACCAGACACTATTCGTAACATACTTGTTGACAATACTAATATAATAGCATCATCTACATGCAAAAAAAGACTAAAAATAATGGAAGCATTATTGCTAATGAAAAAAACAACACTTAACGATATTAACTATAAACATGGACACAATATCTTAATCGTGTTTTGAAAAACATTTTATAAAACATACATACAACAAATTACTTTCTTACTTAACAGTTCAAATATTTAATCCTTAAAAATGGCTAAATGTATAGCCGAAAGCGCTCGGATAAAAAGAACTTTCGGACAGTTTTTATATAATTTATCATCCGAAAAGAAAAAAAAATATTAGATCACAAGTGAACTGCCGTATTCAATGAAAAGTACATGAAAGATGGATTGCTGCCTAAATATATATATATATATATATATATATATATATATATATATACATATATACGCACGTGCAATGAAATGCGAAATGACTGCAAAAATATACTCTAATGATGAGGATAAATGAATCTAAATGAACTATATTATTATGGACATTTATATATTCTGATCTTTTTATATTAACCTATCAATATACCGGTGGTGTAATGGAGAGTTCAAATTCCAAACGATTTTTGCTGTATTTCTGTTCAAATACTCTTGGAAAAGGTATTAATCTATCACTGATCCTCCATCTATGGGTTAATTAGTAAGGCAGACTGGGCTCTTCAGTTTTAGTCAGCAGCGCCACACATAATATGCAGCTAGCAGATTTATGTATCGGACTTCACGTTTCGCAGTTACACCAATGGACGGCGTCAGATAAAATTGCCGGACTACGTGTTTCATTAGGCGTCACCAATTCGTGTTCTCAGGGCGAGGAATATTTTCAATAAAAAAAAAATCTAGTTGTTTTGCTTTTTACAATTGTTGCTACCTGGCACCTGCTGAGATTTATAGGTCTCCTCTTCCTTATTACCTTTACTCCGTCTTCTTCATTCTCATCATCACTATCTTCAACAAATGTCATGAACTGAGAAACTATATATATATATATATATATATATATATATATATATATATATATATATATATATATATATATATATATATATATATATATCTGTGTGTGTATGTATGTATGTATAAGGTATATTAAAGAAGAAAGTATTCATCCAAACTGATTTTCCCCAATTTTTGAATCGGATGTTGACCATTGTAATCGATATTGTACATAATGTATCCACATTTTCCATCTCAATACCCAACACCTTATTAGAAAATTAGAGAAAAAATATTAATCATACAAACCTAGATGGTACTTTTTAATCAAAGGAATTGATATATATATATATATATATATATATATATATATATATATATATATATATATATATATATATATATCGAAAATATAAAATTTTACCCCTCTTTTCATTTCTTACAATTTTTTCTCGCTTCCCCTCATTCTGATACTGCTACCCTCTCACTTCCGGTGCCTTGGTATTTTGGAGTAGTTTTCTATGGTTTGTAAATCTTTTTACTTGCCTGAAGAAACCTCACTGTTGAAACCATGGTTCCGAAGTTGGTTTGAATTTTTGCATTTTCCTATATATATTTATATATATATATATATATATATATATATATATATATATATATATATATAGAGAGAGAGAGAGAGAGAGAGAGAGATTTTTATGTTTATATATACGTTTTATAGATATAAATATTTAAGTAAATGCTCTGTTTTATAATAAACAGTATTTACAACATTTACCGGGCGGAATGATCGAGAAATTTTCATAGAAAATATTCATCCTCCGGTAAATGTTATAAATATTGTTTATTATAAAATAGAGCATTTACTTAACATATTTGTATCTATAAAAACAATGCATAAACACAAAAATTTCGGACTTTCTCCATTTCCTAATATATATATATATGTATATATATATATATATATATATATATATATATATATATATATATATATATATATATATAATATTGGTTTGAAAACATGACCCAAAGAATTTTTCCCAATGGGTGATAACGTTTTATAAGAGACTGAAAATTTTGACATGCATAGATCTTCTAAAAGGTGACATTTCAACGCATCTTTCTAAACAATTCCTGTATGTATTGTAAATTCAAATGGATTTTTTTTACATTAAAAGTAATAAGGAAAGAAAATTTTCCTTACTTGATAATCTTTTCTGCTGAAACAATTTTAATGGGGGTCGGATCGTCAATCATTCAATGCTACAACATTTTATAAGCATTATATATTAGGTTGGTGCAAAAATAATGTCGTTTTTCTTTTGAAGTTGAACGTCAAAAAACGACATTATTTTTGCACCAAGCTAATATTAAATAAAGGATTACACTCTTTCTCTCTCTCTCTTACTCTTTCTCTCTCTATCTATCTATATATATATATATATATATATATATACACACACACACAGAATCGGCATGTACTCGAAAATTACAAAGAAATCACGATATCGTGATGTCGATATTAAACTTGGTTTTCCTCCCAAAGAACCTATAATTTTCTTATTGTCATCTAATATCCTAAATATATTCTTTTTGACTCTTGTTATTCGCGTACATGCTTGCCTATCGACTTCACTGAGAAAAAAAATGAAGTCTTCATCATTTTTAGCGGGTATGGTTATTGGCAAAGAGGCTGTAATAATTTTCCAGTATGGATTTTATAAGCATTTTTCCCCGATTAACGTTTGCACCTTTTGAAAAAACAAGTCTTTTATCAGGGAGTTATTCTTTTTCTTTTCTTTTTTTTGTATTTATTCGAACGTTGATTTCAACAGCCAGGTCATCCTGCTCTCTAACTTACCTCAGTATACTACATAGGGAGGGTTAGGCTATACATGCATAGGCTATATATACATATTATACATAGGGAGGGACACTTACAGTTAATTTTAAACTGTAGATCAAAACAAAATTGGTGGTATAGATAATAGTCATAGAATTAAACAATTATTGCTTCTGACCCCAGTCAAATATCATTATATTAAACTGCAGGATTAAAGCATTTTCCCCGCCGAACAGATACAAATAAACTTCCGCATGACCCATGACTACACAATTAAAACTAAAACTTAAAATTAAAAAGACCTCAATTATTTAGTTAACTGGGGCAAAAGATGGCTTGTTAATTTTAACGCCTCCAGATCTAAACTTCTCTCCATCGCTACCTTCCATCGGCATGGCTGATGCTATCCTCCAGGAAAGTGACTCGTTGTATCTTTTCGGGCTTACGTTCTCTACTGATATAAAGTAGAAAGACTATATTGAATCTATTGCTAGATCAGCCGCTAAGAAAGTCGATTCACTATGTAGGATGAGACAATTTTTCTCTCCAGAATCTATCTTGCATATCTGTAAGTCTACCAAGCATCCGCGCTTAAGATATTGCTAATTTTATGTATTTCGTATCTGCAGCACGACAAGTAGCTATCAGCTTGCTTCTACTAGAGCAGCATGGCCATCAGCTAGTGACTACTTTCTAGGACTGCTGATTAGTCTAAATGCCCATCTTTTATAACCAATCAGGAGTGAACCACCACTCCCCTGGCCTAATGAGTCTGTCCAAAATAATGAGGCTTTTCCTAAAGCTATACATACATAAGTTTCACTAAATAAAACATTACAATAAATATTATAATTCACGACAATATGGATTAGAGATTGTGTTAAATATCAATAGTCACACTTAGGTTCTTTTAGCAGCAAAGGGTTTTATTTACACTGCTTATTTGACTCTTTTTGACTCACCTTCTTCTTCTATATGTCATACTCTCTCAGTATGTAGGTGGTCATGTCTCTCCACAACTTCCTGTCTTTTGTAAGTTTTAACAATGTTTATCTTTTATACTATTCCTCTGCTGTCTAGTTACACAAGCTTGTTAGGTTTACCTTAGTTCCTTTTGCCTTCAGCATGTCCTGTGAGCGTCAAATTTTACAAGCCCCCTTTTCTCAAATTTTAAGTGTTTCTTTCTCTTTCAAAGTATACGTGTTCTTTCTGTTTCCATATTCCTTAAAATTTCTCTGTTGATAGCATTCTCTGTCCAGGGCATTCTCAGCATCCTTCTGTAGAACAACAGTTCTCTTGATGCAAGTCTCCCCTTCATCTGTAAGGAAATTACATTTATATATATTTTAAAATCCTTTATTCTACATTTAACGCCATCACTTGATAAGACACCAGAAATGTTTAAACAAAATGGCTATTTTTGTAGTGATTTTATAACATATTTATGTTATAATTTTTGAATAAATAATTATATATATATATATATATATATATATATATATATATATTAAAATCCTTTATTCTACATTTAACTCCATCACCTGATAAGACACCAGAAGTGTTGAAACAAAATGGCCATTTTTGTAGTGATGTTATAACATATTCATGTTATAATTTTCGAATAAATAATTATATTTGCTCTACTTTATATTGAGCACTCTTTTAAGGATAGTATTTTTGGCTATTGGAATTTATTCCGTATACACCAATCCTATACTTCTTCTTCTTCTATATGCCAGGATGTAAGTGATCATAGCTCTCCACAACATTATGTCCTTTGTAGCTCTAAATAATTTTTTGTGTTGCATGCAACATGTAATTTTACCTGGGGACAAACAAACACCCTAGAAAGGAAACAAAACCTGTTATGTCACTACAGCTTCCTGTAGGTCAAAATAGAGTTTTGTGTTCTTTCTTTTCTACTTCTTTATACAATGCCACCTGATGGGTATGATGAAATATACCTTGGCAGACAAGTTGAGGTAATCTCATAGGCTCAGTTGAAAATTCTCAAAATGTTACTGAATATGATGGACATGTAAAGAAGGCTGGCATGGACAATGGACAAAGATGAGGACACTAGTCCAGAAAGAATAATGTATAATGTCACCCAGGTTTTGCATGGAGGCACGTTTCCTGTTCAGATGTTTAGACCATCTTTTCAGTTAATATGTATTTCGTTTCTGCAGCATTATAAGTAGCTATCAGCTTGCTTCCACTAGAGCAGCATGGCCATCAGCTAGTGACTACTTGCTAGGACTGCTGATTAGTCTAAATGCCCATCTTTTATAACCAACCAGGAGTGAACCACCACTCCCCTGGCCTAATGAGTCTGTCCAAAATAATGAGGCTTTTCCTAAAGCTATACATACATAAATTTCACTAAATAAAACATTACAATATATATCATAATTCACCCCAGCTTCCACATATAGTCGGGTGCTTCTGCTATTTACTGTGAGTTCTTTGATAAGATCCAAAGAAGAATCTGCAATATTATTGGCCCTAATCTGGCAGCTCAGCTCCAGTCACTTTCCAACAGCCATAAGGTTGACTCTGTGTGTTTTCTTCTATAAATACTTTCATTGCAATTGTTTTAATGAGGTCTTTGCTATGCTACCTAGACTTTATGAATTTAAGCGCAGAACTAGACTGGGATCGAGATCTCATCAAGCCGTAAGTTCTATGCTAACAGTTTCTTCTCTCACACTTCTCACTTGTGGAACACTCTTCCGGCTTCATTCATTCCAGACAACTTTAATCTGCAAAAATTTAAATGTCAATCGCTTTCTACTGTCCACCTGATTATTCTCTTGTCTTTTTGCTCATCATTAATGTTTCTTTTCCTAATTCTTTCCCACCCTGTAACCTCTTGTGTTTTAGTGACATTATTGCTTTGCTTGGGGTGATTTCGATTAAAAAAAATTATATATAAGAATCCCATTATGACAGATCACTAGTCGTCGCGAGGGCGCGGTGGTAATCAATGAAGTTTTGAAGAGCTGCTGTCGTACATCTCTCTGCTGGGAGTCAAATGAAAAATTACGTTTAGCTGTGGACTTCTGCTAATTATAATTATGTACAGTGAAGATATAATGATAGTGAAGATATAATGACAATTAAAAGACTGAGACTCTTCATTATTTTGATTGGCTAATGGTCGTATGTACTAGCACTAACCAATCAGATCCAGTGTTTCAGCATGATATAGCAGTAAGCATACAGGCATATGCACATAGATTAAAAATAATAAATAAGAATTTAATTATAAACCTAACCTCCTACAATTATTACTTAACATACCACCAAACTAAATAAGAAAACGAAATAATAGCCAAGTGAAGACATATAGAAAATGTTATCATTTAAGCATTAATATCAATTATTTATGTAAAGAACAAAATACAATTTTCCTAACTCAAGAAAAGACTAGAATGCTTAAAAATTAAAAACGATAATATGTCTAGAGGAAAATCCGGAAATAAATAGCAGCAAAAAGCTACAATTAAACGAATAGAGGAAAACAAAAGAAAAAGCTAAGGTGTGTGTGTAAAGAGATGAAAAAAAAAGAAAAAACGAAGAAAAGGACAAATAATCACGACACCCTACATGTACGGACGTCCGCGCAGACGGGTGTATGGATGCACGTGCACACACAAACAATACGGAAAAACTTACACCAATTATATGTGCATAAAAAGAAAAACCGAGAAATATAAGTGTCAGTTGCAGATACAACCTGAAGAATTGACGGACGGATCCGTCTATGAAACTCTGGTGTCGAGACGTTGATGCTGACATCAAACAGATAAGTGGCAAATCTTTTACTTTTATTAATTTGATATATATATTTAATACGCGTGTCGTCCTGCAAGACTTCATGAGACCAAATTTTGTTATGCTGGTAGGAGTACACGTGCGCACGACAGAGGGTCGCTGAGAATTTTTTTTATCTAGCCGAATTCATTTAGAGTTCATGTAAGTATGTATTCCACACTGATATTAGAAGATCTTCCAGGAATGGTGAAATATAAGAGCCAGGGCGCAAATTTACCGTAGATGACCTTGCGATTAAGGCACGCTCTAGACTTTTACGGCGTAGTGAATTATTTTATCCTTTGATAAGAGTAGCGTTTTTATGTCAGAAGTGTGTTCAGTCTCGTTACGGATGGCAACCAAGGCATTGGATGTATTATTTTGCAAAATATCCCTTTTGTGTTCATATAATCTTTTATTTAGATTCCTTAACGTTTCTCCAATTATTTTTGTGACAAATATTACGAGCAATGGGGCAAAGATTGTAAATATCAAACTCAGGAAACGACGGTTGATATCCAGCGCATGATGTAGAGATCGCTTTTGGGGTCAAGAACAGTGAAATTTGCGAGCTGAATGTAATAGGCTTCTTACAAGCCAGTTGGCTGGATGCAATCATTAAAAGTATGTGTTCGAAGAATTATTTCTAGCACGTGTCACGTCTGACGTCTTTCTCCAAGGGTTTAATCATTCAGCAAGACGAACCAGCCGAGAACAACTTGATTATTAACCTTACCGAATTCATATTTGCTGCTGCTAAACAGAAATAGGCGATGATTACAATACGATATGACATAGGTCCTGTTGTGGCCGGGATTTGACCTTGTGTTAATTAAGATCCCGGGGCGAAGCCCACCTCATTCGATTATAGAATCAATCAAACATCCTGCTTCACCAACGGTTTTGTGACATTTTGCGCTATGTATCAAAATAAGTCTAGCGAAAAAGAAATTAATAATCTGAAGCGCTTCTTTTTATTATTATTATTATTATTGTGCCTTGTCTCTTAAGACGTAGGGGAACTTGGCCCTCCACAATTTCCTGTCATTTCTTGAGGTTAATAAATTTTGTCTCTCTGTTATTTCTCCTAAACCCTGTTTCACCACCCATTTACTCAAGCTCACTAAGTTATGCGTTATTTTCCCCTGTCCCTTTTACCTTCAATCTGTCCTGAGAGTGTCAGATTTTCCAAGCGCTTTTTCCTCATTATGTGACCTAGAAATTTCAACTGTCTCCTCCTGGTGCTAACTATGAATTTCGTTTTTGTTTTCCATTTTCTCTAAAACTTTACAATCGGTTCATTGTATCCTCAGAATCCTTCTTTGGAACCACATTTCTCTTCTTCGTCTTTGGAGAGATTCTCCAGCATTCTCTGTTATACAGGTAGACAGGTATCGCATAACTGTTTAGTATTATTTTCTTTGTTTCCGGTGAAGTTTTAATGTTTCTTAATACTCTGCTTAGATTTTGGAAGGCATATTTGTCTTTTCCAATACGCCTTCGGATATCATTTGTCACACTTTCCGTCCGCTGCTAAAACACTTTCCAAATATTTAAATTTCTGCACTTTTTTTTTTTGATTTTGGTATCTCCGATTTGCAATCACATTTTGCAGTCATTCTTTTGCTAACAAAAATGCATTTTACCTTCTTTTTGTTGATGTTTCATATTTTCTTTTCGCTTTCCTTCACTGCCTTCTGTAAATCTGTGTACTGCCTGACAACGGCCGAAACGACAACACAGATATGGATAATACTCCTCATGAAAATAATGTAAATCGGTTCCAGATTATTTCATTTTCAAAATCCTTATATTTTCTTCTTCTTTATGTTCCGTGTTCTCTCGATTATGGCTCTCCACAACTTCCTGCCCTTTGTAGCTCTTAATAAATTTTGTCTTTCTGTTATTTCTTTTAAACCCTCTTCCGACATCTATTTACTCAAGCTTATTTTTCTTTTATGTGCTCTGTACCCTCAGCGTGTAGGGGATCATGGCCCTCTACATCTTCCTGTCTTTTGTAGCTCTTAATAAATTTTGTCCTTTCGTTCTTTCTCCTAAACCTTGACCCACTATCTATTTACTCAAGCTCATTAACTAAGTTATGCGTTGTTCTCCTCTCTCCTTCTTCCCTTCAATCTGTCCTGTGAGTATCGGATTTCCCAAGCCTTCTTTCCTCATTACGTGTCCCAGAGATTTCAGCTGTATCTCCCTGGTGTTATGTATAAGTCTAATTTTTGTTTGCATTTTCTCTAAGACTTCGTGATTGTTCATAGAACCAGATTCCTTTTGCTTCAAGTCTCTTCTTTATCTTTGATTTTTGTCCAGCATTTTCTGCCATTTAGTAGGGCATATATAATATATAGTTCAGTACACTCTCCTTTATTTCTAACGAATTATTTCTGTTTTTTTAATACCCTTCTTAGATTTTGGAAGGCACCTTTGTTTATCCCAATGCGCCTTCGGTTTTCAGTGTCGCACATTCTGTTCTCTGTTAAAACACTTCCCAGATATTTAGATTTCTATATTTATTTGATTTCACTATTTTTAACTAAAGATAATCTTGAATATAAACATATACATTTCTACTTCTTTATGTGTTATGTCCCCTCAAGACATAGGTGATCATGGCTCTCCACAATTTCCCGTCCTTTGTAGTTCTTGATAAATTTTGTCTTTTTGTTATTTCGCCCAAATCCTGTTCTGCCATCCATTTACTCAAGCTCATTAAGTATATTATGCATTGGTTTTCTTTATCCCTCTTGCCCGCAATCTGTCCTGTGAGGATCAGATTTTCCGAGCCCTCCTTCCTCATTATGTGCCTCAGAAATTTCAACTGGTTCTTCCTGATAAATTTTGCTTCCTTTTTGTTTCCATTTTCTCTAAAAACTCATCATTGCTCATACGTTTGGTCCATGGTATCCTCAGCATCCTTCTCTAGAACAACATTTCTGTTGCTTCAAAGTCTCTTTGAGGAGACTGTCCAGTATTCACGGCCATATAGGAGGATAGTCATCATGTAACAGTCCAGTACTCTGTTTCTAACAGAATTTTCCTTTTTCTTAATACTTTGCTTAGCTTTTGGAACGTATCTTTGGCTATCCTAATGTGTCTTTGGATTTCACTGTCACACTTTCCATCCTCTGTTAAAACATTTCCCAGATATTTAAATTTTTGTACTTGCTTGATTTTGGTATCCCCAATGTGTAATTTGCGTGTTTGGCTGTCCCTTTTACTAACAACCATTTAATGTCTGTTTGAATGACTAGCAGACGAGGGACAAGTAAGGGAGGTATAAAGTTTAACGTTGTTTGAACTACATGGAAAAGGAAGATGTGAAGAACCATGATTTTGCATTTTTTGAAGAAACAAATGTACATTTTTTTAGTCACAAAGTAAGTCAGTGTATATGTGTGTGGGTTTTTTGTTTTTTCTGGAAAATGACCATCCCTTTAACATCAACGAAAATTTGCTCACCTAGAATAGTCTTGCTTTAGTCCTCATCAGATTACCCCGCTCGGGACCTCTTACCCACGCAATCTATCGTTGCTTTCATCTTTGAATAGCCATCACGTGTCACTTCTCATTTTCTTTCATTTTATGTAGGACAGGGAATCTCCTCCCTTTTAAAATCGACGGCAAGAAATTGCAGATAATCTAATGTTTACTATAGGGGAGCTGACAAGCTTAGGAGTTGATATATACCTTCCACCTGCCAAACCCCTCCAGGTGTCTTTTCTAATCTACCCATCCGGTCAATGTTAAGGCGACGGTCACACTGTATACAGGTTCATTTGATGGCAGCATTGTGATATATGCAGGGAAATGCTTTCTCTCAGTTTTTTTCGTTTTTTTTTTCTTTTCAAATTATAACAAGGTAGCTATACAACAACCTCCCTGGTCGCCCAAGACTTCCAAAACCGTGGCTGTTGGCTGAAGTGACCACTTCAATCCAGAGCTAACCTTATCCCACGTTGTGGTTTAAGTTTGATCATAAGGGAGCCAAGATCATGTTGGGCTGGTTCAAGAAGGGCAAAGACGTACAGGAAAAAAATAACACACGAATAAATTGAACAAAAATCAAATACTGTTTTTGTATCAGTCCTTCGTATAATAATTGGTTATACAGTGTAACCCGGATATAAGAGAGTTGTCGGGACCGGATAAGGAGTATCATAATAGTTTGGTCTATTTTGTTTAGGTAAAAAAAGGCTCTAATTTGGGACCATATACAATCTCTCTTATATCCGGGTTTCTTTTATATCCGGGTCTCTTATATCCGGGTTACACTGTATCAGAGTTTGCATGCAATTAATTATCCGCCGAACCTGCTTCTAAATCTCAAGTGATATTACTGTTGATTTGGTAAAGTACGGGTTGCTGTTTTGGTAGAGTTCAGCTCAAGGCTAAAGTCGGGTGGTTCTCCTCGGCAGGCAATCACGTTATCACGACCGGTGGCTGGGACGAACTCTCAGCCGTCTTCTCCTGCCTCCGTCTCGTCTGACGAATTCGCTTTTCGTATTTATTGACATTCGCTCAAACTGATGCAAGTTGTGGAGGCCATGATCGTTTATGTTCTTAAGGGACACGTGACAGAGAAGAAGACGAAGAAGGAGAAGATTAAATATGGATTTATGTGTTTTATGCTTTCATTATTGATGAAATGGAGTGTAGAAAGCGTAGAAAGGTTGCTTCAGTTATGTGAAGTTTTATAAAAAAAATAAGATAACCTGTATTAAAATGACTTTCTCGAAGGTAATCATTAAAAAATATCCGACATCAAAAGATACAGAAAAAAAAAGACGTATTTCAAATAAAATTATAAACGTAAAATAAAAAAAAAATGTACACTGTCTTTATTTTTTTGGCAGAATAAAATCTTTTTTTCTCTCTTTCTCTGTGAGACGAACACAGACCAGACGTATAATTGATTGGACAGACAAAAGATTCCTCATGGTCCAGATTAGGACAAAAAATTAGAAATTTCTGCTTCTTTATACTAATTTGTTTCTCGAATGCACTAAACTGATGAAATCTTTAGTTGACGTAAACAACAAGTATATCAATGCTGAGAGTGGGGGATGATAATTATCTGTATTATTCCTGGCATCATCGGTCTAAAAAAAAGGGATAAAGAAGAGGAATATGAAGAAGAAAGTACGAGTAGAAAGAAGAGAAAAAACAATGAGAACTAAACTAAGTAAACACTGAACAGAAAAAGAGCGGCAATGATAAAATTATTTAAAAATAAAACATGCGAAAAAAGAAAATTCAAATAGAAAAACAGTGATTCTATACATATGGGATATTCTTTTGAGAGCTCTCACAAGCAGTAAAACAAAAACATGATATTTTATCTAGGGTTGAAAACACTGCAACATTTTTTTTTAAATCAATTCACCCCAAGCAAGGAAAGAATGCCACTAAGGTGCAAGTGGCTATTGCGAATGAAAAAGACTTTAGATGGAACCGGAAAGCCAACCGCTACTCTGTCTGAATGTCTGAGATGAGGAGTTTTCATTAT
>OZ010597.1:25802057-25817057 GCA_963932145.1 Acanthosepion lycidas
ATTGAGCAAACACAAATGTGCCTGAGTGAGCTTCTGCAATTGGGTTTGGCTAGCCGCCCTAGTAGACGGGTATCCGCGAATACGACTGGTCAGCTATTAAGATTATATATATATATATATATATATATATATATATATATATATATATATATATATTAACAAATATCCATATTATCCTTCACCACTAGCCCGACTCGGAGTTTCATGCACGACGCAGTCTTCAGGTGCTGAGTATGAACTAATCGTTGTCAATTTTGAATTATAATATATTTGGTTATCTCAATGTTGGCGTTGTTATATATTATGCTGAGATTATAGTTTGTTTTTTTTTATTTTTAAATTTGAAAAATTATATTTGGAGATTAAAATAAGCAGGAATTATATATGTATGTAAAAAAGAAAAAATTAAAAAATCATATTTTTGAGTGGGGATTATTCATATTTTATTCTAAAGGGAGATTACTTGTTCGCATTTAAACAGAAAATATAAATTTATCTCCAACATAAAATAATATTAATATATTTAATATTAATAAACCATAATTTACATTAAAAGTTACAAATTAAAAGAATAATCTAGATCAATGTATTTAAGCAGATATTTATTTTTATGCCTAAATGCAACCATCAATTCATTTCTCTTGTTTAATAAGTAAGGGTTATTTAGGTGGTTTAAGAATTTTTAACATGATATAAATTGCATTTATTTCCTTTACTGTTATTTGCCTTACCTCTATATATAATTTCCCTGATGATTGATAGTGAGATGCCATCATTCTTTAACTGCCAGAAATATTTGTAGAGAGCAGAGCTGTTTTCGTATTTTCAATTACTTAAATTCATTCGATGATAGTCAAAACGAATTTTTCAAAGATTTTCAGTGGAACAAGATTAAAATTTAACATCGTTACCAGAATGTATTTTCGCTATTATCGGTCATACATTGACTGTTTAAGAGACAGATCGTAATTTTTTGGCAGTTGAATTTATTGTTAGGAGAATTTACGTTGAAAGAATTGTTTAATATAATGTTGTTATGAAAGGATATAGATGTGTTTATGTTATTAACGCATCTATAGATGCTCTTTATATCGTTTTTGTTAAAATAGCTTTTTTTACAGTTGGTGAATGGTTAAAGTGTTTATGAATTAAATTTAGAAAAATTCTTCCTATGTTAATTTTGACATTTTTCATGCAAATCCGACTGGTTTCCTTGAACGTTTCCTAAATCAGGCTGACTGTTAGGTTAATCTCTTTGTGCCAGGGGAAAAGAAACAATATATGCAGTGGGACATCCCTCATCACCTGCACTAAAGGAGGCCATGGTCGTTTCCTCTGCAGGGGAGACGATGGCGACAGTTTTGGGGGATGCAAAAGGTATTGTGTTTACGTCAAAGTGTCACACCATCAATGAAGTGTACTATTCCAATTTGCTGAGATAGTTACGAAAGGCTATCACGACCAAACACCCAGAACAAGTGATGAAATGAGTTTTGTTTCAGCAAGAAAATACTCTAGTACAAAACTTATTGGTTTCAATGGCTTCTGTGCGTGACTGTAGCTTTGAACTGGTTGATCACCCCACCTATTATCCTTATTTGACTATCATCTGTTCCCCAACGCGAAAAACTCTTGGAAGCCTCTATCACAGTGATGATGACTTTTTTTTACCCATATTTCCCCAACTTTACTAAAGCTCCCGTTACTCCTTTCTGTTCTTAGAAAATAGCCAGACAGTTGGCTTTCTGCCTTCGCCTATCTCTATGGTTTTCAATATGCCATTTGAGGGTTAGATTTTCCAAGCCTTCTTCCTTTAATATTATGCATTGGAGTAATTTAAGCTGTCTCTTCCTAGTTCTGAGTATAAGTGTTCTTTTTGTTGTCATTGTTTAAGACTTCTTCGTTGCTTACTCGCTCCATCCATGGAATTTTCCGTATCCTTCTCTAGAACAATCATTCTGATATCTCCAGTGTTTCTCGTTTCTTTATTCAGCATTCGCTGCCATGTAAGAGGATAGATGAATTAGACGCAAATAGACTGCTGGGTTAATATAAATCCAGCAGTCTATTTCTTCCAACACTTCTCTTAGTTTTTGGAATGCCTCATTCGCTAGTCCAATACCGGTTTAGATTTCAGTGTCGTATTTTACATCCTCCGTTCAGCTAGCAGATTTTCTCCATTAACGGATTTAAACCAGACCTTCTCGGCTGCCTTGATAATACTGGGAATATATAAATATCGTGACATTCACTTCGTGTCTAGCTCGCAGATTTTCCCGCGAAAGTCACGCAAAACAAAACTAAACGTAGTGTCGAAATTAGCTGATTGAAATAAACACTCACACAATAATTGTTTTCAGTTTCTTTTCTTTTTATTAAAATCCACTGATTCGATCGCCGTTGGTGCATAAAAAACGACATTAGACATCAATCAATCAATTTTGTCTAAAGGCTTGATGATTCTCCAGTGAAATTGCAGGTAATCATTAAGTCTATCGCTCGCTTTTCTCTTCCAACGTGATAGGTTTTGTTTGTTTCATTAATTTACTAAACGCTATTCCCGCCAAAACGCTCTTCAGTAATTAGCCCATTTTTTCTAGCCGCCATTTTTTTTCGCTGTCTACGTTTACTTGTTGTTGAGAACTTGGACTTAAATTAGTTTATACAACACATAGAAAGGAATCGTCTCTCTCTTTCTCTTTCTCTCTCCCTTTCTCGATTTCCCTCGACGCATACGTGCGCGCACACACTTTCTCATACACCCTCTCACATATATATAATGCCTATTGATTTAATTTGTTAATGATTATCTTTTCTAAAGATATCATTGTGTATATACCTTTCAAGTGACATTGGTATTTAAATATCTATCTTAGGTCATTACTATGTGATGCGGAACCTATCTATTTATCTGTCTATCAATTTTTTCAGATCTTTCTATATATCTATGTTCATTTCTCATTATATATACATATATATATACATATATATATGTATATATATAGATGTATATATACTGAGAAATGATCATATATATATATATATATATATATATATATATATTAAGAAAGAGAAAAAACAGATGAAGTTAGAATTATCTATTCTAAAGATGTCATTCCGTACATAACTTTCAAGTCACATTGGTATCTATCTATCTATCTCAGTTTATTCAGATCTATATATCTATCTATAATTCATTTCTCGCTATATATATATATATATATATATATATATATATATATATATATATATATATATATATATATATATACATACATACATATATATATATATAAATATTAAAGAGAAAGAAGAGATGGAGTTAGAATCCACAAAACTTAGCTCCTGATGGGGAATTATTAATATTCCGAAACATGAAGGTTTTTGTCTAAAATGTTTTTATTATAATCTATTTTAATAAGAAATATTAAATATCATATATATATATATATATATATATATATATATATATATATATATATATATATTGGTAAAAACCTTTTCGTTAGAAAGATTTTGTACAAAAACTCACTGCATAGAGGCGACTAATATTTAAATTTAGAACAATAACTTGTTGTTTCCCTTTTTTTAAACGTTTTTTAGAACATTTTTAAAAACTTTTTTTTACTTTAAAAGTTTAAAAAATTAAAAAATATATTTTTCTAAGAAAATAACACTGCAAATCCAATTGTAAGTAACAAAGTTTTAATTCTTCGCAGTAAAAATTCATATATTATAAATAAATAACACTATATTAAATATTAGGTTCCTTTTTTCAGTCTTCAATTTAGTCTATCTATCTATCGATCTATCTATATATATATATATATATATATATATATTGGGGAGCAAGTCTCTGTATTTGGCCCTTCAAAAAGTGTGGTTGGTTCTGTACAAACCCTTCACCACTATAATCAAATCATATGTGCTGGGGCCTGGCTTTCAGTTCCTAGAAACTGAGCTATTTGACCCTCATACGTCGAATACGATGGAAGAGTCCACTATATATATATATATATATATATATATATATATATATATATATATATATATATTAAGCGTTTCACCCCAAGCAAGGCGAGAAGCCACAAGGACGCAAGGGGTTACAGAAAATTTGGAGCAAGATCAGATAGGAGTGATAGAAGAAAGACTGAGGAGAAAGCTAGTGGATAGTTCAAGGCAACTGGAGATGTCGATTGACATTACATTTGAATAGCTGGAAATTATAGCTCTCAGGGAAACTGGAATAGGGAAGGGAGTTCCACAGTCTAGAGGTGCGAGACATGAAGCTATTGGAGTAGAAGAGACGGCTACATTTAATAGTTTGGACAGTGAAAAGGTGAGAGCGGGGTGCAAGCCTCGTAGGGCGCTTGAACTTATGAAGTCTAGAAACCAGCGAATGCAGCTCCTCGGAGCAAATGCCATGAAAGTATTTGTAAAACAGAGAGAGGCGACGGCGCGTCTGTGAGAAAGTGACTGTAGACGAGATATATAATGTATGGCCGACGTGGCTGAATGGTTAGAAAGATTGCTTTCTGGTTTTTCATTAGAATCTCAGTATTTTTCAGGTAGATGTTATTATTGATGTTATCGTCCAGGTGAGACGACCATAGTATGCGGCACCTTTGGAAAGTATATGAAAACCATACCACGGGGTGACCGAAACCTTGAGATCGAAATTGGGTTGACACAATGCTAGCATGATTTCACAAGTAAACTTGATGGAGAGCATTGTCCTTGTTGAACTGCCGATCACGACGGATATTGACGTCTCTCCGAGTAACTGTAACTAAGGTCTATTTGCCATTGTTTGCAGTATATACCACAGGTTAATCGGATAGGTATTGAACAGACATAAGTGTGACTGAAAAGGTGCTTGCATTCGATAGCCACTATAGATAGGTATTTCATGAATTGCACCTGCATTCTCCGCATTTTAATATGGAGTATATTATCTATGTATCTATTTTAAATATCAACGCTAATTATATGTATTATCTCTTTTATACATGTTTCGTTAAAACGACTAACAAGGTACTGTGATTCAGGTTTTTATTTGATTTTAATGTGTTTGTACAAATATTTTCTTTTCTGGAGACAAAGTGCGTAAAAACTGTCCAAATGTCCTGCATATTCGAGCACTTTCATCTATTTTTTTAGCCATTATCAAGAGCGATTTTATTTTTAACTAAATTTGTTTTTTTTTGTATGTAGTTATATGAATGATTTTCTTTCGATACATGGTCAGCACATTGTGGCCGTGTTCATAGTTAATGTTACTGAGAGTTCTTTTTTTATTATTAGGGCTTCCATTATTTTTCATTTCTTTTTACATGTTGATGAGGCTATTATACTTGTATTTTCTACTAGTATGTTTCGAATAGAGATTGATAGGATTTTGTGTGTGTTTAAATGAGTCCTCATTGAGCTGTGGGCGGGTAGGTGTATCGTAAGTCGTCTAGATCAGCATGTAGTAATATGACCAATGTAATTATGCGTTTGGATTGGGGCATTTGAACTCGTAAATAATATTGGTACTCAGTATTTTGATTTTGCGGACGTGTTATTTTTGATGATATGGTCAACTGTTTTATAAAAAATATTTGAAATAGATTAATTCATTTAATTTTCTCGTTCAACTCGACTGGGGTTTTGAATTTCCTTATGATATTTCTAAGGGAAAATTCGTCTTGCTTATAATTGACATGTATTTGGCCTTTGGAGAAAATGTTAATGTTATTGGTTTTATCTCTACATTCAGTGTCGCTATTAGTTACTTTGGAAAGAAACAGTCTAAACTGGTGGTCGATGAATTAGTTCAGAAAACCGTTGTTAACTAACGCCTGTTTTACATTATTTAGTTTGTTATGGAAATGGGACAGTATGATTTCTCGTGTGCTATATATATGTACCCAAATTTAAAGTTTCTCCAGATTAAATATTTACCAATAGATATTTCAGTAGATTTCACTTTATAATTATGAAAATATGACGATACCTTATAATAAGAGACAAAACTCGAGCAGCTAAATTATTCATATATTGACATTTCTATGTTAATTTAAGCTCTATATTTTATTGGACACTTGCATATTTTATATTAATTAGTATTATAACATTATTTCTTCTTTTTCTGTGTCATGTCCTTTCAGGATGTAGGCGATCATTGCTCTCCACCTGCCTCTATCCCTTGAAATTCTCAACAAGTTCCTTGCCTCTGCTTCCTGTCTCATACCACGTTCTGTCATTCACCTGCTCAAGCTCGCCACGTATGTCACGTGCTGATTTCCCTTGTCTCTCTTTCCCTCTATTCGACCCTTGAGTATCAGATTCTCCAGGCCATCCTTCCAGATTATGTGTCCCAAGAACTTCAGCTGCTTCTTCCTGATGCCAAGTATAAGCCTTCTCCTTGTTTGCATCCTCTCCAAGACCTCATCGTTGCTCCCACGCTCGGTCCATGATATCCTTAGCATCCTTCTGTAGTATTCTTTTGTTTGTTACCAAAGAAATTATCCTGTCTTTCAATACTCTACCCAGCTTTTGGAATGTGTCCTTGGCCATCCCATGCAGATCTCAGTAGCGCATTTACCATCTTCTGTCAAGACGCTCCCCAGGTATTTAAACTTCCGCTTCTGCTTGATTCCAGTGTTCCCGACCTATTTCACCTATGTCACTTAACTGCTCAATATTCTTTTCTTTGTTACAAAAGAAATCTTCCTGTCTCGCAATACTCTGCCCAGATTTGGGAATGTGTCCTTAGCCATCCCAATACGTCTACGGATCTCAGTGTTGCATTTACCTTCTTCTGGCAAGACGCTTCCCAGATATTTAAACTTTCGCGTCTGCTAAATACACAGATCTATCTATCTATCTACCTATCCATCTATCTATCTCTCGCTATATATATATTGAGTTCTTAGCATTTATTTACTTATAAGTTAAGTAAATCAATTTCTAAAAAGTTATTGTCAGCATCGCTTGATAATGGAACGGAACTTTGTATTTTAATTTTATGATTGAATTTGAATTGAAGTTTCAATTTTGAATCATGGAAATTTCGGTGTTGCGATGATAAAAAAGCACTTATAATATATATATATATATATATATAAAAGTTAGAAAGAAGTATATACTAAACTGTACTTTTTCTTTTTTTGTCTTATCTTCATTGCTTTTTTATTGTTATTAGTTATACGAAACTCAGTACTTCTCTCAACCTATAATGGTGATGACTTAAAAATGTCGAAATCTTGAACCATATGTCTTCCGAAATAAACTTTGCACAATTTCTGATAGAATTTCCTCTTTATCTGTGAAGGATTATTAATAATTTGTGTAAGTCTATCAATAAAATTAATCAACATAAAAAGTTCTTTTACCCTTACTAATATTTGCCTTAAAGAACGTTCGCTGTCTAAAAACACACATCTCGCTCTCTCTCTCTATCACTCTCTCTCATATATATATATATATATATATATATATATATATATATATATATATATATATATATATTAGGTTGGTGCAAAAATAATGATGTAATAATGTCGTTTTTTGACGTTAAAAATACCTCAAAAAACGACATTATTACGTCATTATTTTTGCACCAACCTAATATATATATATGTTGAAATAATATGAAAGAACAATGAGATTTATAATTCAGAGTTCTTAGTATTTATTTACTTATTAATTAAGTAAATCAATTTCTAAAAAGCTATTGTGAGTATCGCTTGATAATAGAATGGAACATTGTACTTTAAGTTTTATTTTATGAATTTGAATTGAAATTTCAATTTTGAAACATGGAAATTTCAGTGGTGCGATGATAAAAAAAGCAATTATATATATATATATATATATATATATATATATATATATATATATATATATATATATATATATGTTGTAGATTCCGGGATGATATCTGATCTCAAATGAATGACAAACGCAGGAATGAAATATAGCAAATAAATGTATTGACGTAATAATACAATTGGTAATACGGTTAGTAGATCCAGAAATGCAGTTAGTAGCAATAATAATATATATACAGTCTGGGAAATTCAGTATCGAAGTAGGACTTCCTTCTGAATCTACGTGCTCGCAACTGCGACTCCTACAAATCGGTTACATCACACTCTCACTATCTCACTGTATCATTGTCACTCTGTCCGACTCCGGGCATTCACCGGCAGCAGTACAAGTACACACTGGGCGAGTCCACTTTTATGAAAAAGGGGTGGACCCCTTAACAACATATATACCTAAAGAGGCAAAACATCTCAAACTATGTCTCACCTACCGGATCATCAGCATAATACTGACTAAAGAGGGTTAGCCTAAAGGCATCAGATATTAGTTTTCTGCAATATTTTTTTATTTACAAATTGCATAATCTGTTTTTTTACATCACCATAGTTATAATATAAGGATAAAAATTTTTTAAAATTATGTATATATATATATATATATATATATATATATATATATGTGTGTGTGTGTGTGTGTGTGTTTCTATCTGTGTGTGTGTTTGTGTATTATTCATGTCTATTTGTCGAACTTGCTACTTATTTCGGGGCAAAAAGGAACAGGTGTTATTTAATCACTCATGCTTCGATAACTTTGAAAGACAAGGGAATCAGTGTATTCGGGGCTGTCTACAGAAAGAGACGTGTATGCACTTAACAGCTAAGTTACTATTAACATCTATGAATAATATATATATATATATATATATATATATATATATGTGTGTGTGTGTGTGTGTGTGTGTGTGTGTGTGTGTATGTATGTATGTATTTGACGAATAGATAACATTTTACTGTATATAAGCACAATATTTTTTATATATGCCGATTGTACGAGAACAAAATGTCTATAAGACGTAAAATACTAATTATCGTATAGATACATGTAGAATTCGACATCAGACTCTCTCTTTCCTTTGCTTTTGACTTTGCTTTCTCTTTTTTCATTCATTTTGTCTTTCTTTCATTCACTTATTCCTTCTTAAATCTCATTTCCATATTCCTTTCTTCTTTTTCATTCTTACTGTTCTCTTTGTTATTTTAATTGTTTTTCTTTCATTCCAACAGTATTACAATGTCTCTTTTCTTCTTGTTCTGCTGCGTTTTACTGTTATTTTCTTATTATTATTCACGTCTGGATTCCGTGTTCTTTTGTATATCATTTCAGTTTCTAAGACTAACATTTAGGTAAAATACAAATAAAAACACTGAGTGAGCAAGTTCATGGGTATTAATTTCATGACGTTCTATCCTCACCGCTACAAAATGAACGCAGAGCTTCAGACGCAAACGATAGACACTCTTACATATAAATAACCACATTAAAAACTTCGCTATCGATGCCTTCATCAACTTCTACAAATCTTTATCTGATTCGTTGTCAGAGTAAGAAAATCCTGAACAAAATTTCTAAAATGGTAATATTTTACAAATGTTAAGAACATTTCTCTGTAAATTTCTGAGGTTAGGAGTTTTCATTATCAAGTAAATGCGATGTCAGTAGCAGGAACCTTAGGTTTAAGGCTCCGATTTCTAGAGTCAGGAAAATATCCTAGTGGTTTAAAGTGTTGTTTCGGAATATGGTGACATAGTAATTGTTAGTTCAATCCCTCTCTGTCAGATTAAGATTGAGTTAGTTGAAACCAGGCGATCAGTATATGAATATTAGGGCAGGTCGACTTTGGAAACGGGGTATTGCACTCAATTTAAACATTGGAGTTTGACTTGAAAAATAAAAACACAATATATTTTCTTCAAATCGTTAGCTTATTTTGAGGAACCGAGTTTGAAGTTAAGTTCAACATTGTAGCGTTTGAATTTAATTCCGGCGATCGGGGAATGCCGTATAACCCCAAAAATTAGAATTTACTGAAGATTCACAAATCCATCGATCGGTGGATGCCGTATAGCCAAAAAAATGGACAATAAACATGGCACAAAACAAGCACATTTTTATTAAATCTATATATTTTATCTATTTTTTATCTATATACGTTATCCGTATATTTTATCTATGAGTCTATCAATATATATTATCTGTGTCTATATTATTTTTGAATATATAATAATTATCTCCCTCTCTCTCTCTCTCTCTCTAAATATATATATATATATATATATATATATATATATATATATATATACTATTTATATACTTCATATATAATTTTAATCTATATGTTTTATTTATATATTTTTAATATAAACAGGTAAAAATGTTCAAGTATAACTCGGAACATTTAGTGATCATATGCTTTACATATTGGCAATCAAATGTTTTGGGTACTTCAAAATAATGAATACAATAAACAAAATAATGTATAAAATAAACAAAATAAGGAATAAAATAAACAAAATAAGGAATAAAATAAACAAAATAAGGAATAAAATAAACGAAATAAGGAATAAAATAAACGAAATGATGAATGAAGTAAACAAAATTATACACATATTAAGTTGATAATATAAAGAACAAATAGGAAACGTTTATCAATTTAACATGTTTTATTTTTATAGACTTTATCACAGAATGATGTGTTGTTTGCTTTTCATTGGTCAGTCATGTATTACGAGCATTCGACTCTTTAAACCAACGTTAATATAATTTGTGGCGTTCCGAATTCAATGAAAGACGACCCGTCCCTTTGAAGCTTCAAGAAATTAATGAATTCCAAGCCTACCTGAAAACTGTAAATATTGCTTTATACATGGAAGTACATAATAATTCTAGTTTGTCTAAATTGGAATCAGATGATAAATTATATTCGTAAGTATCTCTGCATATGTCTAGTAGACATTATGTTTGACAAATTGACAAGAATATAGAGGAACAAAATCAGATTTTAAACAAAGTACAGACTGTACAAAACGCTAGGAGTCTCCATTCTCATATATGGATGTGAAACGTCGACACTGTTCGCAGATAAAGAGAGAAGGATTCAGGAGTTTGAGAACAAATACATGAGAAAATCCTTGGCATTTTCTACTGGGAACAAAAGACCAATGATTTTGTGCGGAAAAGGGTTGCAAGTTTTGTGAAACACCAGGAACCTCTTCTCGCCACTGTCAAACGGAGAAAAATGGCGTAGTTTGGACACATTACAAGGCACGACAGCCTGTGAAAGACCATCATGCAAGGCACCATTTAAAGTGAGCCTAGGAGGGGATGCCAACGCAAAAACTATTTGGACAATGTCAAAAAATGGACTGCACCAGAATTGCTGAAGACGTCTGTTAATAGATTGCAAAAAGTCAAGGGGATGTTCAGTATTCATCACTAGTCAGATGACACGACTCTTGTTTCGCCAGACGTCTACGATTATCACATACGATTTGAATTTGGTTTACATCGATGGGTGAACCTCTTGCGCATAGCCCTTCCTTCGTATTTTTAATAAGATTTGGACCCCACTATCGTTGGCACTGAGTTCCATGAGCAGGTTTAGCCTTTTCAATGGCCGTGTCGGATGAGGAACTTCGATATTATTTCTCTGGATGAATCAGATTTGGCTTGCTTTGTTTTGTTTTACGACATATCAACCTCAATGGTTTATTTAATACCGACAAGATTTTTATTGCTGTTAATATTATTTTTCAAAAATGTATTGCTGATAATAATTTTCTTTTCAAAAATGTATTGCTTGAAATATTTTTCCAAACATTTATTGATTGTAATAGTGTATTGCCGGTAATAATTTTTTCTTAAAAAATTCATTGCTGGTAATAATTTTGACAAAAATGTATTGCTGGTATTAAAACCTATTCTTAAATCTTCATTGTGTTTTGACCCCGGTTTGGGGGTTAACACTTTTCCCATAGCTGGGACCCTAAGATGTGCTACCACCCAATGTCAGGGTGGATCTGAGAATACCAGATATTAAGAGGTGGTTCCACGCTCCTTAAAACTTCCTGATAAAAGCCTTGCTGTTGGATGTAGTTTATCATCTTACCCGGGATGTGGATGTAGTTTATCGTCATACCCAGGACGCGGATGTAGTTTGTCGTCCTACCAGGGACGCGGATCTAGTTTATCGTCTTAACCGGGACGCCGATATAGTTTATCGTCTTACCCAGGACGGGATGAATCTTGATCAATTGCTTAGTGTTATAGTCCGGTTCCTTGTACCACATTGATAGTCCAAGGTAGAACCAATAAAGAAGAACTCGAAGGAGGAGATGGAATAACACAGATATATTACAAACAGGAATATATACAGCGAGGTAGAAAGTGTTAGTACGGACAATCAGGTTTAGTAGTAATGGTCTGAACATGACTCTGTTTCGGACTGACTCGCTCTGACTGACAGACTCCTGACAGAACTCACTCCAGACTTCAGACTGAACGGTATTTAGTCACCCTCTCATGAGAGCATCATGTGGCACAAGGCCGGTTTAACGTGGGATCTCCGAGCCCGTGGTCTCGGCAAAAAATATGCCCTTTGCGTCCGCCCTTCGGCGTAGCCTCTTTCGGGTTCCTCCCCGCCCGAAGGCAGAGAGTTCAACCGATCAGCCGGTCGCCCGACTTCGGACTGAACGGTATTTAGTCACCCCCCCCCCCACAAGGGCATCATATGGCACAAGGCCGGTTTAACGTGGGGTTTCCGAACCCTTGGGCTCGGCCAAAAATATGCCCTTTTAACCCGTATAAACGGGTTCAGGGTCGGTCTACCTCCCCGAAAGAGACTCCGCCCTTCGGCGTAGCCTCCTTCGGGTTCCTCCCCGCCCGTAGGCAGAGAGTTCAACCGATCAGCCGATCAGCCGGTCGCCCGACTTCGGACTGAACTCCCTGCTTCCTCTTGAGGCGCAGTATTTATTACGTATGGAATAGTCCATTATTGTTATTATGGGTACGTTCCCGTAACACTTAGGATACTTCGATGTAATGGAATGGTTAGCTAGTTTGTCCCGTTAGACTAATTACGACTGAATAGTGAATTCCATTTTCACTGGGTGCTCCAAACTTTCGGTCTTGTGCCATATATGAGCTAAACTTAGAACAAGCATTTTGGTCATTTTGATGTAGTGTAGTGGCTAGCAAGCTTGTCTCGTATTTTCAGTGACGACTGAATAGTGAGTTCAATCCTCACTTAGTATCCTATACTTTCGGCCTGTGCCAATACAAGCCTAGAAAAATCAGTATTAGTCGATTACTAAATTCGCTAATAGATATGATCAGACTAAAATTGCAAGAACAGTCTAGTATATTGATCGATTTCACCCCAAGTAATGCATTAAAGTCACTAAGACTCAAGGATTTACTGGTGGTGGAAGAATTAGAAAACAGAAACATTACCAAGGTAAAAAAAACAATGACTATGCAATAACAAGAACCGTAAAATTAAAGATAGGTTCGCCTATCGCCCGGTTCACACTCTTCCTCACTCTTTTGAGCAGTAGTAAATGTTTATCCCTTGTTTTCTGTTTAGAACTGAGATCCCGGCTAAAGTCTTTTCATTGTCTTTCACTCTCAGTATCCCCTTGCATCTTAGTGACATTATCGCCTTACCTGGGATGAACTGATTAAAAAAAATAAGTCGGATATTTTATAATTTCTAATGCCCCGTTTCCACATAACAACTAAATACCATATATATATATATATATATATATATATATATATATATATATATATATATATATATGTGTGTGTGTGTGTGTGTGTGTGTGTGTGTGTGTGAAAATATTTTTAATTCTTGATAATGACTGAAAACAGAACGTTTCAAATACTTAATAAATAGACATAAATGCTGTATTTCCTTCATAATTTCAATCTAAATATTCACAAAGCTAGCTAGCTAGCGAACGAGGGAGCTAAATACATAAACAGACAAAGATATAAATTGGATATACTTGTGCAGAAATCTTTCTTCTGTATAAATTTGGTTGAACGCGAACCAATATCATGTTAAAATATATTTTTTTTTATTTTGCTTAGTTTTCGTCATTTGGAAATATTTTCCCTATTTCCGGTGTAAGTTGAATATAAAATGGCCAATGTCTGGGGATTGTAATCTTTCATAACATGAGAAAAATGTGAATACATAGATGTAGTGACATTAGCCATAGAAATCTCTTAAATAAATGATAAAAGAAAACGAAAGTATTTAGACATTGGACAATGTATGTTCAAATTTGAAATGGAAACCAGGAAATTATTATAAATAGAGGATTAAGCAAATAAAACTAAACAACAAACGTTCGTTGATATTTACCCAAACTTGCATATATATGTTGCAAATTCCTATTCATACGGATGAGTATATATACTCATCCGTATGGAAATGAGTTTTTAACCCTGGGTTTCACGAATTTGCAATCATCAGCCAAACTCTATTTGATGAACACAAAAGCGTGAAACCCGGGGTCACAAACTCATATCCATCCATAAAAGTGAATATGTTAGCTCTATTACTGATATTGAGCGATTTCCAATAAGTACCGTGCATATATAATATATATGGAAATTATATTATATATATATATATATATATATATGTGTGTGTGTGTGTGTGTAGTATATTATATATATTATTATTTATATATTATATGCGCAGTACTTATTAGAAAGATCGACTTCAATGTTCACTTTTATATATATATATATATATATATATATATATATATATATATATATATATATATTGAAAGTTGAGAGACTGTTTGGCTGTTTGGGGCTAGTTTGAGGATTTGAGTTTGTTCCTCAATGAGTTAATGGAGTCAACTGAGAAGGTTTGGAAGTTATATTTTACTTTTATAGACACATAGGTATCGCACGCTCTCCAGACATTTCTGGAGTCAAAACAATAACATCATTAAGATCAAAATGAAATCAAACTAATACTATATATTTTCCCACCCCCGTTACCTATTTCTCGTCGATCAAATTTTCGGCCACTTCGTTCCTTGACAATGTTAGGCGTCTCCTCTTCTTTTTATATGTAGTCACACACGCAACATTACCTCATGCTAG
>OZ010597.1:25822057-25864557 GCA_963932145.1 Acanthosepion lycidas
CCACATTTAAGGATTGTGGGTTTTTTTATTACTAAAATTATTTTGTTTAACTTCTTGTAAATAGATTTGTATTTATATTGTAAATACTCGTTGGCACTAGTTTTTAAACTGTTGTTTTATTCCCTCCCCCCACAGACAATGAGTTATATATATAGGGTTTACTTAGAACTTTCATGGAGACAATGAGGTATTATGGTGGATGTAGTAAGAAAGGTAAGTAAGAATGCGTTGTTTTGGTGTAAGGAATATTGCTGTATGTTTGGATCAGTGTGGCTAGCTATGTTTAAAGTTAAAACAGATGAAGACCGTCCTTTTCTACAATTCCCTATTTTGGTCTTATGGCATATTTTGTAAATTAATTACAAATAAATATTGCTCTTCGCTATGGTACCTAGATATTTATTTAAATTTAAGCGTAGTACTAGATTGACCTACAATTCGAACTTGGAATTTAAACTCAAATGTAGACATTCAAATACAACAGAGAACATTACAAAGAAAGAGAAAATAAACTAAATATGTTGTCGGTTGTTTTTGAGTGTTTTAATTTGAATTTAATTTAATTTTTTAATTTCCGTTGCACAAGTATGTACACATGTGTTTGGAGGGCATATATATATATATATATATATATATATATATATATATATATATATATATATATATATATATAAGGGAAGCGGTTATAGTAGATCCGACGAGAGAAAAGTGTGTATATTAAAAAAAGCGAGAAACGGCAAACGTTTTTGGTTGTTATGCGGAATTATTTTAATAATATTTGGAAATTTTCAGGGTTTGCCTGATGAAGGTTGCAAGACTGGAAACTCGTGTAGCAAATTTACGGAAAATAAAGCATAATTATTTTTTTAAATCCACATTACAACCAAAAACGTTTGCGTTTTCTCTCTTCTTCTTAATATATATATATATATATATATATATATATATATATATATATATATATATATTTGAAACAAAATGGCTATTTTTGTAGTGAATTAACAACATTTTTATGTTATAATTTTCGAGTAAATGACTATATATATATATATATGTGTGTGTGTGTGTGTGTGTGTGTGTGTGTGTGTGTGTGTAATTACAGAAAATGATAAACCGCTCCCCAAAGAATCTGCCAAAGATTGCACACTGGAAAAAAGATTGCTCAAAGCCATAAAATGGCATAGCTTTAAAATATAAAAGTCAAATTTCAGGTGGCCAGTGACTGACCATAACTTCCAGTTTCCTTTGATTTTGGAACTTTTTCCAACCATTCGGAAAATAATCAAGGATTAGGGTGTTACAGAATTTACCCAGACAATGGGATTCGCTGCAAAGAAGGAAGATTTTCCGTTTAAATATTTATTAGTATTTTTGAAAGTGTATTGAGTTCTCACAGAAATTAAGTCTTGAAATCTTGAAAAGGGTTCACTTCAAAATAAAATTAGTTGATGTCAGGAAAAATAAATTTGGAAGAAGGTTTCTGGATAATTTCTCTGAACCACCAGTCAATGCTTCAAAAAATTTATTTAACAACATTTGGGGTGAAGGAATGTTCACGTAGAGCAAAGGTTTAAACAACGAGTAAATTCAGATTTGTTAAATTGTTAAACCCGGAACTTATTCACGCTTACGAATAGAAAATCCGATGGAAGCGTTTTCATTTTGGGGTGGTAATATGGATAGATTCAAATGCCAGCTGAAATCCTTTTATGCTGGAGATTTTGAAAAGAAAGCGCTTAATGTTCAAGAAGCCACAGACATAATAGAGGGACTTGACCCGAACCAAAATCTAGAAGACGCATCCAAATTACGATGTTCGATTCTGACCCGACATGTCACATCGGCTATCTGTGTGAGGCAATTTGCTTCATTGAAGCAAGTGAATAAATATATGTAGTATTCTTAACATCAGGATACATTAAGTAATTCGGTTTTCATTTCCATGAATAAAAAGCCCCTTGAACGAGATGAAGGTAGAGTGTGTCGCTGATACATTAGGCAACAAAATTATTGACGGATTTGCCGAAAAGAAACGAAGAATTGAATTAAGTTACAAGTAACTTTTATATATGTTATTACATTTTAAAATTATTAATTTCCCCCAGGAAACATTAACGGTCACCATAGACTTCACACACCGGTTTCAAAGTCAGCCTCTAGCACCTAAGAATACCTACATCACCCCACAAGCACCACCGCCACACATAATGACAAGCTAATTCTAAAAACAACGGTCACCTGTGTAAATGCGAAGCTCTTCAGTAAAATGAATGGAGCACTATGGCTGCTTGGCGTTTATTTACGTTTGTAAAAACAATACACTAGATTTGGCAGATTCGTTCTGTCGAGTGAAGATGGCTCTGTGGCAGAAACTGTGACTGACATCAAATCGGTTGGGTTTCGATTCGGGCTTGAGGCATGCGGTTGTCTAGTCGCACTGAGGTGCCCTGATACAGCGAAGCAGTACTACGAGTAACACACACACACACATATATATATATATATATATATATATATATATATATATATATATATGCATTACATTACAATGAATCATTCATACAAAAAGTAAAGTTAATGTCATTAAATGGCGAAATCCCTTCGCTAACATTTTAAAGATGCATTTAAGCTACTGACCACTCGTTGAATGTTATGATCCTTGTATAAGGTCTTTCTTAAATATGCAAATACTTTCGCCTGTATATGCAGTCATCTACAGGCAATGAAATTATTTTGTTTTGGTATTTAAGAAAGATCTTATACATCTTATAATTAAAAAGAAAAAACAAGGATCATAACATTTATCGAGTGATTAGTGAACTTTAAGTAGTATGCACGTTTTTCTGCATTTGTATTTGCTCTTTCTGATAACATTCTGGGCATAAATAATATTTTCCTTGTTCTGATGTCTTTAACGAACCCACACTGTTCTTGACCTATCTCTATCCTTTTCGATTTGATCAGGGAAGCTTCCACTTTGTTTTTTAGTATTTCCGGCCCATCGGTGATTCAATGTGTTGTCGGTTGTTCTCTTCGTTGTGGAAGAGATTTCCAATATATTCGTCCCAGCCTATAGAACTCTTAATTTCTCGGTTCTTCAAAAATTTAAACATCAATCGCCATCGTCTGTCTTCCTGAATTCTGTTCTTTTATTGCAATTTTTCCTTACTTCCCATTAAAGTCTTCACATTCTTTTTCCCTTCCAGTAACCCCTTGCGTCTTAGTGAGATGAAGACAAAAGAGACAACTACAAGCGAGAAATGCCATATAATAAACTGTTAGCATAGGATTTATGGCTATATCTACCAGTTTCAATTGTAGACGGATGAAACCTTCCTGCCAATATGGTATTGCGTTTAAATTCGTAAAGATGGGTTCGCAAAGAGAAGGAAGTTCATCGGAATAATGACCATGTAAGTATTTATTTAAAAAAAAAGGCACAGGATAGCTACGTTACATTGTTGGGAACAGGACTGAAGCCGAGATGTCAATATATATATCTCTCTCCCTATATATATATATATATATATATATATATGAGCGTGTGTGAGTATGTGTGTGTGTATGAGTATGTGTGTGTGTGTATGAGTATGTGTGTGTGTAGTCGGCGGACATAAAATAACATTTATTTTGAGATTTTATACTAACTTCGATAAATAATTATTACATATACAATTAAAATCCAGCGCAGGAGAATTTTTCCTTCTCTAATATGAGCGTTCTGTCATTAGATTCTGTGCAACCCGTTGATGAGAGGTTTCCCATTGCCTTATCCACTTATGTTGTCTTATCGACACCGGCACATGACATTTGATTATAGTGGTGAATATATATATATATATATATATATATATATATATATATATATATATATATATAACTAGACTCGTTTCGAAAAACCCTCGAATTTTTGATTTGCCAATAATCAAATCAATCTCGAGGGAAAAAAGGTTTTAAAAAAAGAAAGAGCTACAAACATGAACTACTGCCGAAAAAAATCACACAGATGCAGGTCTGAAGTCCAAAGAAAAAACCCAGATACGAGTAAACAACTAACAAAAGAGCTCAATACAACCGTAGAGCAGACCTAGATACACCTAGTGAGCCAGACAAACCTACCTAGGTTTCAGCTAAACAGATCGTCAGGGAAAGTTTCACCTAAACGGATCGTCAGGGAAAGCCGAACTTTCCCTGGTGATCCGTTTAGGTGAAACCTAGGTAGGTTTGTCTGTCTCACTAGGTGTATCTCTCTCTCTCTCTCTCTCTCTATATATATATATATATATATATATATATATATATATATATATATGTATATATATATATATGTACAAATGAAATCAGAATGAATTAAATATAAATTCAAACGTTCATACATTGATTTAAAAACAGGGCTCAATACAATAGTAGAGCGTTAATTCTTCATTATAGGATATTATATTCGAACATAGGTAACCGCTGCATCAATTTATCCATGTTTTCATGTCCATCGATGCATCACATTATCTAACCCTTCAAATGTTGAATGTATAACTAATTCCAATTTCTATTTTTCCATCTTTTCAATATATTTTATCTCACAAATTTTCCCCTGTTCCGTCCTCCATGAAATAAAAATAATTGTTTGTAGGGCAAATAAGAACCTACGTACATCAAATCGTCTTTAAATTAAGTGACATCAGAAGACATATCGTTGAACTTTTAAAAGGTAAGCTTAAACATTAATTCAATACTTGAATGCAGCGATCAATTTTGAATTCTTCTGTTGTTTATTGATGCCTATTGCATCTACTCCTCCTTGGCTATTGTGATGATTTCCAAACCAAAAGTGTTCTAAAGGAGCTAGCCTAAATGTCGCCCGATAGGGCGCGTTTTAAGCTAGCTTAAAATTTTAAGCCATTTGTAAATTTGGATACAAAAGGAAAATAAGGGTTACTCCCTCTGAACTATGAAAGCAACGATCATGGCTAGTATAATATATTAATATATATTTTTAACCTCGCATAATTTGGCAACCCAGGCTTGAGCGTACTGACCTTATTCAGACTGTTGATCACACCAGATAATGCGCTCTCATCAGAAACTAAGGTCCGCTCAGCATACTTCCAGTATAAACCACGGAAGGGGAGGGGCTCCGTGAGTTTTGAACTAACACAATGTGTCTGAGAATGCGTCCTCAACAGGGATTGGATAACCGAGAGGCATACTCGTATACGAGTGGGAAACCACCACATACACACAAGAAATAATAATAATAAATTTCAAACCGGTATCCTTTCACTGATGTCATTTTTTAATAAATTAAATTAAAGCAAGGAAATATTACCGTTAAAAAAGGGGGTTGCTGGGAATGAAAGGGAATGAAAAAAAAATTAGAGGTTACTGGAAACCCAATCCCAAACTGGGAACACGGGATAAACTTCTATTCCTGTTCAAAAGATCAGTGAGGAGAGTGAACCGAGCAATAGGCAGACCTATCGACTCCCATTAAGAAGAAAATAGTAAGTGAATAAAGTTAGAAGTATAGACTTGGTGTAGACTTTAGAAGGAACCGGAAACTCAATACTAAACAGAAAATAAGGGATAAACCGCTACTCCTGTTCAAAAGACAGTGAAAGAATATGAACCGGACAAAACTCACACCTATCTATTTATTATGCTGACATAAATTTATTATGTTGATAGATATTTACATTAAAAGATATTTTTCTTGGACAATATGTACGATGGAAAGTGACATCGTGCCAAAGGCTCGTCCTGGGTATGACGATAAACTACATCTGGCAGCAAGGCCTCTAATGGGGAGAACCAGCTATTAATTGCTGTTGTTCCCAGCTTCAACCTGACCCGGGGTGGTAAAGCCTGTTAGGATTCAGTTATGGGCAAATAGTGAAACCCCAAACAGAAATCAACTGTGCGTTTTTTATAAAATGTGCAACAATAGATTTTATGATCAACAAAATATACATTTCCTTTAGCCTGAAAGTATAAAATTATGTACAAGATATCCGTATTTAAAAATATAAAATTACGTACAAAAAATTTAGATTTTGATAACCCCCCTAGATGCTGATATGCTGCTAAAAAATATCAACCAACGAAAAATCTATATCTCTATCTATAAAAGGGAGGATGTGTGTGTGTGTGTGTGTGTGTGTGTGTGTGTGTGTGTGTGTGTGTGTGTGTGTGTGTGTGTGTGTGTAATGAATGCACGGCCGCAATTGAACTCAACAGAAACGCAGGTCTCCATTGATCTCACTGCTGTCTTTATTTCCGGCTGCTCTAATTTAGTCGGAGAAGCTAAGCTTGTAGCTAGCTACATATCAAAATTTAAAAATCTCCTTCTTCGGTCTTGAACACGTCTTACTTGAACACTGTCATGTCTCTAACTCACGGTTTGTTAGTTTTTTTTTGTTCTTTTTTTTTTTTTGAGAACTCACTTGACAGCTAAAAAACTCTCACGTGGCAGTGCGAGATGCTGATGCTAGGGATGATATGCGGTGATTACATTCGGCGTAAAACCGAAAACAAAAACAAAAAACTCATAAACGTTTATAAAAGAAGCGCTTATATTGAACAATAAAAGATATTAAAAAATAAAATTCTTCACAAACACTGGGTTGTATATTAATATTCCTTCGTTTTTATTATAATTTCATTTAGATACTTCAACTAGTTTCGGCCAAGATGGTCATCATCAGGAGAAAAACAATTTTCTGCTTGCCATTAGCAGTGAACTACAGAAATGAAATATATATATATATATATATATATATATATATATATATATATGTTTGTGTGTCTCTGTACGAGTATGTAATTTCATATATATATATATATATATATATATATATATATATATATATATATATATATATATATATGTACAGAAATATACTTTTAAAGTGTGCTATATTTATGGGATAAAGTGCTCAATATCAGAGATAGGGTGTATGTAAATATAAATGTAAAAGTGAACATTGAAGTCAACACACAGAATGCGTCTAGCATGAAATAGTCTGTCGCCTCTGAGTGTTGACGTCAATGCTCACTTTCATATATATATATATATATATATATATATATATATATATATATATATATATAAATAATAAGAAATAACAGTAAGATTTATAATCCAGTGTTCTTAGTAATTATTTTTATTTTATTTTAAAAAACCGTGCTCGATTCAAACAGTTGACCATAATATATATATATATATATATATATATATATATATATATATATATATATATATATATATATATATAATATTAAAATATATATATATAATATTATATATATATATATATATATATATATATATATATATATATATATATATATATATAATATCATAGATAGATAGATATACATATTATCGCTCACCGATATTACAAGTTTATTTATATTTTGATCCTTTTAGTTGAACACTGTTATATTCTCTAATAGAGTATTTATACTTTGTATCCTAACCGTTACCGGGATATGGAACCAATTAATGTGGATCCCTGCACTAAAAACATCATTTCTGACAAAAGATCGTATAAGCTGACACTTTTATAGAAGATTGAGAGCCTCATATAAAGAATGTATCGGAAATCCTTCTTCTCTATACACAAAAACGAGTGTAACAACGGAAAAGATGTCCAGCTTTATGGATATACCATGTGACGATCTATTATTGAACTTCGAGAAAGATCTCTTCTCGGTAAAAGACAAATTTAAATTCGCTAAAACTACCAACGGCCAAGAATGAAAAATGCTAAAATACGTTTCTTTGATCAAAAAATCCAACGTAATTATTATCAAAGAAGATAAGACGGGTAACCATCAAAAATCAATGCGGATATGTACAATAAATAAATTGACACGGAAATTAATAAGTTTTATAAAATGGCACCCAACAACTGGGACTATAGCATCAAGAGTGAAGCTAAGAAAATAGCCACTGATCTAAAAATTGATGCTAGGATGCACAAATTCCACAAATATCAAGCTTTCATCACAGTTAAAGACAATATGGCAAATTTTCTAAACAGTCATCCAAACCGATTACTTAACCTAACTAAAAATGATATCGGTAAAATTCGCAAAAACATCCTTGAAAGAGCCAGCAAATACACTTGGAATTAACAATTAACTGCATGAGAAAGCCAAGGCTATAAAATGGTTTACAAATATAAAAAGGAAGAAAGAATTTACATTCATCCAGTACGATATTTATGACTATTACCCATCCATCACCGAGAATCTGCTAATGTCTGCTGTAAATCTAGCAAAAAATTACTGTTCTAGCAGCGATAGCGAAAATAAATGTCATAAAGCACAAAAACCTATACTATTTTATAATGGTTATCTGTGGACCAAAAGAAGCAACCAAGAATTTAATATTGTTTGGGGACCATTTGATTTAGCGAGG
This sequence comes from Acanthosepion lycidas, assembly GCA_963932145.1. Classification (NCBI taxonomy): domain Eukaryota; kingdom Metazoa; phylum Mollusca; class Cephalopoda; order Sepiida; family Sepiidae; genus Acanthosepion; species Acanthosepion lycidas. The sequence continues at coordinate 25,830,480 of OZ010597.1, forward strand.
CATGCGAATTACTTGTAATATCATTATTGCAGAAACTTAGATTTACTTCCGACATTAAGGACACCGGATTCTATAACGATGATAGTGTAATCTTCTCCGTAAAAAAAAGCCTCCAAAATATAAATTGAGAAAGGAATAGATTAATTTTTAATATAAATTACGGTATATTTTTAGGTAAATTAGGTTTTTTTTCTGTTCTATACATAAATGCATAAAGATACACACAGACACACACACACATTATATATATATATATATATATATATATATATATATATATATATATATATATATATATATATATGAGATGAACAAGTAATCTCACTTTCATAACGAAAAATATTATCCACAACTCTAAAATAAAAATAATTTTTCTTATGTACGTTTATTTTAAATGTCAAATATAATTTTTAAAATAAAAAAAACTATAATCCCAGCATAATATATAACCGCGTCAACATTGCGATAAGCAGATATAATTTTTAGTATTTAAATTACGTAACGGCCAGTCTATACTCGGCATCTGAAGATTGCGTTGTGCATGAAACTTCGAGTAGTGCTATCAGTGGGGGATAATATATATATTTATTAATATATAATTGATAGCTCTGTTATATTACATCGAGCACTGTTTTATTAACATCAGAATTATATGTGCTTTATATATATATATATATATATATATATATATATATATATATATATGAAGAAATATACTCTCTAGGTGTGCTACATTTATGGGATAAAGTGCTCAATATCAGAGATAGAGCGTGTGTAAATATAAAAGTGAACATTGAAGTCAACACTTAGTGGCGATAGGCTGTTTCATACTAGATGCAATCTTCAGGCTGCCTGACGATCGCGTCCATATATATATATATATATATATATATATACTTTATTTTAGGATAATTACATCAACCTGAAAATCAACGCTACATAAATGTATTCATGTTTCGATGTGTACCAACACATCTCATCAGGCGTTAGTAGACGAATTATTGAAATTTAAAATTTAAATCACATACAACCACTTTTCACGCGGAAAAATGGAGAATTGAAAAAGAGTAAGAAAGATAGACACAATATATACAGCTCTACTTTTGTATTGAGTCCTGTTTTAAATTAAGGTTACGAACGTTGGAATTTATATTCGATTCTTTCTCATTTAATTTTTTTCAATAATTTATCATCCATTGGTTGGTTTGAAAAATCCTTTTGAATTTTATTTCAGTTTACAAGGTGAAAATGATCATTAACCTAATGTAATCTTAATTCCTATTGTATAAAATATGTTGGTCTCTTTAATTAAAACATTCAGCTTTATGTTTGAATGAGTTTTAATATTTAACATTTAATATTTTATATATATTTATATATATTTTATATTTATTATAATATTAATATTGTATTAATTCACTTGGATTGTATACCAACAGATTATTACATATATATATATATATATGAAAATATATATATATATATATATATATATATATATATATATATATATATATATATATATTAAATGCCTACTTCACAAATGTTATTGTTATGAGTGTTTGAGGATCTGATTATATCCATAATCATTTTGTCATTATTTTAAGGTTATTTAATAGGGATAGGTTGTACTGGATAGTGGACGTGACGGAGTTTGTCGGTAGTATGATGTATATGTTTTCATGTAATTTATTATTACGGATTGCGTTAGTATTTTTGTTTTAGTTGTATATTTTGTGTGCTTTTCTTCTTGCGTTGTGATTGAATTGATATGGGCATTATAGGTTTTTGAATGTGTTTTCTATGTATGCTTTTTCTTTAGAAATATATTGGGGGCTGAAGATTCTTAATGCACGCAGATACAAACCTATAATACTTCCAGATTTAATCTTAGAAGAGTGCTTTGAGTAGAAACTGATCAGGTCATATTTGTTTGAAGCCTTTCTGTAAACGTCAAAATTGAGTTTCAATTTTTGGATATAATCAGATCCTCAACCACTAATAGCAATAATTTTTCAGAAACATGCATTTATAACATTAATTTCCAGATCAGTTCCTCCCAATATATTGGAGAAACAAGCAGATATATATATATATATATATATATATATATATATATATATATATATATATATATATATATATATATATATATATATCAAATATGTGGTGCAGTTCAATTTATATTACAATGAATTATTCATACAAAAATAAATTAGTAAATTTTCTATGCCTGAAGATGACTATATGTACACTCAAAAGTACTTGCGTATTTAAGAAGGAGCTTATACAGCTTATAATTTTTAAAAACAAGGATCATAACATTCATCGAGTGATTTGTAGGTTAATGCATCTTTAAAATTTTGTTAGCCAAAGGATTTCGCCATTTTATATCAATAACTTTACTAATTTACTTTTTGTATGGATGATTCATTGTAATATATATATATATATATATATAGAGAGAGAGAGAGAGAGAGAGACAGACAGAGAGTGATAGAGATAGTATAGTATAGTGTATATATATATATATATATATATATATATATATATATATATGTATACACACACACACACACATATATATATATATATATATATATATATATATAGTATATTATATAAATATATATTAATGTATAGTATGTATGAATATAAATATACATATATATATGTGTGTGTGTGTGTATTAATTACAAATTTCTTATAAATATATATTTCTAAAAGCAGATATAATACTGGATAATTTGTTCAAACTTTGGGCGTTAATGTTACCGATAATTTTTCCGTGTATCTAGTATATTCATTTATATTAAAATATGCGCCTGTGGATATATTTATCCATGAATATAAACGCATCGATATGATAATAGATTCTGGACATTTCACGTATATGCTCCCGGTCCTTTTACGTGAAAATTACTTCAAGTGTTATGTGCTAAGTTTTATGTGGCAAGCATCGCTTCCGTTGACGAGATTCACATCCCGGGTAACCTGATCGCCGGGGACCAAATCTTGTGCGGCCAGCATATCAATGGCCCTCAAAATGCGGCTCAAATTTATGACCCCTGTAAATACAACTCTCTCCACAGCTATGGCGCGATTTTCCGATAAAGCAATAAATCCTGTTAATCCGAAATTCTTCTACGTGTGCTTTGAAGGGGAACATAAAGTTACCATTTATGTGGAGGCCTGTCTAGTTTATCCGTGAATTCTCTATCAAACTTCGGTAGAGAATTTCACCAATCTCAAATATCTTTATGCATAATTAGACAGCATTAAATAATATAGACATATATCTATTTATTTTTATAATAAACCTTTCTAGTTTTCTAATCAGTTTCTTAATGTTAAAATTCATCAAGGATGGTGTGGTATTTTTTGTTAATCTAAGTACTTTCGATCTCTTTCGACATTATCCTCAGTGCTGAAATCCGAAGGCAAACTGTAATCGTTGATAGCGATTATTGTAAACACGCCTGAACGAGCTATAATTATTTTAAAATTAACCTTTGTTGTCACGATGTTTTGTCGGATACAAGTTATAAAAAAGATATTCCATTCCACCTTCACAATACAGAAAAATATTGTTAAAAACACCATTATACTACACCATGAAAAAAAATATGAAAAAAACTTCAAATCCTCGAAGCACACAATATTAAAAGCAACCAACTAACACTAAACAAAATTATTACGAGTGTAGTAGCAATGTTTTAAAATGAATTTGAGTTACTAAGACTTAACACGATTTTGCAATTTACCATCTGTAGTAATGTCCCTTGCATTGGGAACGCTTGTTTACAAAACATCGTAACCAGGAAAGTTTAAAATAATTATACAAGAGCGGATTCACGCGTGTTTACAAAAATTACAATGATTACAGTTATATTATGTTTGTCTTCGCAGTTCACCTTCGAGGATAATCTCTGAGAATATCGAAAGTACTTGGGTTGGAAAAATACGGCCACATCCTTGACTAATTTCAGCTTGGCATCAAGAAGATAATTAGAGAACTAGAAAGGATTACTATAAAAATAGAGAGCCATAATATGTCTATATTATTTAATGATATATATATATATATATATATATATTAATAAATATAGATAATATGTTATATTAATTGCATAACTCCGAGTTTCATGCCGAAACAATTTTCAACTGCAAATAATGCAAAATATTTTGCATATTTCTTAATGTCTATTAAGTGCTTGCTTGTGTTATTTGGTTCTTAGGGAGTGAGTGAGTATTATGTGTGTAAGCGTTTATATTACTATAGGTGTGTGTTATCATTTGGCTCATATATATATATATATATATATATATATATATATATATATATATATATATATATATATATATATATACGAGGTCTGATAAAAAATTCCGGGATTGATTCTGTGGTAAAAGAGTTAAAGTACGCTTAGAACAGATTGACCCTGAGCACGCGCTTACACAGTAAGTTATAACGTTTTCTCTCACTTCCGTTTTTTATAATAGTGCCTGGAAGGAAAGTGTGTAGAGTACGCTCTCCTCGCCACACCACATAGGTTTCACCAGTCACCTTGCCTTGCGCAGCAGGTTTTGATCTCAACATGTTCTCCAGGTAAGTTCTTTTTAATTTGCCCTGTCATATCTGTTTTCTCTCAATTTCTGTCGAAGTTTTAATAAAAGTGAAACATATTAGATTGATAAATGTTTCCTATTTGCTATTGTTGTAGAGTAGCTAGCACCCCTTTCAGTACTCTACCAGATGGACTGTTTCATAGCCTTAAATTGTCTACGATTAAGGACTTCAACGGATGATTAATAAGGTGACACTAAGCTGATTAATATTAAGATATGAGCAGAATGTGAGAGAATAGATAGATAGATAGATAGATAGATATGAATAAACTGAGATAGATATGAATAGACTGTGATAGATAGATAGATAGATAGATATATAGATAGATAGATAGATAGATAGATAGATTATGAGAGAGAGGTTATGAGAGAGAGAGATTATGATAGTGAGATATAACAAGATAGATTACAAGATAGATAGATAGATAGATAGATAGATATGAATAAACTGAGATAGATATGAATAGACTGTGATAGATAGATAGATAGATAGATAGATAGATAGATAGATAGATAGATAGATATGAATAAACTGAGATAGATATGAATAGACTGTGATAGATAGATAGATAGATATGAATAAACTGAGATATGAATAGACTGTGATAGATAGATAGATAGATAGATAGATAGATAGATAGATAGAAAGATAGATAGATTATGAGAGAGAGGTTATGAGAGAGAGAGATTATGATAGTGAGATATAACAAGATAGATTACAAGATAGATAGATAGATAGATAGATAGATAGATATGAATAAACTGAGATAGATATGAATAGACTGTGATAGATAGATAGATAGATAGATAGATATGAATAAACTGAGATAGATATGAATAGACTGTGATAGATAGATAGATAGATAGATAGATAGATAGATAGATAGATAGATATGAATAAACTGAGATAGATAGATAGATAGATAGATAGATAGATAGATAGATAGATAGATTATGAGAGAGAGGTTATGAGAGAGAGAGATTATGATAGTGAGATATAACAAGATAGAGAGATTACAAGATAGATAGATAGATAGATAGATAGATAGATAGATAGATAGATAGATAGATAGATAGATAGATCAGACCGGATTTCGTGATGGGTATATTGGGCTACGTGTATCTATATCCCTGCATCACTTTGTAATAATAATAATAAATATAATAATTGAATAAATAAATTAACAATATTATGATGATTACCCAAATATAAATTACTACTGTGTCTTTCTTATACTGTTCTCGCAAGACAATTCTCAAGAGCCTCTCAAGACAAAGCCTTACAGAATGATGTTGCAAAGGCGTAACAAGAAGAAGCAAGAAGTGCTTATTATAAAGATAGTGTAAGCTTGATATATGTTGGTCCTTGACTTGAAGAAGTTAGGATCAGAATGATCGTGTGAGCGTCTTCTTCGGAGTCTGTTCAACAAAGTTAGAACTCTGGCTATACAAATTGAATGTTATGAGGTTAAATAGGATATATCAGTATTACCTAATTAGCTATCTCAATTCTTGACTGAAAACGATGCATATATTTAAAGCTATTTGGAGGTGTAAAGCTATTTATGTCACCCCGGCTATAATATTTTAAATTTTATATCCGTCGTTTCTTTTCTTATAAAATTCAGCATTCATTCTTTGAAACTCTTCATCGTACCGAAAATCATCAATGGAATATCAGGAATATGTCTATTGATATTAAACTTGGTTGCTCTTCGTAAAGCAGTGGAAATATAAAAGCAGATGAGAGAAGGGAGCCTCGATGACCTGCTGGGGAACGTGGAAGAAATTCAGAAACCAACCTGGAGCTAATGGCTTCAGTTCGCCATTCTGTCTTCCTATCAGTGATTTGGCGAAAAAGAGACAAGTTATAGCAGTTCTTCTATTTTAATGGACATTGTCAGATCAATAGGACGCTCTTGGTGACCAACCGTCAAAATTTCCTTTTATGACGAAATGTAAAGTTAAAAAGGAAGAAATAAATAATAATAATAATAATATGTAAATAAAACAAAACTATGTTCACAAACCCACACGCACATTTCAATGGATTGGATTTTCATAAGGTAATGGGTTTTAAGAAAATCGATCCCGAAATATATTTCTTCCTTGGAGTTTGAATGGAACGAGGATTGGAAAATACGTTGGGTAGAGTGGTGTTGGTTTTCACGAAAGAAAAACTCGGCGGGGAAGTGTTTAGGAAAGTGAATTACTTTTTGATAACAATCCCATGAATAAGAAAAAAAAATAATAATAGCTTACATCTTTTTGACAAACTCATCAGCATTAAATCGAAACCCGAAGAAAATCGATTCTTATCGTAATAAACTCGCCTATGTACAGGATGTATCAAAAATGGATATATAATTTGATATATCTATCCTTCCTTACGTTCTATGCGGGATACACGCTTGGGTGATCCTGTTTCTTTTCAATTCATGTTTGACTTGACAGAAGCATTTCCACCGCATCGTGACTTTCTAGGGTAAAATGGTTGCTAACCATGACTATAGAAACTAGTCTGTCCTCTTGTCTAACACATAAATGAGGGGGGGGATAAGATATGGCTTATCCCAATCTTTCCCAACGGTATTGCATGTAAGTTAACATAACGAACTCGCTTAGAATTCGAACTCGACTCTCCGATTCCTTATTCCAAACCGTTAGCTATCACACCACCCACATATTGAAGCTTACAGCACCTGCTATTTCTAAGCGATCATTCGTCTAGGTAATGACCAGAATCAACATAGCTTTAATTCGGCGATCTGACGAGAACCGGTGTTTCATTGTGATACGGCCGTAATATTGCTTACGTCCTGAACGGATACTCCATAAGTAGAAGACGTCGATATTGTGTGAGCAAAACTTTCTAATTGTTAGATTAAGCTCTGAACTGTTGTATCTTAAAAACGTATTAATGATCTTATTTTTTTCTTCTATGCTGGTCGTTAATATAATGTAGAAAGACAGTAGGAGCGAGAATGGAGTTTTGCTAGACGCTCGTATTATTGGCGTAAACTTCAGAAAACTAGTCCTTAATGAAGTTTTCATGAACATAGATGACAGTAAGCACTTGACTGATTAGTACGAAAAATCTTCCAGATTCTAAAAACCTTTGGAATATCAAAGGCTCGTATAATAAAATTTATTATCGAATTCTTTACAGATTTAAAGTGTAATGATAGCTACAACCCAAGTAGTGATCTAAGCGGAGCGCAATACACATATACACACATGCACAAACACACAGACAACACACACGCATACACACGCACACACACATATATATATATTAATATATTTTCTGTTTATACGTTGTTTATTGACACAACATTTCTTAGTAAATGCTCGGTTTAATTAAACATATTTTATAAATACTTTTATGAACATATTTGTATCCATAAAAATAACGTATAAACAAAAAATATATTAAAGTTTTTGATGGATTTAATCCATTTCATTTAATATATATTTTATTAAAGACATTCTTATGTTTAACGTTCTTTTTATAGATACAAGAATTTAAGTAAATGCTCTGTTTATAATAAACAGTATTGAATAACATTTACCGGCCTGAATGTCCGAGAAATTTTCCTAGAAAAGATTCGTTCTTGGACAGGATTCGAACTTGCATCCTATACGGAACCGTCATTTACGCTGACGTGCCTAACCTCTCGGCCACCAAGGATCGTTCGGTAGGCAATATATATTTAATACTTTTTAATATAAAACAGATGCATTTATTTAAATACTTGTATCTATAAAAAGAACGTTAAACATAAAAATGTCTAATAAAATAAATTGTCGGACTTTGTTCATTTCGTAATATATATATATATATATATATATATATATATATATATATATATATATATATATATATATATACCGGCTGTGACAGCAGAATTGTCCAAATCGTGTAACACTGAAGTTTTCAAGTTGTTAGATTAACATCTGGACTGTTGTTTCTTAGAAATGATTAAAGATATCTTACTGAAACTCTCCGAGGATTTTATAAAACTATTTCACTCTATTTTGAACAATAAGAATGTATTTATCTGTAAGCTGAAATGATGATCCTTCTTCCTATTGTGATCTCCTGATCCAATTCTACTTTCTACCAATCCCTCTTTTTAAGACTTATTCTTTGTCCTCTTCATGGTTCTTGAATGGACTTTGAAGATGGAAGCCAGAGTATGAATGTTGGCACCATTACTGAAGGCCTGAATGACCTTTTTCCTCCCACCATTGCTCATTTGAGAAACATAGTGGGGATGACACAAAACGATTTTAACCTTTTTGCTTTCTAGCTGAATAACTCAAAGGGGTTTTGAGTAATTTTTACGACAAATGGCATGAAGATGGCTAAACGTCATCTGAAAACCTAGAAAAAAAAACTCAGTTTAGTGTTTTTTAGATATTAAACATTTTCTGAGATTAATAATTATCCCATGTTATCACACGGTTTGGATAGTTTTGCTGTTAAACTCGGCATATAAACGGATCGTCTACTCAAATATGGTTATCCACTAAAAATAACATTTCACATCATAAAAATATCTCGTCTTCATAAATAAAAATCAATTATTTCTTTAGAAATTAGTTTGTTTATGTTTCGGATACGAAACTAAGCAGTTACGAATTTTTGGGAATCTAATCTAGACAGATGTGCTTCAAGGCAATATAGAATCTTAATCACACCGTTCTTCTCAGACGAGTCAGTTAAATCCCGTCGGTGCTAATGAAGGTTTATTTTGCCAAAAGTGACTAACGTTTGAATAATGTCGGGGGTAGGGGCGTATTTTTCTTTAATAAGATTCCTCTAATATTCAGGATGGTAGACAAAATAAAATAATGTTTGTAAATAAATAAACGGAACGTATACGCAAATATGAGTATCCACTAAAAAGAACGTTTTAGATGATAAATAAATATCTACAAGAGTTATCAAAAATACATTTATAAATTTTCCTTCAGACCAAAACAAGGACAAAAGTCCGTATAAACAAGGACAAAAGTCCGTATAAAAATATGTCCGTAAATCCTTCGTTTTTGAGTTTAAAATTTTTTTAGAGTAGATAGCGAAGTGTTGCCATTTAGACTAGGATACATTTGTTATTCGTGTACGTTTTTGGATAGACTGTCTTCAACGGTTAACGTGAGTTAACTGAGAAGTGTCCCGTTTAACAATAACATGATGCTTATATTGTGAGCAGGCAGATATTATTTTTACGTAAGGCTGTGCGAATGGTAATGGACGCGCGGCTGCACGGCTTTATCTGATTGCGTTTCCAGAACGAAAGCTGCCAAAGTGAGTCAGCCAAAGTGAATGTAATGGATTCGACTGGAATTTATAGGAGGCACGGTGGAGTAGTGGATAGTGGCTCGGACTGAGGAATCAGATAGACGAGTTTTATATATATATATATATATATATATATATATATATTCAGTTGTATGGATATTAGTTTGTGACCCTGGGTTTCACACATAAATGTATTTGAGAGGTATCAGCACATATCAAGTGGTCCTAGCATGTCGTATATCTCAAACAAACATAGCAGAAAATTCCCCCACCCGTAACATAATCAAACACAAATAAGCATAAACAGATCCCGTTTTAAAAAATAAACTAATTTGTCTGATGATCGCAAAAGCGTGAAAAACATAAGGTCACAAACTAATATTCATACAACTGATATTGAGCACTTTCCACAAAGTACTATATATATATATATATATATATATATATATATATATATATATGAGTGAGAGATAGATTAAAAAGTAACAAGGTGTTGTAGGTAGAAGTCTCTATTGTTTCCAAGTTAGAAGTAGCCAAAATGTTCATCATTTTTTTTCATTTACGTATCTCAGAGACTAGCACACGTTTGCTACACTAATGTACTTAAAGTTCCCTAATTGGAATTTTGCAGTTCTTCCAGACGAACACAGACACGAAAGATTCCTATTCTCCGAAAAGACATTAAAAGAACCTGAGAATTTTCAATATTTCCAAGGTTGAGATTCGTTCGTTCTTTGTATTTTTTTTACTGTTTTTTTTTTCTTTCTTTTTTTTTTTTTTTTTTTTTCACTTTTCATTTTTTTCTCTCAAGGCAATTTCCAATAGTCATAAAATATATCATGACCAGAAAAAGCAAGAATTTCATTATTTCTTGAAAGCAGAGAGAAGTCTGTATTTTTAAGGAAATAATGTATTTTCAAACAATAAATAAAATAAAAAATACAATAAAAAATAAAGGCTTTTTATTATTCTTTTGGTGGGGGCACCGTAGCGTAGGTTGCACGCAGGGGACGAAAATAATTACTAATCAGTAATGAGTCTAATACTAGTTACCTCATTCTTGCAATCTTGTTCCAAACCAACACAAAGCTACCATGTGCATGCACCAATCTTGTACCAAACCAACAACTAAGCTAAAACGTTCATGTGACTAGATTAATGGTTACGGACGAGGAAATTAAATTAATCGGGCCGAGTTCAAGTTCCCGTCTTGCGTCTTGTGCTCACTTTCTCTCTAATGCGCTGGAAAAAGCCTAAATCTATCTCTTCATCCACGAACTATTGGTTATATACCAGCGGAAACAGGGGTCGATAGACTTGGGCGGGGCAGCAAATCGAGGTGTCTGAATTAACCGAATTGTAGAGCAGAGATCGATTTTCAGTCTTGTGTAAGAATAGCTTCGAGGGGGCGCAAGGTCGAACTCACTATTCAGTCGTAATTGATGTAGTGAAACAAGCTTTCTAGCCAATAAACTACGCCGAAGTGCCCCCTTCCAGTCTTGTGTGCTGCGTTCACATTTCGCACACGAGAAAGACATGAATCTGTATTCCTGCGAGCAATAGGTTATAAAGTAAGGTAGATTGGGTTTTCTAACTCTAGGAGAAGGAATCCTAAAAATCGGCGAGTGTTTGACAAAAGGCATGAACCCATCACTTCGTCTACGAGCAATTGGTCATGTTGCAGGGAACTCTAGTCTCTGTAATAGATTGGTCTCTGTAACCTTGGGTGGAAACGAGGCTATATGAAGGAGAATTCTCTGAATTGGTGTGTTGCGTTGACTTTCGCTCAAATGCACTTGAAAAAGGCATGAACCCATCTCTTCGTCTACGAGCAATTGTTCATGTTGCAGGGTACTCTAGTCTCTGTAATAGACTAGTCTCTGTAACCTTGGGTGGCAACGAGTCTATATGAAGGAGAATTCGTTAGCTTTTGCTCAAATGCTCTAGAAAAAGGCATGAATCCATTTTTCTTTCCACGAGCAATGGGTTATATACCAGGGTAGACTGGCAATCTAGCCTGGGGAGCAACCAATATAGGTAAAGTAAGATCCCGAATTTAACATCGGAAACCCTTCTCATATGTTTCCGTAGAATAAATGCAAATTCAGTGATAACAAAGAAACGGAAGCTGGGGTGGGCCGTAATAATCTACATTTTAAAGAAATATGATATTGAAAGAACGTTTAGTGCATATACATGCTTAGTAAATAGTGTTGTCTCATTGATGCTTCTTAAACTTAGTTTGACACAGGGCCATTTTATGGTGATTTTCCAGACATACGTTAGATGTGGCACAATGTTGAAATTATGAGGCAAACCATTGCTAACCATTGTATCACGTCAAAGTGACTGAAGACCATAAGTATGAATCAACTATTGAGGATAGATTTAACTTATGTGCTGTACCCTACTCCCTCTGGACGCGGGTGAACATGGCTGTTCACAATTTCCTCTTCTTTGTAGCTCTCATTAAATTTTGTCTTTATCTTATCTTAAACCCTGTTCCGCCATCAATTTACTCAAGCTCGCTAAGTAGGTTATGCGTTTATTTTTTTTTCTCAGTCCCTTTTTCCCCTTTAATCTGTCCTGTGAGTATCAGATTTTCCATGCCTTATTTTCTGCCGTATCTAGGCCTGAGCTGCTCAATCCTCGCTTGCGTGACCTTTATAGAATTCAAAAGTGACTACGTGGTCTTGTGAGCGATTATTTCCTATTCTGCAATCCGTTTCCGACAGAGGCAACGTCGCAAGGCTCTCGCTACTCTAACGCTATCTCTATGATATGTTTCCACGATCTGCATCCCTTGGTTCCACCAGACATGACCTTTGCACCTGGAAACCGCCATGCTACATACATAAGAATGAATCATCCTTGTTCTCTTCATATTCCATTAATAAGGAATAAGTTCCACTTGGACAGTTTTCCCGAAGAACTGCTGCTTTGTGGGACAGATTCCTGGTACGATGTTTTTTTCGGTCACTACAATCTTGACTACTTCAAGTTTAGGTTTAACCATAATCATTCCTGCTTATTCGCATGAACTGAACTTGCCTTTTCGTAGGTTCACGCAACACCACAGAGTAATCATCTAGCTTGAGTGGCTCTTGGGTCTTGTGTTGGGTGAACATTAGTATGAAGATATCTCTGTATAGGGCTTGGTAAGATGCTAAATCCATGCTGCATTAACTCCACGGTAGACTCCTATATATGGAAACTCCTTGTTCTTGTGGAATCTCCATGACCTCCACATGAGTTCAATTGTTCAGGCGAAGAGAGTGACATTGTTGGTCGACGCATCTCCACAGTCCAGGTAAACTTTTATTCATACAATATTTTGAGAATATTAATAACTTACAATTTAATACTTATTTTGCTACATATTTTTTGTCTTATAGGAATAAAGTGTCGTTGCCGACACTAGAGTTTGAACACTGATCGCCAGAAAGCAAACACAGACGATCACATTTTGAATAAGTAGATCACGTGATAGTAAAGGAAATGTATATATGGGAATTGACGTGACTTCTAATTGATCGCTATTTCTATTCTATCCTCTATTACGATTTCAGATCGCCCTTTCTACACTATCTTCTATCTCTGTACTATTCATTATAATATTTCTCTATACTGATCAGTGTGATTATGTGCCATACGTGATACACGCTTAGGCGATCATGTATCTTTCGATACATGACTGACGAGGTAGATTTTTCCCGCAGTAGGTTACCATTTCTTCCTGCGGTACAACCATCTAAGGCTATAGAACCTTCACAGATATTTAAGAGTTTTCTTTTTTCAGTCCATGCCATCATCTAACAACGAAGAAACCCCATCTTATTAAAATTCTGCGTAACATGCTAACGATGAGATTTTTATTTCAATCTTTCCTTCGTTTTTCTTTGGTTTAATTTTTTTTCAAAATCCATGAATCCTGCCGAGAAAATAAAAAAAAAATCCATTTGAAATTCTTTTAAATTAATTTTTAATTTGCAATATTTTGTTTAATCATCAGCTTTTGTTTTAAATGATTTTGAAATCGTTTCTTTTTTTTATTGATTTTTTTCTCTCAAACGACAAGGGAGTTGACATGTTCTCTGTTGACACTTGAGCTAATGAAGCCAATTCTTTTGAGTGATGCAAAAAATGAAAAAAATTAAAAGATTGATAACAATAGTGAAAATAGCGCAAAGGATAATACAAGGATTCAGATATTCAATAAATATGGTTTAGTCTGGCACAAGGTTACACAGTAGATAGCATTGGTAAGAGGTTCCAAATCATTACAGTAGTCTAAATTACTAAACTTTCTGATGGGGCGTACCCACCTTCTCATCAGAATGGACTGATCTCTCTACTACTAATAGGACGGTTCTGTAGAGTTCTGGGGAGAGATCAGGTGACCACCACACTTCCGTCTCTCTACCGGAAGATACAGTTGGACTTTATACTCTTTCTGATTGTTACTGACTAACCTGCGTTCGTTTGACTACTAATCTCTCTGTTGTAAATACCTCTTCGGATATACCAGTATTTTTCCCTACGTTTGTGTTTGTCCTTATTTCGATACACACACGCGGAAACACTCAACATCTCAATAACTTTCCTTGCTACTATAGTCTGAAAAAAGTGAATATGTCTATATTTCTGAGATGAGGTATTATGTACATTATTTACATTATTCGGACTATTGTTCTCATCTTTGTCGCCATATTTATCACAACGTTTCGGCCGTTGTACGCTCCGGCTTTCTTCAGGTGGTTGGAATGTCGAACTGAACCCTTTATTCGCTCACTGGGGTAGACTGTTGTAGTTCCACGTGCCATGTGTAATGGATGTCAGTTATCAGTTATCTCCAGTTAATTTCCCTCTGAAAGTTCTCCACTGCCTTACCCGGGTATTGAACTCACACTCTTTGCGCTCTGTCACTGGATCTAACCAACGCCTTTATCCACTGTGGCATCTGTGTATGAATTTCTGGGTATTATAAGCCTAATGACTTCAGCAACCAGGGCTCATATTGCAATTTTTGCTGTTATCATTTTATGCTTTTACCAGAGCTCATATTGCAATTTTTGTTGTTTCACTCCGATCAACATTGGATCAGAATATTTAATTCAAAAGTATCATTTATTTGTCTTTCTGCCAATCCCTTCAAGTTCTATACTTCGAGGTGACCAAAATTTGAAGAATCAGTTTTATTTGTATATGCTATTTTCTTTCAGTCATGCTAGAATTATGCACGTAGGGCGTGGGAAACGAGAAGGGGAAAGGGTAGAAACGCCCAGGGAAAGGAGGATAGAATGTATTAAAACTAGAGAAAAGAAAAACAGGTGACTCAATCTATCTATCTATCTATCTATCTACCTGTAAATAAATTCTTCTTGTTCAGGAATGCAGGGTTTAAAGAATTAATAGCATAACAACGTATTTTTAAATATCTCCAAAACAAATTCAATAGCAATTCACCATGAACAAGCAGACTCTGAATTCGTCCAGTCATGATGAACAGTAGCGCTCCTGAATGACACTACTCGCGCTAAACATCTATTGAAATTCAAGTTCATACCAGACCTCGTGGAATACATATATATGATTCGTCGCCACAATGCTGCGAAAATAGTCGATTCCTTTTGCCACTCCAGAAAATCCCAATCTCCTCTTGCCAAGAAATAGTTCAGTCAAAAAGAAAGTGTACTGCTCTCCGAAATTGAATTGCCAAATCATCACTTCCCATACTTTTACACGGCCTTGAGGGGGCTGACTTATTTCCCAGGCTACAACCTCTTTCCCATGAGAAACAAAATCGCAAGTCTATAAGTATTTTATGGCTATTTCGGTGGCAACCCTGCTGGCAGTTCCCAGTGTTTAGTTTCGCCAGTTCAGACGTTTACAGCTAACACAAGCAATGCTACAGCCACAAAGGCTAAGCACCATCATTCTCGTTGTATTCCATTTCTAAGAAGGAAGTTCCGCCCAGAAATAAAAGTACAATTTTAAGCTCTTCAGATACCAGGGTCACTCATCATCTGCCCATCATCTATATAATAAATGCGAAAATGCTTGTGTGCGTTACGTATATATATATATAAGACGGAGACTCTAATTATGCATTTCAATTATAAATTTATTTCGTGAACACCGAGAAGTTCTTCTCCGTAAAAAAATAATGTACTGTAGTCTACATTAAGCTCTCCCTGGATTTATATCCTCCTCGGAATTATCCCTTCCAGTCACAAACTGGTAAGACGCACATATATGAATATATATATATATATATATATATATATATATATATATATATATATGTGTGTGTGTGTGTATGTGTGCGCGCGCGACATTAGTTCATTTAGTTAAACACCTGAACGCTCAATTTTGGTTTTATTCATATTGTTAAATATAGCAAATTTAATAAATTTATATATATATATATATATATATATATATATATATAGATAGATAGATAGATAGGTAGATTGATATATATATATATATATATATATATATATATATATATATATATATATATTTATAAAGAGAGAGAGAGACAAGGGGAAAAGAAGTGAGCAAGATTTCTTGGTAAATCTCGTGTAAGAAAAATCTTTATTCGGCCATATTATAGTAAGTGGGTCAGATCGAATTCTTTTCAGTCCTCTAAAAATGTTATATACATAAATCATATTACTATTATATTAGTATCATTATTATTATTATTATAGTTTTTGCTGTTGTTGTCGTTGTTGTTGTTGCGGATAGAGCGTGTCTGTGAAATCTTTCTTTTGTCTACGTTTTAATGACATCTTTTCATTTCGAGAGAATAAAAAATCCGTAAGAAAAATAGTCATTAATAATTCATGTCAGTCTTGAATAAATTTACTTTCATTTCCATTTTCTCGGATATTTATATAATACTTATATTAGGCAGAGAATAGAATTTATTAAATACTTAATACCATTACGGATTTTATCAGTAAAACGAATATGAAAGGGAGCTGAAATATACAAAGATGGAATTACACACCACCCCCAAATTTTCAATTTGGTAATTTAGTCAGAAACAGTTCTGGCCAAGAACTCATATCGAGCAGGTAACTTCAGCAAGACAGATTTAGAAAATTCTCGAGAGCTATGATTCTTCACATTCTGAAGGGACACACAACATATATATCTGAAGAAACACACATATAAATGTATACGCTCCATCTCGTAGCTTGAGCACTTTGGAAGAAAGGGAATTTCTCCGTTGCTCGTATTAACGCTAGAAAGATCTTCGCTATGAATTGAGCATTTTGATAGCTGGTAATGATTCTATCTCTCATATATAAGGTATTAAAAATACCCTTTCTCCACTGCGTGAGCTGATAGCCGGACTGTGCGTTTTCGATTGATGTGTAATCAGTTGGGTTTCGATCCTGGCTGTAAGTAATTGCATGTCTAGCCACATTGATGAGCTGTGATGCAGGAAGCAGTCTGTCTATGAATGCGTATATATATATATATATATATATATATATATATATATATATATATATATATATACTCAATAAGGACTCGATGAATTAATTAAATATAATTATCAAATCCTCCTAATAATTTCCATCTATGTACATCATTGCTTGAACCGGATTCTGATGCTCTAGATTGAGCGGCTTGGTGAAAGTAGTCGTGGCTCCAGGGGGCACAGTCCTATGGTTACAGAGAACTCAGTAAAGTTCCACCACGGAATATGTGAGCGAGCGGCGCTATATTGAGTCTGATTTGCAATCACTTCGTCACCGAGGCCCATTGGAACAGTTGGTATGATGCTTGCTTGACAACCTAACTGTCAGGATTTCAATTCTCGGTAGTGGATGCGCACTGCTGATGAGTCCTAAATATAGGACGAAACGGCCGTCCAGTGCTTTCTGCATTCTGTTGAGGTTTCTTTCAGACTCGATGAAGTAATTAAATTATATAGTTGTGTGTTTAGATGGCAAATTCTCTTTTAGATATGTCTGATTGAATAAATTACAAACATTATGTCTGCTTATTTTTTATATAATCCTTTCATATTCACGAATATTTTCCAATATATTACAGTTAAATATGGCACGAAATGCACTATAACAGTGAGAATCATTTTTATTTCCCAAGTACTTTCGATCTTTTTCTGAGATCATCATCTGGGATGCGACTGGTTAGGCAAAAACTCCGTGTAGCTATACATTACTGATTTTTCTTTTTGCTTTTGAATGGTGAAGAAGTGACAGTTATGCTTTAGCGTTCATTAAAATGTGAATACTTATACACACACACACACACACAAACGTGTATATATATATATATATATATATATATATATATATATATATATGCAGGATGTATCAAAAATACGTTTACAAACATTGGAAGCAGGTTCCTCACACTAATACACGGGCAAAAGTTCATATAAACCTATGTCAGCAAATACATTGTTTTCGAGTTATTAAGTTTAAAGTAAGTTTACAGTAGGTGGCGATGTGTTGCTATGTAGACTAGGCGAGATTTGTCATTCGTGTACATTTGTGTCAAGTGTGTCTTCAACGTTTAACATGGGTAGTAATGAGTTAACTGAGAAGTGTTTCGGTTAACAATGACAGGATATTCATACCATGAACAGGCAGATGTAATTTTTACATACGGCCGCGAAAATAGTGATGGACGCGATACTTTTTTTTTTAAATGTAATAACTGAAAAACGAAGAATTTACAGACATATATTTATATTTACTTTTGTCCTTGTTTTGGTGTAAGGAAATTCCTACCAAAATTTGTAAACGCATTTTTGATACCACCCTTATATATATACATACATATACTTATAGACATATACACATACATATATACACATATGCATATATATACACATATACACACATAAATATATGCAATCATCAAATGTCTATTGAAAACTCAACGTTGCATAATTTAAATAGTGATATTTATACGGGACAGTAATGATAGTGCAACAGTTCATTTATTTGCAGGGTACAGCTAATAAAACAATAACAATAATGATATATATAGACACGACACAAGGGACACACAGCATATATATATATATATATATATATATATATATATATATATATATATATATATATATATATATACATAGTAAACGTAATAAATTTGTTGGTATATAATCCAAATGTATCCTAGTAATAGAAATCTAAGAGAATGTAGCTGCTTGGTATTCGTACAATGCAAATTTAAGATTTTAAAACTTGAATTTGCTTTAATACTCTAGATTATTCAAGCGGAATATTCTAGAATGTTCCAGTAATATTATCAGTAGTTATTTTAGTCTTAAAAATACAAACAAAACATTCTGTTTAAATTCAGGAAATTAATACGTCAAATTAAACAAACTCCATTGGTTACTCGTCAAGGGTTGCAGGATGATTTGATTTCATCAGGAATCTGTGTTACTAAACGGACAATAAACAATGAAATTCATAGGAACAATTTAAAGTCACGCTCCCCTCGGAAAACTTCACTGCTATTGAAAAGACAGGTTGAAATTCGTTGGTGAACATAAGGATTACGAAAAATCATATTGGGAAAGAGTATTAGGAACAGACGGAACCAAAACTGAGTTGTTTGTACGTAATTCTAGAAATCATGTATGGAGGAAAGATGGCGGTGCCTTAAAACAAAAGAACACAGTTCCAACAGTGAAATTTGATGAAGGCAGCATCATGGTTTGAGGATGTTTTTTTCTGCAAAAGGTACTGGCAGTATATCACTAATAGATGGTAGAATGAATGCCACAGCATATCAAAATATTTTGGAAGCAAATTTAATGATGTATATAATATAAATATATTGCAGGCCGAAAGTACGCTACCGTTAGTAAATAAGACACACTTAAAAAAAAACATCTTTCGGCCTGAAATAAATTTATTTTCGTCTTGGAAGTTACATGAAAGGAAAAATATTAATGTCTGATGATGAAAATATGTTGATTCTCGAAAGTACTAGCATCGATGGAAATCTGATCTATCTTAAAATTTTAAATATAAGGATCGCGTCATTGAACTAGTGGTTAGTAAGTTAATGTTTTATTAAATTTGTTAGCGAAGTGATTTCGCCATTAATTACATTAACTTTACTGATTAATTCTTTGTATGATTAATTCTTTATAATATTATTTATATTACACCATTTAATACATATTTGTCTGCGTGTGTGTACAATTTTCTATTTCGGAAAAAACGCTGTTTTTATTGAAGACGGCTGTCGAAGTAATGCGATTAAGACTTTAGCTATATTTTTCTTGCATTCGTACAAGTGATTTTCTTTGCTCACATTTTTGGACCAAGGTATCTTCAGCATCTTTCTGTAGAACCACAGGTCTTTTGTTTAAATGTATTTAGAAATTTTGAATATTTCATTGGGAAGCCTTGCGTTTATACCGGTTTTCGAAAAGAAAAATATTATTTTATACTATGTATTAAGTCAAGCAACGAAGGTGTAACCAAAACTGAGCAGAAAGCAACCTAGTCTAGAATTTATTATTTCCCATCTGAGAGTATGTATTTCAAACGCAACATACTTACCCTTGCATGTACAAATTCTGAAAGAGTAATACTGCTACTGAGGTACATATGTGCGGTGTATACCGATGCTGTGATATTTTGCATATGTCAGTTGTATTATAGAAGGCTTTAGATATCACGGCTGTGACAAATCCAAAAAGCCCAACTCTGAATGAGAAACCTTTAAAAGAGACTCTTGAAATGTAATCCACGTCAAAGCAACGGTGATTTGGAGCAGAGACTTAATGTGCCTTTTTCAAGTGTCCACGAATATCTTAAAGGAATTGGAAATGTTTACAAAGAGAAGATTTGTGTTCCTCATGAGCTATCGTTCAAATATAAAACAGAAACGCTCGACAATCTCCAGGTAACTTTTGTTTAGGAAACCAAGCGTTTTTTGTTTTATTTTTTATTTATTTTTTTTTTTTTTTTGTTACAGATGATAAAAAATATGTTCAACAACATAAAAAGAGAAACATTACTTATCACTAAATGGGAAACTAGTGCCAACAAAGAACAGGACCCCATCTACAGAAACGATCTGCATAGTGGAATATAAAAGGTTTTGTCCTTTATGAACTACTATAGAACTGAGGGACCTTCATCGCAGATGATTATTACTAGCAACGTGATTGGGAAAAACGAAGTATTGCATTCAGAGTGTACTGCTTTGGCAAACAGAAAGCGTGTTCCTTTCCAACATGACACTCTAAAGTCAAAAGAAACACCGGGAAAAATAAAATAATTCCTCCCCATTCTTCCAATTCACGAGGTTTATCTCCTATACATTTTCATTTGTCTTAATCACGAGAACGTCTTCTTAGTTGGCAGAATAATAAAAAGTAATGAAGAAAGTGAAGACATTCTTTCAAGCAATTTTTGGCTCAAAACTTCAGACTTCTTTAAAGGCAGACTCGAACATTTGTCTTTCTGGTAGATTGAAGTCGTTGAAAATATTTAAATAAACATGACTTAGATTTGTTTTTATAGCCATTCTAGTATAAAGTAATTTCGTTCCGATCACCCTGGTATTTGGTTTCTAAACATTGGGGAAATTACTTTTATTATATTAATCAACACGCACTAGTTGAAGTATTCAAACCGTTGTCAGTCGCTATTGAATGAAATTGTGTATTGTATGAAATGTTGAAGTCGTAGCGTTTATATATTATCTAAGTCATTTATCCGCCATTTTGAAGTTCATCTGAAGAAATAATTCCGATTATTAAGAAGCCTTTGGCTGTCGATACAATGAACATTGTGCGAATAAATGGCAGTACTGACGTTTCAAATTGGTCTCGGAAACCGTTGGAACTGTTCTGGGAGAATACACGGAAACGCGTTCAGCATACATCAAAGAGCGGCATTTGAGAGAACGCGAATGAGAAGACGTTCTAATTTCGCGAACTGTCATACTATTTTGAATATTTCTAGCTTTGATTGTCTACTTCTCCATGTAGGATATTTATTTTATTTTATTAAAGTATATATATATTCATTGGTTTTGTTTTTTGTCTTCTTCTTCCTAAAAACAACACCTTGTATTGACCACATGTAGGAAATTCAGTCCAACCAAGCATACCCGATCTATAACATCGAATAGCCCAAGTGTAGACTTGATTAGTTGCCGTTTTCTAGGGAAATATATATAAAGCACGTCCTAAAGCTAGTAGCAAATTTACTCTGGGTGGGGGTATACTTACCTGGCACATGTCAATGGGTATCCCCCAGACGAGGCTCTGACGAATGGCTGAGTCTCGCCGAGGGAAATTGACTCCATTCTTACGTGGTCTATAGGAAATACTCGACTTTAAAATTCGGTCTTGTGTCACATCTTGCTGCATGGGGCAGCGGGTAAATAATATTTACACTGGGTGCAGACCGAATACTGATCATATTCGGTCGGGTCGCCCATCGAAGATATCTTTTGTTTATTTAGACCCGAAACTTCTAATGACATGGGGGCAACAACACTGACGACGCCACTAGATTCGGCACTTAAAGGTGTAATTTTAACAATTTTGCTATCTTTTCACGACAAACCAGATGCAGCGTCCTTCGATTTCTCGGTTTTTCCAAAGCTGAAACTCTACCTGCTGAAAAGAAAATTTTGATTACGAACAATAAGAACTGTTGTTCTTGAACAAAGAATTTGTTGATTGTTGTGAAAATCTAAAAGAATACGGTATATGTGTGAAATTCCAAGCAAAGTATGATGAAAAGGTGTTAGTGCCCACATCAAGAATATGCACGTCGCGTAACTCTTATGAGTGAAATATTCAGAAGCAAAAATAAATGGGTTCAACATCAGATGACAAAATGGATAATCATTTACTAAGTAAAGGCAAATATTTATTGACTTTTACAAATATAATCGCTTGCATTTAAAATATGAGCATCATTTTATATGCGTTTCCAATACGAATAAGCAAAAAACATTATCACATTCGTATATTGGTCACACAATCACCACACTCTCTTGTGAATTAACTTGTCAGTTATCGAAAATTATCGTAATTTATTCAAATGTGTAGAACCCTCATATAATATAAAATATCGCTATAAAGAAAAATGTAAAAAATTGACAAAGCTATTATTATACAAAAGAAACTAATGAGTTCAAATATATTTTTACTACAGTGTAATGTTAAAATGTAAACAAAATATTAAAAATGTATATCCATCAAATTTATGGTATAATTAGACTGTGTGAAACCCTTGTACACATAATGTCACTTATACAATGCACGGATATATAGAAATTTGAAATATAACGTTTCTAAAGTGACGAGGTCTAGCAAGCAAAACTTTTGTCTAGAATATTGGCAACATTTCGATTTCGATAACAACCGAGAAGAAAGGAATTCTTACAACAACAGCAAAAACAAAAAGTTATGAAGAACTTGGTAATCCGTATCGGTAATCCCGAGGATGATGAATCATTTTTCGTTTCATTACATTTTTGGAAGTGCTATCTGATGATCCGGCGTCCTTTAAAAGGACTCTGGTGAAATAGATTATTATAATGCTACCTTAAAGTGGTCTGTTTTTCTTTTAAATATATATATATATATATATATATATATATATATATATATATATATATATTTCTGACATCGAATAGTTAGTTTGAAGTATAATTACTTCAGATAATATCTATCTATCTATCTCAACTGTTCCTTTTTTAATCTATCTATCAATCTGTCTATATCTCTCTCCCTTCTCTCTCTCTCTACACACACACACACACACACATATATATATATATATATATATATATATATATATAATTTTGCATTTGAGCAACAATCCCTCTTTCATACAGGTTTCATTGTAGACAACTGTGAACATATTATATATTTCTTTCATTCATACAAACGATTTAGTAAACTGTGTAAGAACTGTCTAAAAGATCTCATATATATTTATATTATTATACATAATTAATATACATAATTACATGCACAGTTTGCCACAGGCATTAGATTGGCCGAACTGGCTAGTCACACTGGCAATGGAGTACAGTTCATCCCTAACAGATTAGGGCCCCCCCACACACACCAAAAAATACTCTTTAGTCAACATATAGAGGAATTGTGAGGACAAAATCTGTCAAATTTAAGTGTCTTCCCATTCTCCCAGTGCGACTACAGAACCACTGAAAAAAGGCGAATTGATAAAGAAATATTTATCATCAACAAGTTCAAACCAATATTTATTGCATTGCATAAATAGATTCTGCCAAAATGTCTTCACCATAAGCGACATACATAGCCATTTGCACTTCTTGATTATTTCATTTCTATCATTCATTCAAAACATCAGCGTCAACACGTAGAGATACAAACAGTTAAAAACTTTTTGTAAAGCTAAGCAAAACCGGCTAAATTTCTTTTTTAAAAATCACTAAAAACTAATCGTATGGGGAAAAGTTTTAATTTTTCTCTGTAAAAAATAATATATAATAATAAAATTATAAATAAATATAAATATTAGCTGACTTTTTTCCCAATTCTTATTTTACTCTATACAAAACAAAAAGTTTTCTATACAAAGATTTTGTACAGAGTCTTTTAAACAATTTCATTTTTAACTATGTGTGTGTGCGAACGCGTGTGTAAGTGCGTGTGTGTGTAGGGAGAGAGACAACTAAACATAGGTTTGTTGGTTAAAATACCACAATAAAAGCCCATGCGTTAACGATCTCTGGTGAATATTGTGGATTCTAATTACTTCCGAAAGAATAATTATTACTTTAAACAAAAGTACTTCATGGTCAGAATTACTGTTTGAATTTATGCTGAATTATACAATTTTACATAGTTAGTATATCTATTATCTATTATATATCTATTATATTTTATTATTATCTATATATATATAATATATATTATTATATTATCTTTATTATTATTTATATATATAATATTATATTATTTTTATTATTATCTATATATATAATATATATTATATTATCATTAGTATTATCTATATATATATAATATTATTATATTATCTTTATTATTTATAAATATAATATATATTATATTATCTTTATTATTATCTAAATATATATAATATATATTATTATATTATCTTATATATATATTATCCTATATATATATATATATATATATATATATATATATATATATATATATATATATATATATACAAGTATATGATTGGTCTATATGGAATGAATTCCAATGACCAACAATTACTATTCTTAAAAGAGTGCTCAATACAAAGTAGAGCAGATATAATTATTTATTTAAAAAAAAAATTTATAACATAAATATGTTATAAAATCACTACAAAAATAGCCATTTTGTTTCAACACCCTCGGTGTCTTATCAAGTGATGACGTTGAATGTAAAATAAATTGTTTTAAAAGTTTCAAATTAATTAACAATCCTACGCAAGGGGAAAACGTTGTTACAAAGGCTAGATGGACCAATCAAAACACAAGTATAGGAAAATTCAAAAAGCTTGATAACGAAGTCATGTTATAATATCTATTCAGATGTTTAAAATATGGATAGTATTAAAAAAGAATTTATTCCAACGAATAATTACTAAATTATATGATAAAATTTAATATTAAAATTTAAAACTGCTAATTACAAAATCAAAATTTAACATTTATTCGCTATTAAGTTTACAACTATAAAATTACTGAGGAGAAAAGAAGAAATATATATGTTATTCAATTTATTTTTTCATTGAAGTTACTTTAGCTATATTTAATATCCGGTCTTTTTACAATGTATACATTTTAATTCTCATGGTGTGTGAATGGGGTCCTAAACTCACACGTAAAACAAACGCAGTCAGATTCTAATATATAAGCACCAAGACATATACACACACAAAAAGAGACAAGACAGAGAACATCTCCACGGTCTGTCATGAAAAAGGGGGGGGGGAAGTAGGGGAAGTGGGAGAAGGGAAACCAACACACACATACATACATACATAATTAAAAGTGGATGCACTTTCCATACACATAGATACATATAAATACATGCACACACATCCACAGACATTGACCCAGACAGTTGGATACCACAACCGATAAATATTTAAGACAGAAAATGTCATTGCATGAATGTTAACAACCTATTGAAATCTAACTTAAGCGAGTAAATATACAAAGATAAAAATGATTAAAATTAATATTATTTAATATATTAAAATAGTGTATGTAAATATAAAAATCGGACATTAAAGTCAACACCCATACATATATATATATATATATATATATATATATATATATATATATATATATTATCTATATATGTAATATATATTATTGTATTATCTTTATTATTATCTATATATATATAATATATATCCAGTGTAAATGTATAATCTATTTTGCATAGTATGCATAACAAATAAAACAAGTTTTATTAAGTTCAGTTTTTAATATTTGTTTAAATTTCATTGAATTATCTTTATTATTAGCTATATATGTAATATTATTATATCTTTATTATTATCTATATATATATAATGTATATTATTATATTATCTTTATTATTATCTATGTAAAATATATATTTTTTCATATTAAGCACAACAAATAAAACAACTTTTATTAAGTTCAGTTTTGAATATCTGTTTAAATTTCATTGAATTTTTTCAATTTTAGAATAAGATTAAATATGAATAAGAATACTGGATAAACAGTTCTTTTTTGTGTGTTGTTTTTTTTTTGTGTGTTGTTTTTGTTTTTTAATCGGTTCATTCGTCTGTATAAGTTTCCAACAAAATGTTTCTGAACGTTACTCTATAGACATCAACATATCTATGCATATGGCGTTTCGACCTTGCAGTTTGAAATCTCTGGCTTCTGGATTCGATTGCAACTTCAATGGGTTCCAAATGTAACAGAGAGACGTCGTCAAGAGTGACGCCATTGAACGAGTTTTAAAATTACCCTCAACAGATCGCCGGGGATGAAAGTAGTGATACTGCAAGCGATAATTGAAGTTGCTGCCTGGTAATCAATGCATATAAAAGATGGCGGGGAAATATTTGTTTTTTAGCTTGACAATATTTAATGGAGGCGTGTACGACAGAAACGACCAACAAGCAATTGAATGTATCTATCTGAATGATTTGATACCTCTCTATCGATCTGTCTCACTCACTCACTGACTCTATCTCTCCTCTCTCTCTCTCCATCTATATATATCTATATATATATATATATATATATATATATATATATTAAAGACATTTTTATGTTTAACGTTCTTTTTATAGATACAAGTATTTAAGTAAATGCTCTGTTTATAATAAACAGTATTAAATAACATTTACCGGCCTGAATGTCCGAGAAATTTTCATAGAAAATATTCGTTCTTTGACAGGATTCGAACCTGCATCCTATACGGAACCGTCAAAGAACGAATATTTTCTATGAAAATTTCTCCGACATTCAGGCAGGTAAATGTTATTTAATACTGTTTATTATAAACAGAGCATTTACTTAAATACTTGTATCTATAAAAAGAACGTTAAACATAAAAATGTCTTTAATAAATAAATTGTCGGACTTTATCCATTTCGTAATATATATATATATATATATATATATATATATATATATATATATATATATATATATATATATATATGATATATATATGATGTATTGCTTCATTAAATAATATAGAAGTTTTGTCTATTTATTTTATGTAAATTATTTTCATATCGTTTGATAACATTATCATTAAACGTAGAAAGAAAATCACAATATTGATACATATTTTTTTTAATCCTCTAAGATTTCGGCTTACATAAGCCATTATCAAAGATGACAATTACATTACAATATATTAAACAATACACGGACAAAGCAATGATGATAGTCTATTTTTGTTTACATGGAAGATTTCCAAGCAACGACAGACTCGTGCATACGAGACGCTGGATACATATATATATATATATATATATATATATATATATATATATGAATAGACATAAGGAAAACGCGTTTCTGAGGGATTTTATCAAGGCAAATGCTAAATTTCTCAGAGGACGAAACCTGTCGGTTAAAATACGTTATCCTTTTGTCTATTTTTGTTTACATGGAAGATTTCCAAGCAACGACAGACTCGTGCATACGAGACGCTGGATATATATATATATATATATATATATATATATATATATATATATATATATATATATATATGAATAGACATAAGGAAAACGCGTTTCTGAGGGATTTTATCAAGGCAAATGCTAAATTTCTCAGAAGACGAAACCTGTCGGCTAAAATACGTTATCCTTTTGTCTTTTATATATATATATATATATATATATATATATATATATATATATATATCATTCTGTTCATATCTATATATCTATTGTGTATTGATGGCATCCGAAACTCAAGAAGAACTCTGCTTAACAGGTCAAATGTACGTGAAGCCTGCTTAAACAGTGTAAGTCAAATAACACAGTAATATATGTACGTGCACTTTTTCGCTAAAAAAAAAAAAGTGGATGCCATAATAAAAAATTATTCATTTTTTTTTAATTTTTAATCCTTTCTAGCACGTTCGCAAGTTTCATTAAATAACTTGTTTTTTCTTTTTGCTTTATCGTGTGGGTCAAAGGTTCGTATTAGGATATTTAACGCCTTTTTCCGGTAAAAAAAACACATTGATTTAAAAATCTTGCAAAAAATCAAATAATTGTCGGATTTTAATGACACTTATTCACAAATAAATTAAATTATTTTTTAATGTTTTTATAAAATCTTGGTAGTAATATTTTTTACATCTGTTTTTCCCGCTTACATATTTAATGAAATGTCCAGAAATTAAATTTTTCCCGGTTCATGTTTATGTTAATTAAAAGCAGAAGTCCTTGGAGAATAAGAAAGCGTCAATTTTGTTTTCAAACAATTATTCCTTTCCCAAAAATCTACTTTGAATCATAAAATAAAAATGCGATCAAACTAAGACATTATTTAATTAGAAAAGCTTTTAATTGTTTCTTTGAACAATATTGGCATTAATGTCTTTAAAACATCGATGAATCGATACATACTTTTGTCATTACAATTATATTTACTAATTATAAATTAAAAGCTTAGCTCAAATTATCCCGCGCCAATATTTTAAAAGAATTTTTTTAATATGTATAAATATCATCTATTTTATATTATACGGTCGACCATATCGACATTATCAGAAAATAAGAGCGATAACATTAGTGAATTTACAACCAGAAATAAGTAAAAATCAATAAAACATTAGATTTCAGAGAATTCTTTTTTTTAATTTTTTTAAGCTGAGTACTTAAGAATTATTTATAGAAGGCGCTCACGTTAATTCATTTACTTTTTGAATGCCTTAAGTCTCTATAGAAAAGCCTAAATATTAATCTATCATTAAGTTGTCAAACCCGGAACGCCTTAAACAAACAGCTACTTTTGGAGTGAAAAATTCATTCTTATATAGTTGGTTCAAATCAGATTAATTATACTTTAAATCTGCCAGTATTCGTCAGATAAAGTTTCAGAAAAGTATATTTTATTTGTTAAAGATTTTTCAATCAAGAGAATCTCATTGCAAGACGACTATAAAAGGGTGATAATCAGCTATTTTAGCAAGAGAAACAAAAAAAGATTCTCCCAGTCAATTTAAATTGGTTTTAGATTAGTTTTTGAAGTACAGCAAAGTAATTTACTTATTAAATTTTATCTATTAGCTTCAAATTAAAACTAAAATAAAAGCTAGAAGGAAGATTTTTCATTTTGAAAAATTCATTTTAAACATTACGTATCGCATTTATTTTTATTTTTTGGAGGTACCTACTGTAATGACAAAAGTACGCAGGCGTATGATTTAAAGCTTTATTCAACTGAGAATAAAGGTCCGCGTATAGTATCCTTTTATACTCCCAGTAAACAAAAATAGCTCTCTCAAAGAAGAGATTAAATAAACAAGGGGATATCACTCTGGTTTATTCATAACACCTACAATAATAGAATTACTAGAATTAATCTTTTTGCATAACTGATTCTTTGATGAAACTTTACAATTACTTCTTTATCGGATTCCGATCAATATTTGATCTTCATTTGTTCCCAATTGTTGTTGTATTTATATATATGTGTGTGTGTGTTTATGCGCGTGCGCGCACGCGCGGGTTTGTGTGCAAATACATAAAAAAATAGGAAAGAACACACCGAAGTTCTTTAGTATTTTTGTTTTTATTTTTAAAAAACAGTGTTCAATCCAAAAGTATAGCCTAAATGTACTATCTCATCCATTGATAGTCCTAACACTGAAATGATATATATAGGTTACACAAAAAAATGAATTTAAAATTAGATGGAAACAACACAAAACTTCCTTCAATAATAATAGAAATAGAAATCAGACATATCTATCCAATTTTTTTTGGCATTTAAAAGAAATGAATAAAACACCAAAAGTAAAATGGAAAATAATAAATAGAACAAGAACTTGTAAAACCTGGGATGACCCATGCCCTTTATGCCTACATGAAAAACTACACATTATTAAGTTTCTCAAAAATGAAAATTTATTAAACCATAGACATGAGTTAACAGTTTTCCAGATATCAACAATTTTTCGCATTAAATAATTAGCATAAAAAATCTTTAGACATTTAACGGCGTAACAATAATGCCAATAACCCTCTGTCGCTGAAACATACTAGACGATATGCGTATAAGGAATGTCATCATTCGCTTTAAAATAGACACCCGACCCTACCTTGACTTGACCTCTTTCCGAAAGTAACTAATATGTTGATTCAAATTGTTAACCCTTACGCTCCTTATTGAAATACTTGCTTCAGCCGTTTCCATAGTAATTAATTTTACGGATGATTATAAATGTAAAGCTGCGTAAATTTGAAAATTAGTTATTCAAAAAAATTCGCTTGAGAATATACAACAGAGCTTGATTCTTTGATTCAATTTAATTTTAATAATTATATTGAAGTTTTTGTCTCCTGTTTTCGAAACATGTGAACTCTTATTTAGAGAAGGAATCATATTTTTAAAAAATAATTAAATACATATATATATATATATAGTCGACTATTCTACCACCGACTGGGCCTCGTGAGTCATGCCAAGCATAAACATGAACCGTGAAGATAGGACTTAAAAGATTGACAGAACCCGATACTCGGACACGACTGGGAGCCGACGACGATATATATATGTACATATATATATATATATATATTTGATGATATTATGAAAAGGGGAATTGAAAAAACTCATACAAGGCAATAAAAATAAAATAAAAGAGAAAAAAGAGGGAAGAAATAATACAAAAAAGTACGGAAAAAATAAACTAAATAAATTATATCTATCTTCTCTATCTATCTATCTATCTATCTATCTATATACATATATATATATATATATATATATATATATATATATATATATATATATATATATATATACGGTCATCATATTGTGGCCATGTTCGTAGTTGATGTTATTCCCCAGGGCCGACACTCAGTATGTTCCCTTGACCTCGCCCTTTGTGAGTTTCTCTTCAAAAATCAGATCTCACTTGACATGAGCAAGATTTGAAAACGTCAAAGAAATCCAAGAGAATGCATCCTGCTTGGTATCTCTCCAGAATGCAGATCAATGAATGATTCCCTCAATGGAAACGATGCTGGATAAAATCTGTGGCTACAGAAGGTGAATATTTTAAAGGCTGAACTGATATTTTATAAAAAGAAAACAGCAAATATAAGTTCGGCATTTAAGGTATTTGAATTTTTTATCAGAGCTCGTCTCACTCTCTCTATCTCTCTCTCTGCCTCTCTCTTTCTCTCTCTCTCTCTCTCTCTCTCTCTCTCTATATATATATATATATATATATATATATATATATATATATATATTAGAGTAGACTGATTTTTCACTTTTTTAAAATATCAAAAAGAATAGTACTGATACAAAATATTTGATCTGACTCTTCAAAGGTTTCTTGAGCATTTGGCATCAAAGGTCGTAGACAAAAATGCACTGAAAAATGATCGATTTTGAAAGATAATATTGATAATAAAACCAAACAATTTCAGTATTTAAATCGGGGAACGTTGTTATTTTATTTTATCAAAATGAAATAAAATGAAGAAATTATAATTAAACTTCAAATTGAAAATCTGCACCCCTCTTATCCGTAACAACTTCGAAATGCTGTTTTTTTACTTCATGAATTAAGCAGTAATAGTTGAATAGATTAAAAATCTGGCTTTTTCTGTTATGAGTGAAAATACAAAAAACAAACAAATATGGAAAAAAACAAATAATAGTTTAATAGGGTTTAATATATACAGGCAAATAGCTCGATATAAGAGCCGTCAGACGAAAATGATGGTCTCAATTTCTAGCACAAAACTTTTGCTTTTATGTACTGGTGCCTTACTTCAAAGCCATACACAGA
Organism: Acanthosepion lycidas; assembly: GCA_963932145.1. Lineage (NCBI taxonomy): Eukaryota > Metazoa > Mollusca > Cephalopoda > Sepiida > Sepiidae > Acanthosepion > Acanthosepion lycidas. The sequence continues at coordinate 25,862,954 of OZ010597.1, forward strand.
TTGGGAAGCTTCTGTTGTATCTTGACTGCACGTTCCACGTCTTGAGAATGTGAGGGTAAATCTGGCAAATCAAGCTTCGTACCATTTAAAAATGATTCCCGAAGTTCATTTTTAGAAAATTCTTCTGTGAGTGTTAGTTCACAAACTCCACTTAATGACAGATCTATTAACTGTGTCCAGTGCATAGCTTTAAATTTGATAGTTGAACCTTTTCTCAGCTGGCTCCTCACTCCTGAAAGAATATAAAACTTAATTTGAGTTATTTAAATAAAACATTCACTCTGTATTGCTTTAATAATTATGGTGAAATCAGATAAAATCCTTAAAATGATTCTTTCAAATCAGCATAACTAATTTAATCAGTTTTATATAAATAAATATTTACTTACCTAATGGCCAAGATTATTTTTATGGCTTCTACCCTCACTTGCAGTTCATCAGATTTGACAACTGAATATATGATATTTTCGGGAAGTAAGGCGAACACATTATATTGTATATTTTTCAATGTGATCTGTTGGATTTCATATGATTGCTTCCTAATCTTTTGTATCACATTGAAAATATACATTTGCTGATTGTGGAAGTTGTTATTTCTTTTAATTTCGAACTCGAAAATGACATACGCATTCACAATAAAATTTATTAAACTGTTAGGTTGAAAGATTTTGTGGATATGCACCACGAATCCATAAACACATCAACCTGATGGCTAATGTTAGCCACCTTGCCTGGTTTAATGGACCAATTTTCTATGATGCAAATCTAGAGTCCACCTTACCTCAAGAAATACCCACTGTATATTCATAAAGGAGTCTTTGGTCACAACTAAGGGTATCTGTATTTTCAATTTTAAAATAGAATCCAGAGGACTGCCAACAGCTGAAAATAATATTTGGAGTAAATTATGGTAATCATTTGCAAATAATTTACCCAGTGGACCATTGAATGTGGTAGGGCTTTTAGTGGTACCATCTACATGTCTAAAAAGAGCTCTAAATGGATGTTTATTTTGTGCAAGGAGCAACAAATAGTGTGAAGATTTTTGTCAAGTTTTCTTCCTAGAAGTGCAACAAATCCACCTTCACAGCCTGTATTGGCATTAGTGTTGTCAACAAGGATAGCCTTGATAGTGCTCACACTGTTGAATTCATGCAAGACATCATTCACTTGCTCAGCAAGAACATCACCAGTTGCAACAATATTAAGAAGAACCCTATGTGTTAGATATTCACATTTATATGTCATCTCCTTTGTGACAGTCAAGTGGTGTTCTGGTCCCTTGTTTTTTTTTTTTTGGGGGGGGGGATCGGAGTTTTCTCTCCATTTTCCTTCACTATTTCCTTGTACATTAGTGTGTCTTTTGTCAGTTCTCTCATCAACTCCAATACAAAGAAAATGTTCCACCTTTTCATCATGCTTTTGATGGGCATTTGTTTTCACTTTAGCCTTTACTCTATCAATTTTACATTTGTCTATGTAGATATCTTTTATATTAATATTGGGGATAAGAAGGCCCATGGGCCTCAAATCCAAGATTGGAAGATACATCACCCCAGATCATCTCAATAGCATACAGTGGAATTTCGATAAGGCTATAAGAC
>OZ010597.1:25867057-25939557 GCA_963932145.1 Acanthosepion lycidas
TTTAGGGCTCTGACCAGAGTTGAATTATACCAGGAAACAGTTATATTAAAAAGTTATATATATATATATATATATATATATATATATATATATATATATATATATATATATATAAGAAAATAAAAAAAAATTAACGTGGAAAACTTTAAATGTACAAAATTAGTAGAGCAGCCGATCACGCTAACTTAGTTGCAACGTTTCGGTATCCACCTTAGGATATGCCGCAGAAACTGTGTATATATATATATATATATATATATATATATATATATATATATATGCCCCTCTCGTAGGTTGAGCACTTTGGAAAAAAGGACATTCGTCAGCAGCTGCTATTAACGCTAAGAGCTCTTCGCTATGAATTGAGCACTCTGGTAGCCGGGAATGCTTATATCGCGTATATAATGCGTTAAGAAATTCCTTTCTCCGCTGCGTGCGCTGATAGCCTAAGTGTGAGAAACTCCGACTGAAGTCAACTCAGTCCGTTTTCGATTAAGCAATCGTATGTCTAGTCATGAGCTGTGATACTGCGAAGCGAAACAGTCTGTCTGTGAATGGCTATATATATATATATATATATATATATATATATATATATAGTCGGATTTATCTCGTATCCCAGAATTTAATCTCTTCATTTCTGGTCGCTTCTTTTATGATGATGGCGTTGCTGACTAATTTTTGCATGGAAAAGTCGATGTCATTGACTGCATAGTAATGATGGCGAAGCACGAGGCCGATTTAATCGAGCCTTTATCTCTTGCCTTTTGACTCCTTCCTATTCTCTTATCGTGATTCCGAAATGTTTGGTTCCGACAGTTGGTACAGTCTCTTGCCTGTGTTTCAAACACTATATGTATATATACTGCCTGCTCAAAGACTAGTGGCAGTTGAAGCGAAGATCGCATTCAAGTGTAAAACAGAAAGTGACCTTCCAAGGTTCATTCCTATGTCAAAAACTTCTGTCTCTCTGTCTACCTATCTGTCTGCGTGTGTTAGTGTTTGTGTGTGTGCGTTGAAACTTGAACTTGAATGTTTACATTGGTAATGTTGAATGAAGATTTAAACGATAGAATTTCTGAGTATGCTTTAAACAAATTAACATATTTCTATAACTGTACACTGAATCAACAGAGATAATAATAGCAATGCTTAAAAAACAGAGACATTTACCTTCGTGAAAAGTCCCACAACAGCAGGTCAGATAATGCTGTCAATTAATATAAGGTCAAATAAATTGATGGTTTCATTACACCTACCAAAGCTCGAAATGATTTAGTCAATCCATGTCAATGCCAGCAGTTCCTCCACGGAACCGTCATTTAGCCCGACGCCCGATACCAGTTTAGCTACAGAGGAGCGTCTGGTATAGCACGTCAGTCTATACAACGGTTTCGTATAGGATACAGGTTCGATTCCTGCCGGCGGACACATATTTTCTATGAAAATTTCTTGGGCGTTCAGGCGGGTAAATGTTAATACTGTGTATTATAAACAGAGCATTTACTTAATTATTTCTGTTTATATAAATAACGTATAACAATAAAATATATTAAAATAACTGTCGGACTTTGTCCATTTCGTGTGTGTGTGTATATATATATATATATATATATATATATATATATATATATATATATATATTCGCGTAATAATTTCTTAGCATTGGTCTAAAATTGATGGAGAAAGACGGTGTAATTTTTCTTATACCTTTTATTTTCCTAAGTACTTTCACTCTCTACCAAGATAGTTTTCAGGCGGTGAATTGCTATGACAAAAATTAATGTAAGTTATAAAAATGACAGTATGGACGATCTTAAATTCGAACAAAAATTCTATTAAAATTGCAATTAAGTGTTTTAAAATATTGCGTTTAATTTAAACAGATCCAATTCCGATATTTTAACACCAAAATAAAAATAGATATAATATGTCTAGATTGTTCAATCGAATATGCTTGAAAGAAGTTATGCAAGCATACATATATATATATAACGTCATCCACAGACAGACTGTTCCGCTGCTCATCAGTGTGGCTAGACATCCGGTTGGCTGTAGCTCGGATCGAAACCCGACTGAATTGGTATCAGCCGGAGATTCTACAACTAAGCCATCGGCGCACGGCAAGGGAGCAGGTGGATTTTTAGCGTATTTATTTTTAGAAACACGCCCAGTGACTGACAGTGACTCGATTCGCTATGCGAAGAGTCTCGCTCTATATAAGCTATAATAGTCACTGTTTACAAACCCAAACCTACTCCCTAGAGAGCTCAACTGAAATTAATATGTATTTCAGGAGCCAATATATATATATATATATGCGTGTGTGTGTGTGTGTATATGTATATATATGTGTATATATATATATATATATATATATATATATATATATATATATATATATATATATATATATATATTTATATGTATATATATATATATATGTGTATATATATTCATATATATGCATATATATATGTATATATATATATATATATATATATATATATGTGTGTGTGTGTGTGTGTGTGCGTGTGTATATATATATGTTTGTGTGTGTGTATGTAGTGAGAGATTGAAAACTGAAATAAAAGATAAAACATTATCTATACGCGTTGGCTCTTCTTAAATCATTTACAATTCAAAGAAGGCTTGTAGAGGAAGAAGAAAATTGTGAATATAAATTCGTCTGCAATGACTGTTCAAGCCAACCATTAGATTGTTGTCTTCAACAGACTGAAAAAAAATGCTAAAATGAAAACAGTCAGAACGAAAACAAACTTGACATCGTTCAGTCTAAAATAAAATGAAAAAAATAATAAAAACACACTTTTGATTGCTTGACGTGACTGGCAGTTTTGATTTCATTAAATTTCTTTTTTGTGGTTTGGAGCCAGGAGAAATGGCTATCAACATTTTAAGGCTTCCTTCAATTTAGCAAAATAAAGAAACTTCTCTTGGTAAATGACAACAATGATAGCTAATGGAGATATTTTCCACAGCTACACATTGTCTCATTGAGTGTCTCAATAATGATGCACATTGTGAGGAACTATATCTTTAAAACATGTTTGTGCATTCTGACAGCAAAGTAATCTATGATTATGGTGTTTTTATGGAGTCTTCATATATATATATATATAAGTTTTTATGATTGTTTATTTGAAATTTATTTTGGGTATGTGTTTGGATAATTTGTTTCTTTGTTTTGTTTTGTTTTGTTTTACGGTATGTCAACTTCAATGGGTTATTTAATGCCGAAAAAACATTTTTTTTTTTCCAAAAATGTATTGTTGGTAATATTTTTCCAAAAATCTATTGCTGGTAATGTTTTCAAAAATGTATTACTGGTAATATTTTTTTTAATAAAAATATATTGCTGATAATATTTTTCTTTTTCAAAAATATATTGCTGGTAATATCTTTTTTAAAGATACCTTTTGTCCTTTCAGTTGTCTTATTTGTTTGCGCATGACTCTTTTATTGGTAGTACTCAAACTTTCTATTTCTGAACATTTTTCGTTTAGCCATTCTTCTTTAGCTTGCCTGCATTTGATTCTTATTTCATTGTGTAATTTTTGTACTCCGTCCCGTATATTGCCAGGGTTTTCTGTCTTATTTCCATCATGCCGAGAATCTCATCAGTCATCTAATCGTTTTTCGTTCTTCATCCTGTCTCCTTTGAGATGATATCGTTTGCTGATGTCACTAAAGCGTTTCTTAGCGTGTCCCAATTCGAGTTTCCATTGTGCGTCTGGTATCTTCTTTTCACATTGTCCATATAGTTTTCTTTTAGGTTAGGGTCGCTCCGGAGTTTGCTGTATTGCAGTTTGGGTGCTGCAATAGGCTCCTTCAATTTTCGCAGTTTCACTCTTAGTTTACACATAAGATGGCGATGATCGCTTCCGCAGTCGGCATTTGAGTAGGTTTTACAGTGAGTCATTGCATTCCTGAAACGTTTGTTGGAATACCAAATGACGCCTTGTAAAAACTAATCATAGAAACAATTTCATACACAAATAAGTCGCTTACCGAAACTCGTATATTTTTCTATTTTTTTAAATTTTTCTAGAAGAAACTTCATTAACAGTGAAACGTAAAATACGGTTTCAATATATTTATTTTTCTTATCGAAATAAACATAATCTCATTGAAATTATGGTAGCCTTATATACAAAGGACTCCATTTAATCCCCATGGGTAGACTGTTCTCGTTTCACCGCTCATGTCTCATTATTTGTATTTAGTACCGTAGATCAAATAAAAGATTCAGTTCAGAATTCCCTGTAGGTTACCCAGACTGATATCCACCTGAAGAAAGACTGGAGGGTATAACGGCCGAAACGTTGTGTTAACCACAACAAAGATGAATACAATAGTCAAAATATAAATAGTGTAAATAATGATAACTCCTCATCCCAGAAACTCAGAGTGAAATGTTGGAAGGTACTGATTAGCATAAATCGACCGATATTTAATGAAAGCTGTAATACAAAGCAACTAGGGAGTAAGGATCATTTTTTGGAACAGCCAGAACCACCTTAAGGGGGTAAGGAACATTTTTGGAACAGCCAGAACCGCCTTAATATAGATCGCGTGCGCGTTTGACGACAGAACAAATTATGGCTGCCGCCATAAAACAGCGCATAAATACATTTGCACGTTGTAATAAGATTTTAGCACGCGAAGAGAAAAAAAATCTGTTTCTGATGATTGACTGTGAAGAAAATAAGAACAGGTTATTCGGCGAAGATAACGAACTCCTTTCGTTACCATTGGATAAAGAATAACGTCGTAAATAACATTTGCTATTCGTTACTTCGAATTTTGAGACGTTTGCAAATTTGCAGACAATAAACGCCACATATAATTGCACCTGTACTTTAACAAGGAGTTCACAAAAGATAGGCTTAACCTGATTCAAACGTGAGAGAGAAATGGCAAATAAAAAGTTTCTTTGTTCACTCTTGTTAGCATGTAAAAGCTAATAAATTATTACTCAAACATTCAGGCCGGAAAATGTAATTAATATTGTAAAATTAAAAAACACACCACTTAAATAAATTGTATCTACTAAAATAACGTATAAACAATATATATATATATATATATATATATATATATATATATATATATATAAAAAAATAAAAAATAAATAAATATCTTTGTTCTTTTATATTTGGCTACAAATATATAGAGAGAAATAATTCGGAGGATTTGACAATTAAGTAATTCATCGAGTATAGAAAAATCCTCGACAGAATGCAGTGGACGGCCGTTTCGTCCTATATTTGGGACTCATCAGAATCCACAACCGAGAACTGAAACCCGAACATTTACGAGAGAAGGTAAACCACATACCAACTGTACCAACGTTTCTTGATGGCGGGTATTAGAATTAGACTCGATATAGCTCTGCTCGATTACAAATTCCGTGTTGGAACTTCTCCGAGTTTCTCTTTTACCCATAGGTCTGTGCCTCCCCAAGCTACGACTACTATCCCCAAGCCGAGAACCGTTTGTACAGTTGGTATGGCGTTTGCCTCCTCTCGTAACTGATCGGGTTTCAATTCTCGGTAATAGACGCTGATGAGTCCCAAATATAGGACGAAATGGCCGTCCAGTGCTTTCTGCATTCTGTTGAGGTTTCTTCTAGACTCGATAAATTACTTAATTATGATTATTTCAAATCCTCCTAATTATTTATATCTGTATATCCTTGCTTGAACCGGCTTCTAATGATCTGGAGTGAGCGGAGTGGTAATCCGACATTACATAATATGTCATAACTGATTTTTTTTTTTTTTTAGAAATCCTCTATAATGAGGGAACAGATCTAGTATTAACGTTCCGAAGAATATTGAATATTTATTAGGTTATGGGTTAAACCGAAAAGGCAGATTGGATATTTTAACCGTGGTAATGAAACAGGTGTAGGAGAAAGACAACACGACATTTAAGCCTAGTCTAAAATGGGATAAACTCCGTTAAGCTCTGATACCCAAGACGCATTCCCTGCTGCTTTGTTTGAATCAATTAGAGACGGAATAATTTATGTTTATTTCGCAGATAACCACGCGTATAATGCATATTCGAAAACTGAGAACTAATATTTCAAAAAGATTAACGTGGCATTTTACAAAAATTAACAAGTATATTAGGGCATGTCAATTTTGGAAACGTGACATTGCACTCAATTTCAAAGTTTGGTTTTGACATGGTAATTAAAGACCGGATTCTATAGTCTTAGATGGCAACTGGTCTACCGTAAAAAGAAATAGAAACCTATTGCGGGAAAAAAATCTGCCTCGTCAGTCATGTATCAAAAGATACATGATCGCCTAAGCATGTATCACGCATGGCACATAATTGAAATAAAGACACACAATATTGTTATCCAAACACAGGGTCTAATGGATAAATAGTAGGCAATTTATATTTTAATTTCGCGCATGTGCGTAGCTTGTTTTTCATTTTGTCGACTGCACGGTATAGTAGGGTCAGTTGGGTAATGTCTGTGAACATAAGAGCACAATAATGCAATTCATTCCGCAAAAAATTTCGAAACTGCCTGCTTTACTGCTTGGCATTCGTGCCGGAAGCTCAGATAAAAACATTTATGAGAGCTTGGGTGTCAATCTGAGGACAGTGCAGATTATTCGGAAACAGTTGGTGAGTCTAATGATGATTACGAATATGTTTCGAGTGCTTCCAGTCACCTTTCCTCAGAGCCTGAGACTCAATACGGAGGTCTACATCAAGTGATTTGATGAGATTGTGCTTCCCTAGGTGAAGAGGGTGGCTGCTGTTAAACCCTATGTCTGGCAACAAGACTCAGACCCATGATACACAAGCAGGAGAACCCAGTCATCGCTGTCAGACAAGTTCAGCGACGACTTCACCTCTTACATCTGACCACCTAAATCTCCAACTACAACCCCTTTAATTATTATGTGCGGGTCGCATTTGAGCGAGAGACAAACAAAACTCCTTGTAGCAGCAAAGATGAACTGAAGGCAAGGATAATCGCAGCATTCATCGTCCGGAAGAGTTGAAAGAGATTCCGAAGTCGTTTACAGGCCGTGGTTGAGGCCAATGGTGATTTTATTAAATAAAGTCTCTCTTTACTATTTCAAAACATTTTTGTGTAATTTTGGTAAATATACCTGTTAAAATGAGATGTCAGTATTGTTTTCAATTTGTGTAATTTATACGACGGATCTGTTACGCGCGAAAATGCATACAAAAAATACAAATCACATACAACGCCAAGCATTCATTGGTTAATTAATCCCCACTACGTTATTATAGACAATTTACAAATCGCAGCAATGCGACAATTTTGTAATCGCTCTATTTTTATATAGTCAGTTTTGTGCACTTTTGGGAGAAACGGATCACAGATGCTTTCTTAAGTCTCCCCAAAGCTCGCTCGTTGATTGGTCTATGCCAACTAATCAGATCATCTGTATGTGAAGAATAATTCTGTCCGTGCAGCGATCTGGTGCCTATAGTCACGTATTTAAGCAAGAATTTTCTAACCGTTTTTAGAGAGATTTCAGCTGCCAAACAAATCCACGACAGTTGAAACCATGCGCCAACCTTCTCACTCACACACACACCACTCACATGCTGAACATACCTTGTATATACTCACATAATCTTTTCTAACACAGCAAATCTTTTAAGAACAGTCATTATAAGAGACTCTCATGAACATTATTCCAGTGAACTTTGAAATATTAAAATAAAAACAAAGAGAGACAAATCTTGTTTATTTCAACCTTTTCTTACTTAAATGCATGTTTTCTTTCACATCGTTGTTTGATATTTTACATTTTGTTAAATACATATTTTATGTGTAACACCGTATTTAAAAAAATGTAACCGTTTTTTTTTTATTTTAAGTTCGAAATCGTAACGTTGGAATTTCATTCCGATGATCAGTGAAAGTACAGCCTCATGAAATCTATAATTTACTGAAGCTTTAAAATTTTATATGGACAAGATGCATGGCACAAGCAGATTATTACTTAATCATTGTGTCATCAAATAAGATCTTCATTTCCTTCAAAGGGAAATTTTACTGAACAATTTGGCTATATTATGATGTAATATTTTATACAATGCAATAGTTTTAGTGTAATTTTCAATAGATAATGCCAGTTTAAAACGTTTTGTCTTATAATTTGCACCAAACTGTATTATGGTGTTATATACAATTTTATCTATATTTTGTTTTTATTAATTATAATTTTACTGATCGAGTAAATTTTCTTGCAAACTTTTTCATTTTTTACAGTTTTTACTTATCGAATACAGTAAAAAATTGGATATTTTGTAGCGAATTCTTGTTTGATATATTTTCCTTTCAATGTATGTGAATTAAAATATATTACATTCATTTGGATTCATTGTAAAATTGTGAACCAGAAGGAATTGTGTATTTCTGTACATTTTTTCAGATGATCTTTAAAACTGAAATGCTTAAAGATTGATAAAAGCTATGAACCGAACTTTTGGCGTCAAGACTTAGCACAGCAAACCACAGCGTTCCCAGCGAATGCATTGTTGATTTTCTAAAATGCTGAAAATTCAACCTGCTCTAATATAAATGCATGAAATAAAAATATTAAAAAAATGTAAATAATTCAGTGATTTTATATTTATTTCTCGCAAAACCGCTGCCTTTTTTTCGCAATCCTGCGCAATGAAACCTTCAAACAACAACTCTATTTTGTAGTGTCCTTGTACGCATGCGTAGGCACCACACACAGTTTTGATGCCTGGAGAAAAGGAAATGAAATTCCCACCTTTCGAAAGGTCAGGGACAGCAAAGCAATTCGATTCCATGCTTTCGGAAACGTAGACAACTGACCTTTGCCAGGAGTGAAAACCGACAGAGAAGCAATTCATCTACAATTAAAACAAGAACATTAAGAAAACAGTCACCGCGACTACTATTGACCTTTCTCATTACCGCTAACCTTTTACTGCTGTCAAGGTTGACTATGTAGGAAACATTTTTTTTAACCCATCAAGGTTGCCAATGACATTTTTTTTTTGTTATTGTTAAAGTAGACGTAGTAGTTATTAGAAAAAACCAGGAGCGTTTAAAATCTTCTACCCGTTCTAGATTCATTTTGGAAAGTGTTCGAGTTCCTATATTTTCTTTAGCTATAACCATAAAGACTCTGCAAGCGAAAAACAAAGAAATATTCCACAATATTTGTCCATCTGTAAAAGCAATGAGATCTCATAGAACGTGTGTTTTGAAAGTATTGTAAACATTTACAAATGGTTAATGGGAAAGCGATTGGAACAAAGGTTTATTCTCACTTTTACATTTCTCCCATTATGGGCATTATTATATCCATGATATAATAACACTGTATTTCGCGGACGGAGCAGAATGGCTGAAAGAAAAAGGAATGAGAAACATGCTTTGTTTTCAGGGAGACATTTATAATACTAAAACATACACAAAACTATCTATATATCTATCTATATATTAGGTTGGTGCAAAAATAATGTAATAATGTCGTTTTTTGACGTCAAAAACGACAATATCACGTCATTATTTTTGCACCAACCTAATATATATAATGATGCACATGATAGAAATTATTAGGAGGATTTGATAATTATATTTAAGTAATTTATCGAGTCTGAAAGAAACCTCAACAGAATGCACTGGACGGCCGTTTTGTCCTATATTTAGGACTCATCAGCAGTGCGCAACCACTACCGAGAATTGAAACCCTGACAGTGAGGTTGTCATGCAAACATTATACCAACTGTTCCAATGGGCCTCGGTGAAGAAGTTATTGCAAATCAGACTCAATATAGCGCCGCTCGCTCACATATTCCGTGGTGGAACTCAACTGAGATTCACTCTAACCATAGGACTGTGCCCCCAGGAGCCACGATTACTATCACCAAGCCGCTCAAACTTGACCATTAGAAGCCAGTTCAAGCAATGATATACAAATGATAGAAATTATTAGGAGGATTTGATAATTATAATTAAGTAATTCATCGAGTCTGAAAGAAACCTCAACAGGTTGTTTGTTTATTGTTTGTATTTTACAATATTTCTGTGTTCATTCTTTAAATTCATTTTAAGGTCCCTGATTGCTCAGTTATCCTGAACTAGTTTTATTTTTTTACTGTTATTTCACCCAATACAAGGCCCATGAGCCTCTCAAGCAAAAGAGTTAATGACGAGGAAAGGTAAGTAAAACAATATTATCAAGACGAGTAGAAAAGATTTACATTGGAATTAGCGAGACAAAGATTGTATTTGTCAGGGAAGAACTCTCTCGGGAGTTTGATCCACAAAGTAACAGCTCTGAGGAACAAGATGTCTGGGTGAAACTTGCTTTTTATCAAAGGAAGACAAAGAGAAGGGTGTTTCCCATTCGGGATATCGCATACTGGGTATTCGCTCTGATAGTCTGGTGGAGCTAAGAAGTGTAACTTGTCCGAACATCTACCATAGCAATAGGAACATAGTAATGAAAGGCTGGCAATGTTTCGTCTGTCGGTAAGGATTGAGAAGTAGAGAATAATTAATCTACCACATGGCCGCGTAAGCTCTTTGGACAGTGAGGATTGAGTATCACCACCTAAATATGGCAGCAATACTCCATACTTGATCAGAATTAACGCTTGCAAAGATAAAGCATGGCAGGAGGAGCCAGATACTTTCTGGAGCGGTACAAGCAACGGGTTACTCTTCTGGTAATCTTTAGCGATGACACGAAAATGAAATTTAACACCATTAAGTGTGTCCTCTTTTACGACAGCAAATGTTGGACGGTCTCTTCAAAAATGAAGAAGAGACTCGAGGCAACGGAGGTATGATTCTACAGAAGGATGCTAAGGATATCATAGACCAAGAGTGTGAGCAACGATGGAGTTTTGGAGAGAGTGCAAACAAGGAGGAAGCTTATACTTAACATCAGGAAGAGGCAGCTGAAATTTCTGGGACACGTAATGAGAAAGGAGGGCTTGGAGAATCTGGCACTCACAGAGCGAATAGAGGGAAAGAGAGACATACCTGGCGGGCGTGACATACCTGGCGGGCTTAAGCAAGTGGATGACAGAACGTGGTCTGGGGGAAGTAGCAAAAAGACAAAATTTATTGACAGCTAAAAGGGATAGGAGGAAGTGGAGAGCCATTATCGCCCATGTCCTGAAGGGAAACGGCACTTAAAAGTGTCCGAGTCAAGAAGCCTCTTCGATTAAAGATTACCATTTCATTTCCAAACTCCGTTTTGGTTATTCCTCATTCAGTAACCTTTTCTAGGTTACAACAATTATCTTGTTTATTTCTATTCTTGATAATATTTAGCCTTGTGCCACATGCTACCTCGTGGGGAGGCCGGTAAATATCGTAATATTGCTGTCTAAGTAGTCCACAACTAGTAGTGGTTTACCTACTTCACGTCGCTGGCGAGTATTGTATTTTGTTGATGTTATAAAGATTACCATTTCATTTCCAACCTCTGTTTTGGTTGTTCCTCATTCAGTAACTCTTTCCAGGATACAATAATTATCTTATTTATTTCGATTCTTGATAATATTTTTCCTCTTTTACTGGAGGAACGGTGGGGTAAAGAATAGCGACTCCATATTCAAATTCCAGTCGAGTTTATTGCATTCGCTTTCATGCTAATACTATTGGGAAAGGTATGAATGCACTCTAACACTAATGGGTAAATATCGGGACAGACTGGACTCTATAGCCTTGGTTGGCATTTTGTCTAGGAGAAAAATTCTGAATTCAAACCATCTTGGAGAGGTTTGGGCTCCGTCAAGCTGTCTGATCAATGAAACACAACTGCCGCTGTGGCTACAGTAAAGATGATGGCCCTTCAACCCTTTAGGGAATTTTTTTTAATTTTTTTTTTTTCATCAGAGATTTTGTTAAATCCTTCTTCCTTGGTATCTATTTAATTTTCTCTTTTATCTTTCGTCATCCTCGTTTTGTAATGTTTTCTTATGCAGGTTGCGGCAGAAATATCTCCCAGATCGCTGGACGTTAGCGTGAATTGTCGTGCTTTCCATTACTCAAGGAAAGCGGTGTCGTAATTTTTTTTAATAAAGAAGTCTTGATTATTTTCATTGTTCATTTATTCTCATATTTTCTTTATTTATTATACAAGGCGTCTCTAATGTCTGGGAACCCTAAGCAAAATTGCTTATTTTCAAAAAATGAAAATTTCAGCAAGATTTTATGGGATTGGAATATTAATAAAAAAAAAATCTTCAATATGATTTCCATCATTTGTGATGAAAAGATTGTTATGCTTTGCAAGATTCACGTGAACTTGGTGCAATAACTCTACATTGCCCTCAATTTTAGCAAATTCGCTCTTAATGTGTTCAATCAAGTGTGTTGCATCTGTGATTTTCATTGAGTACATCTTTAGCATACTCCAGAAAAAGAAGTCAATTCTTTCTTCTTTCAACAAAACCATGTTTAATCTGTGGAGGTAAAAATAATATAATTAATGAAATTTCCTGCAACCAGACTTTAGGGACAGCCTGTATTATAATTTTTATATTATTATATATTTATAATATAAGCATCAAACCGAAAGGAGTGGCGTACGATATGTTTTATTAAGTTAAAGTTAAAGGGTTTTGAAGACCGTAGACTGAAGTACCGTGATAAGCTTCGTCTCCTGCTTTAACAAATTTCATTTGTGTGGCTTTGTCGCCCTCAACAAGGCTGGGTTAATATCGCACTTCAGAAATCAGAAATGAAATGTCTTTCCTTGACCCGATTTTCTCCACAAGAGTCCCTGCTAGTATGCATAAGTGTAAAACGAAAGGTACCAATATCATTTATCACTAAGAATTATTATATTATTAAGAACATTTAATAGGTTATATTTTTGGCATAATTCTACTTTATATTTAAGTGCAACGTTTCCTATTTTTATAAATAAAGATGTAATACACCACTAGAAATATCTCCAACGTAAAGCTGAAGCTTTAGTGGCAATAGTGTCTGCAGCCAGAAGTCTTACCATCACATGGGAGGTATTTCTGTCGCATCTTGTATTTTCTTAAACCGAACCTTCATTCTTTCTTTTGTTCCTCTTTTCTCCTTTTTAGTTTTATTACAGTTTGATTTATTTTTACTTTCTTTTGCTTTTTTTTTTGTGTGTTATACTATTGTTAAGCCAATAACTGACCTGAGGGCCCCTCAAGGTAGAGGTGACCTGAATGAGGTTGTTTTGTAGACGAAAGAGAAAAGAGAGTAATGATGATAATATCAACCCTTTCCATATAATGAAACAATATACTTTCATTGACCTATCAGACAGTGCTAATCAAATAACGTCATTCTTCAAACCCTGGCAATCCGGATGGCATGGAAGTGTAATATTAATTCTCCTCTAATGGCAATATTAGCCGTTTGCTTAAAAGGAAACATTCAGCATTTAGTGAAAGAGAAGACATTGCTACTCGAGTCACGCCTTCACTCACAACCTGGCCATCTGTCTGGGATCAAAGTGTAGTATCCTCTCTAAAGGTAAAGATAATATTAGACGTTTCCTTATAAGGAAACATTCGGCATTCATGGAACGAACAGTCAATAGTAAGTTTGTTACGCTTTTCTTCACCCCATGACTGCGGTCAACATTTAGTATCTGGCTTCGAACAGACCAACTACATTTTATCTCCCAGGTGTGTTTCTGTCTTCTATCAGACCACAACAAATACTGGAGAGATGCTTGATTCCGGTGATTCCAAAACTGCTACAGTACCTCCCTCATTTCACCAAAGAGAGGCTTTAGAGGAATATCGATGATAGCGCAACATTGTTTGCGTGGACTCGACATTTGCCTTGGCCCATCTTCATGTGCTAGGCTCCCCACTTTAAACCGGCCTTGTGCCACACCCCGTCACTGTTGAGAGGGACGAGTAAATATTAAGCGTAATATCTGACTTCGGACATGCAAACTAAATTTTATCTCTCAATTTTCTTTCTCTCTTCGAACAAATGAGGAATGCCTAGTCCTGGTGATTCCAAAACTGCTACAGTACCTCCCTCATTTCACCAAAGAGAAGCTTTAGGTGAATATCGATGCTTTGCCTTGGCCGATGTTCACGGGCTTCGGCTCCCCACTTTAAACCAGCCTTGTGCCATATCCTGTCACTCCGAGGAATACGAGTAAATACCAAATGTAGTAACTGTTCTTCTCATTTCTAATGGTAATCATAATATGAATACTTTTAGTTATACAGAAATATTTGGCATTAATTCATCGAGTAGCCAATGGCCCTGTCGGTAGCAGATTACAAAATATTTTTCTTACAATAAATTTTCAAATAGTTTTCTCAAGCTGTTATCACTTTTTTTCAGTACTGATGTGTGTTTCCTTTTTAACCTATTGCTTGAAGCATCTTGAACCGTAAACATCTTCTTTGTGTCACCATTTGTTCTTTGATTTACATCTGATATCTATTTTATTTGCTGCTTTTGTTGCAAGTCCTCGGGTGATTTCGTTTCTCTCATCAGGTACAATTATTTGTTTGTGATTCTGTAGCGTCATTCAAAGAAAAATAGACTTCAATATGATCTGTAAAGGTTGGCCCTAGACGCGAAGAGGTTAAGATTGTAGTAAACTATCCTCTCAGTAATGTATCCTACGCAGCAACAGCTCTTGGGAACATACTGTCCGAATGGAACTTCCTCCTTACTAATGGAATGCAAAGGGAATGACGATGAATAGAACCAGTATATATGGCATGCCATGTCTTCTAAAAGTCTGAACCATTCCTGGCACTAAGGAATGTAGTTTGTCAGGTTTTCTTCATGAAAATCGCGATAGAGTAGCGAGAGGCTTGTGATGTTTCCTCTGCGAGAAAAGTGTTGCTGTAGGGTGAGAAATAATAGATTCTTAATAACAGCTGAAGGATGAAATAATAAGGCATATTGGCGAGATTGAGGAGCAACTATGCAGAGATGCCATCAAAAATTTTGACCATCGAGTGAAGGTGCGCCGCCAAAGCCATGGCAGACATTTGGGTGATATTATTTTTCACACATAATTAACATGACTTAAATAATATGATCCAATGGGGAAATAAATACATTTTCACCAATAACACTTATTTATTTACTGCTGATATATACAATGATATTCACCTTATACATTTTGCAATATTTCTTTTGATTCAAGTATTTTTCAAAATTTCCTTCTTTTTCTTGTCAATCTCAATTCCTTCTTCTTAAACTTCTTTACGTTTCCTCTTGGCCTCGCATTTAAATATTAGGTTGGTGCAAAAATAATGACGTAACAATGTCGTTTTTTGACGTTAAAAAATACGTCAAAAAACGACATTGTTACGTCATTATTTTTGCACCAACCTAATATCTCTTTATCTTTCTTCCCGACATTGTAACAGGTCTCATTGTTATTCTGTGGAAAATATGGTCCTTGTATAGCTAATTTATCAGAGATAAGCCTTTTAGAAAATTGATAATATAGTCATCTTATCTTGGGCCATTAAGAAGATGTCGCAAAAGTGATGTCTTTTAAAATTGCGCGAAAGAAAGCCATACCTATGTAATGAAAACAATATCAGCGAAAAGCGGGGTGTCTATACTTAGCAACAATGATGGCCTGACGTTTATATGACAAGGAAAAGTGGTTTTACAAACGGACGAAGAAGAGTAAATTCCTCGGCCTTTATATAAAATGCTGACAGAAATTGTTGGCACATTGTTCATTATGAATAATAGAAATTATCCGTTTTGATTATCAATTGTCTTAGACAAACAATTCCAACATTCAGTAACCGAAAAACCAGATGGAAATAATGTTCTTTCAGTTGATTGAGATTTAAATAATGTTAAAATTAAAATATCTGTAGGTAATTTCGCCTATCGTCAGGTTCATAATTATCTCTGGTGATTTGAACAGGGGCAAAGATGAATCCCTTGTTTCCTGTTTAGGATAAGTTTTCCAGTTTCTGCTAAAGTTTTTCCTTACGTATCCATGTATGTTGACTGACTTTTACGCCTTGTAAAGGCTATTCCAATAACTTGGACCGATTTAAGCTTAAGCATTTAATTTTTTTCTTTTTCTTTCAGATTTGGCGGATATTTGGGCGATATCATTTGTCAAACAGAATGGCCTTGACTTAAATAACATGATCTAATAGAGAAATAAATAAATTTTCACGAATAACACTGATTTATTTAATGCAGACTTTGATCCGTCTTAATGAAACACCCTCTGTAAGTAAGTTTGTAAGTATCAGCGTCGTTTTAGTTCTTGTTTTGTTTAAAACTTAGTAGTAGCTGTTAAAAATGGTGGGATTATATACACAAAACTAAATTTTATATATATATATATATATATATATATATATATATATATATATATATATATATATATATATGCCTTTAGATTTCTTCCTTTGAAAATAATCTCAAAAGTAAGGTCTATGCTAACAAGCCAACAACAATTCAACAGCTGAAAGATAAGGCACATTGGCGAGATTGAGGAACAACTATGCAGAGATGCCATCAAAAATTTTGGCCATCGAGTGAAGGTGTGCCGCCAGGGCCTTGGCAGACATTTGGGTGATATTATTTTTCACACGTCATTAACATGACTTAAATAATATGATCCAATGGAGAAATAAATATATTTTCACCAACAACGCTTATTTTTTTACTGCTGATATATACAATGATATTCACCTTATAATATAAGATGAATATCACTGTATATTGTTTGCCACTCTCATATAATTTAATTTTCATTCTCTTTCAATCTCAGTAGACCCTGGCATTTTGGTGGCGTTTTTGGTTTGCTTCGGGTGAATTCAGAAAAAATCCAACATTCAGTGACCGAAGAGACATGAGGAAATAATATTCTTTCCGACTGTGATTTAAATGATAATGTTAAAATTAAAATATATGTAGATAATTCCGCCTATCGTCCGATTCAAAGTTATCTCTGGTGATTTGAACAGGAGTAGAGATTAAGCCGTTGTTTCCTGTTTAGGATAATGTTTCCGGTTTTTGCCAAAGTTTTTCCTTACTTATCGATCTACCTCAACTGACTATTGCGCCTTGTAAAGGCTGTTCCAATAACTTGGACCGATTTAAGCTTTTTTTTCTTTTTCTTTCAGATTTGGCAGATATTTGGGTGATATTATTTGTCAAACAGAATTGCCATGACTTAAATAACATGATCCAATTAGAAAGAAAGAAATTTTCACCAATAAAACTCATTTATTTACTGCTGACTTTGATCTGTCTTAATGAAACACTGGTATGTATAAGCCGTCTTAATAAAACACTCTTTATAATGTGAATATCACTGTATATTGTTTGCCACATTCATATAATTTAATTATCATTCTCTACCAATCTCAGTAGACCCTGACATTTTGGTGTCATTTTTTGGCTTGCTTGGGGTGAATTTATCAACAAAAAAAGAAAAATTTCACATTTATTAACCGAACATTAGCGTTAATACCGATTGAAATTTATAAAATCTTTTTTCTTAAAATAAGTTTTCAGAAAAATAAACTTCTTGAGCTCACTGTTATAACTTTTTGTAGCTGAGATGAATAATTTACATAGGAAGTCACAAAGACTATAAACAGCTACGGCTATTTATTACCCATGAGGCAGTTGAGTGCATACTACTTCCCGTGAGTCAGTAACCCTACACTAAGATGTCGTCGCCGATATATAAAGAATCAAACGGACAATTATCACTTGATAATTATGAGTACGCGCAAACGTGGCTTAGGATTCTAACAACTAAAGCTAGAACAAAAAAGTTGAAGGATTTGAAATAAGTTGGGGGAGAAAACCAGATAACTGATTTCTTCTTAGCAACTGCTGGATGTGAAGCCATTATAAAATTATCACAATTGCACACTAAAGACAGTTGGAGGAAACGACGTTCGACGATATAATTCAACTGACAGAGAAAAACATAGCACCCCCAATAAGTTAGTGAATGCAGAAAGGGTCAAGTTCATGAATTTTTCTCAAATAGAAAACGAACCGGTTATTGAACATGTTCTTCATTTAAGACAGGCCGTTAAGTATTGTGAATTTGATAAACTTGGAGCGGAAAACCAGTCAATCGAAAAGGATTTGACCCAAATGAAATTAGTAAAAGGCCTTCAAAATGAGGAGCGTCGGCAAATGAGTCTTATGCATTTACAACTGGGAAAGTTGTCGCTGAATTTGAATTTGTTCAAAAACAAGAATTGATTCGAAAATTCATTAGAACAAAAGTTACGAAACTGATAGAGGAAGTGGCACATACGAGAATTATAGGTACTTTTTATGGCTATCAACATAAAAAAAGAATAAGAAAAATGTCTGGCAAATAAAAAAAAATATGGGAAAAGTGTTTCAAAATGAATCATTTTAAACGTATGTGTAAATGCAAAAAGACAAACATGGAGACGGTCCAACAAAATGAAAAGGAAATAAGTTAATTGAAAAAAAGATGAAAAAGCATTAATAAAAATTCGAATCAATAATGCTTTATAAATCATACCACTGGATACAGGAATTGACGTGACGTTGATACTCAGAAATTCTGGAAGAAATTAGGAAAACCAAAATTAAAGAAAAGCCTTATCTTATTGAATCAGTTTCTACGGATTCGTGATTATTATCACGAATCCGTAGAAACTGATTCAATAAGATAAGGCTTTTCTTTAATTTTCTTTAGATATGTTAGACTATTTTGAAACCTAAATGGAACAAAAAATAAGTTTGACCTATTACCAATTATCGTGGCAATCTCTGAAAATAACCACAGTCAAATGAGAAATGATGTATTGAACATAAATTTGACGAAAACTGACAGTCCACCAACAATTGCGGAAAAACTAAAAAGAATTACTTGAACAAGATCTACTTGAACGAGTTCCGCAAGGAGGGAGCAAATAGACCTCCTCTTAGTAATTTTAACAAAGAAGGATGGGTATCTGCGCTTTTGTGGTGACTACATAATAGGCGTGAACCACAAAATATGTGTAGACTCATATCCTATCCCCAAAGTAGAAGAGCCTTGAATTCTCTTACGGATATGAAATCATTCTCTAAAATGAATCTAAAGTCGGCATCTCATCAAATTGACGAAAACTTTAAAGAAGTCACAACAATAAACACCTCAATAGGGTTATTAAGATAGAAAAATGCCGTATGGAATTAAACGTGCGATTTTTTAAAGAGCTATAGAGTAAGCTATTTGTAGCGATATAAAAATGTGATATGCTACGAGGATGACATTTTTGTTAATGTTATTAATGGCGAAGAACTAAAATGGAAAACCAATATTGCGTTGAATAAGTTAAAAAATGCTGGATTAACAATTAAGGAAAAGCAATGTGGGACAACGCAATGAAAAGATCATTTTTTAGTGGGAGGGGGATTCCTTATCTAACGAAGGCATTTTCCCAGACCAATCGATAATTGACAAAATATTAAAAGTTGAAGTACCTAAGAACAAAAAAGAATTGAAATCTTTCTTAGAACTTGTAAACTTCAACAGATGTAGAGCGATACTCCGAATGGACGGAATCTTTTGCTGATTTAAGAAAAGAGAATGCGAAATTTATTTGGACAAGAGAACAACTAGTGGCATTTGAAAATTTAAAAGCTGTTCTGGGAAAAAAAAAGCCAGTGGTAAAAAAAATATTCGACCCTAGAAAGGAAATAGTAATAACAACTGGGAACACTCTATTTCAGGAATATTAGTTCAGGATGGCTATCCTATTATGTATCTTTCGAGAAAATTGTCAAATGCTGAAGTAAACTGCTCACATATTGGAAAAAGTATCATTGGTCATAATATGGACGACAAATAGAGCTCGTCAGTTTTTCATTGGAAATAAATTTCTAATATTGTCCGACCATAGATCTGTAGAATTCATATTTAATCCTAGGATAAAAGAAAAAATCCTCGCTCAAAGAAAAAAATAACTTTTATTTCATAGCTTATCTCAATGTTTTCAATACGATGGCTGACATTGGTGCTTATTGGCTAAGGCTCTTATTCTAGGTTCCATGCTGCTAAGAAGTAATCTTAGATTTCCTGGTTGTGTAATTTGCAGGCGGTTTCTTTGTTTAGTAAGATGCTGTGTAAGTGTGTTGAAACCACATTTAGCCATATAGGAAGTTGGAAAAGCAATGAAGAAAAATTCGATAGCTTTCCACAGCTTTCCATAGCTTTCAGAAATTTCCTTTTGTAACCAATATTGAATAATTTTGGGAAATTTAGAAAAAAAAAGATTGTTAAATGCCCACCGATCCCCCAAATGAAATAAAAACTCCCGATGTCCATTTTCAACATAATGAACCCAAAAGGTAGCCCAGTTTGTGAAAACACTGTCCTAAAGTTCCCCAACTATGGAACAGAGTACACATGGATCATGTCCATGTTAATGAAGTGGGATTATTACTAAAACTGGTAGATACGTATTCAGGCTGGCCAGAAGTAATACAGGTCTCCAATAATAGAAATTAGACCGTGAAAAGTGCCTTAAGGATCACATTTTCAATAAAAGGAATTCCGAAAACGCTACTAACAACGCTAATGCCAATGGTTGACCAAAATTGGATGCAAATCATATAAAATCCAACCGTACCATCTGCAATCAAATGGATTAGCAGAAAGGATGGTGCATACTATAAAAAACGGTTTGAAAATATGGGTACAACGGAAAGCTAAGCTATAGCATGCTGGAAAATCAAAAAGCCCATCCACCCTAATAGGTAAACAAATTAGAGCCCCACTGGCCATGTCTTATTACATCATCGGAAAACTAGTATAAAACAAATAGAGTTTACTTAAACGTTAGATTTTGTGGATACTCGTATTTGAGTTGACGCTCCGTTTATTTATTAAGCAATATATTTATTTATTTTCGTTTGCCGTCCTGAATAGCCGAGAAATCTAGATAAATAAACGAAGCATTTATACTTTTATATATATATATATATATATGTGTGTGTGTGTGTGTGTGTATAAATATAAATGTACATATATATATATATATATATATATATATATATATGAGTGTGTGTCTGTGTGTGTGTGTGTAATATATTATATATATTATTATTTATATATTATATGCGCGGTACTTATTAGAAAGCGCTCAATATCCGAGAGAGAGTTAACATATTTGGTTGGATTGATGTGAGTTTGTGACCCTGGGTTTCACGCTTTTGCGATCGTCACAAACTCACATCAATCCAACCAAATATATATATATATATATATATATATATATATATATATATATATATATATATATATATATAGAGAGAGAGAGAGAGAGAGAGATAGATAGATAGATAGATAGATAGATAGATAGATAGATAAACGGAGATTAATTCTATATAACAAAGAAGCCTGAAATTACGAAACAACAATGTCATCAAACCTCATCCATCAGAATCAAGGGAATAAAGTCACTAAGATGCAAATGCTAAGTATGAACAATATGAGAGAAATAAAAATAAAATAACAGGAATTAAGAAGGAAGAAAATAAAGATATATGCAGTTTCGAATCTTACTGTATTTTTCTTTAATATGATTTCTCGATTATTGAAGCCGGTAGGCGAAAATAAATAAATCCAAGGCTTAATAAATTAACGGGGAGTCTATGGTTATCTAATAACGTTTAAGTAATAACATTAGTCGAATTAATAAATAAAAATCTCTAACTTGTTTAAATATATATATATATATATATATATATATATTATTAGAGATTATAATAAAAACCATTTTGAAATCGCTACACAAAAGATTTCATGTTTCAATACTATGATTGTACTTTTTCAGGTGACGGTAATCAACAGGTTATTAAATGATTTAAAGGAAATTTAAAAACAAGGTGTTACCTCTTTTCCGAAAGTTAAAGTATGGCACATAAGGTCAGAATTAAAAATAGACTTGTGTGTGTGTCTTAATTAAACAATTAAATGTCAGATCTCCGCTTAATTGAAAAGTAAGCTCAGAAAGTGGAGTTGAGTGTGTTATTTTTTCATGTCATGATAAACCGGAACATAGACCGGCCATCATTGACGATTGCAGAAACTTCGAGATGAACAGCAGGAGCATCAGACCAGATATAGCAACAGTATTCAATGCACGGAAAAATGGCAGATTTGTAGATGTGTAAGATGGACACAGAGAACCAACTCCCATTACAGTAGATGATTGATTCAATGTAGTTGTTCCACCTCTAGTCAGTCGAGAAGGTAATATATAGGGTGCCCCACAAAAAAAAAAAAAAACAGGAAATTTGGTACAGTTTGATTAATTGGTGGAATTTTTGTTACAGTTATTTGAAACAAAAGCAAAGGATTGACATTTAGTAGCTTAAAACAGAACAAAAACACAAATGTTTGATGTGGTATTCCAACTAAAGAACTCTGGTAAAATTTCTTGGCATTTTTCAGTCCCCAACTTGGATGTTCTTTCTTAAAGAGAACAATCACATTGCGTCGAAAAGTTGATAACTGCAGCATCATTGACCAACAAATTGTCAAAAAAATTAGAGACTTGTGTGTGTGTCTTAATTAAACAATTAAATGTCAGATCTCCGCTAAATTGAAAAGTAAGCTCAGAAAGTGGAGGTGAGGGTGTTATTTTTTCATGTCATGATAAACCGGAACATAGACTGGTCATCATTGACGATTGCAGAAACTTCGAGATGAACAGCCTTGGATTAATTTATTTTCCCTTTATATAGATATTTTTTTATATATTATTTAATTTTTTTCATCATTTGCTAAATCTAAAATTCCTGTTTTTTGTGAGGTACCCTGTATATGTGCTGATTCTTTCATCTTATTCTCTCATGTTCCTCTACAAATACTGTACTATACTTGATTTTATAGTTTCTACATGGAAAATAAATCATTGTTTTTGTCATATTTTTGCTGATATGTTCTTCCCCCAGGTGGATGCTTCGTTCTTGTATGACACTCAGATCATTTTACTCATAAGATGAGAAATATGTCAGACAATATGAACAGAGAATTATAAAATAATTTTTATATTGTAAGCATTCACTGTCTTGGAAGCCATGGAAAGTAAGATTTTTCGTCAATAGGTGTTGCACAATTATGGCCTTGTTGACAATGTATGCAATATCACTTTTATTATAAATATATTTTATGTTTTAATCATCATAGATAATAATTTTGCTGGTGCTAGCCTCCAGGATAGCAACTTATTACTCCCTTCTTGGTCTAATGTTTTCTGCTGACATGAAATGAAGGGATTATTGAATCAATTGCTAAATCTGCTGCTAGGAAAGTTCATTTTTTTATATGTTAGTTAATTTTTTTCATCATTTCGTAAATATAAAATTTTCTGATATTTTGTCGGGAACAGTTTTTCTATTGTCTTTTTCCCTTTATACATATTGTCTTTTTCTACAGGTTAATTCTTAAATTTATTTTATATATATATATATATATATATATATATATATATATATATATATATATATATTAGGTTGGTGCAAAAATAATGACGTAATAATGTCGTTTTTGACGTTAAAAATACGTCAAAAAACGACATTATTACGTCATTATTTTTGCACCAACCTAATATATATATATATATATATGTGTGTGTGTGTGTGTGTGTGTGTGTGTGCGTGTGTGTGGCCTGACGAATGCGTCTAGCATGAAACAGACTGTCGCCTCTAAGCGTTGACTTCAATGTTCACTTTTATAATTACTCACGCTCTATCCCTGATATTGAGCACTTTATCCCCTAAATATATCACACCTTAAAACTATATTTCTTCATATATATATATATGTGTGTGTGTGTGTGTGTGTGTGTGTCTGCGTCTGCCCGTTGTATATATGTGTCTGTTTCATTGAATAATATGGATATATTATGTTTATTTTTATACTGATATTTTCAAGTTCTCTATTCATTTCCTTGATATTAAGATGGAATTCATCAAGGGAGGCTCCGTAGGTTTTTTAAACCCAACTACTTTCGCTTTTTTCAGTATCATCCTCAATGAAGACAAAATTATTGTAACTGCGATAAAATCTGCATTCCGTTGTGATGGTGACTTGTAAAAACATGCGCCAACGCATTCTGTTATTATTAGGTTGGGGCAAAAATAAAAATAAAAAACATATGTTACTATGTGAGAAAACGACATTATTTTTTGCATTAACCTAATATTTCAGAAATTTAAATTTATCCGTTGTTGCCATGGAATGTTTTGCAAAACAAGCGTCCCAGTATAAGTGAAATGACAGGAAATTGGTAGAAATGCAAAATGGCATTAAATGCTTGCTATATGCATTCCAATACGTTGATGCTTCTATCGTAATTAATTTTGTTGAGTGTTGGTAAGTTGATTTTGTTATAGAGTGGCTCGAGAATTTGAAGTTTTTGTTTATTATTTTCGTGGTGTAGTACATTGACAACAAGTTTTTTTTCCTGTATTGTAAAGGTGGATAGGAATGTGTTTTTAGATGTTGTGCCATAGAACTTGTATCCGACAAATGGAGTGTAAGTCGTCTTGATAATGTTGTTGTCGTAAAGCTAACATATGTACTTACGTTTTTGTCAAAGATACAATTTCTCAAAGGACATTTAAAATGTTGTTCTTTTCCCCAAAACTCTAGTTCACGAAGAAGAGTTGTCTATTTCTTAATTATTTAATAATTATTAGCTATGATTTACATTGAGCTCTCTGGATCACATCCTCTTTGGAATTATCCACACGAATTATCAAACCCTTCGTTATCTTACTATATATATATATATATATATATATATATATATATATATATATATATATATATATATATGTGAAAAGTGTGTGCATATAAATATAAATAAATATATATATATGTATAATTATTTATATATTATATGCGCGGTACTTATTAGAAAGCGCTCAATATCAGAGATAGAGCTAACATATATGGTTGGATAAATATGACCTTGTGACCCTGGGTTTCACGCTTTAGCGAACGTCAGCTGACGATTGCTAAAGTGTGAAACCCAGGGTCACAAGCTCACATCTATCCAACCATATATATATATATATGTGTGTGTGTGTGTGTGTGTGTGTGTGTGTGTGTGTAAAAGTGTGTGTATATAAATATACATATATATATATATATATATATATATATATATATATATATATATATATATATATATATAATTATTTATATATTATATGCGCGGTACTTATTAGAAAGGGCTCAATATCAGAGATAGAGCTAACATATAACATACATATATAACATACAAGCTCACATCTATCCAACCATATACATATATAATATACAACCATATACATATATAACATACAAGCTCACATCTATTCAACCATATATATATATATATATATATATATATATATATATATATATATATATATATATATATATATATTGCTATCATAATGGACCTTCAGATAGCAGTGCCACACTTTCCATTATCTGTTAAATCACTGCTGTGTCTACTATCAGCAGAGTGTCATTTGCATTATGAATTACATTTTATTATTAGCATCGGGAAAGGCTTACTATTTTGCAGGATCCTGTACTCAATATCTTTCAAGACACTTCTCAACCGTGGATAAAAGAGGACAACTGCATATATAAAATTAAAAATCAGTTCTTATCGATTGTAATAAGCTGTTGCCTATCTATTAATCTATGCCAAGCCATCTATGCATTGCTGTCACACTAAGTTAGCAACTGCCTGACCAATTTAATACAGAAATCAAACCACTTCCTCTATCACCGCTTCATATTGGTAAAATTCAATTTTACCGAAACTCCGACCGCAATCCATCTTCTTCGCTTTGCTATCGCGTCCGCGTATATTCCGCTCTCAGATGTACACATCTATACATATGCATATTCACACAACATTTAGATTTCGTATCGATTCGATAATTTCTGTCCGAATTCCTGGGATGAGGATTTACCATTATTTACGTGCATGCTGTTTGTTATTGGTATCAGAATATTTCGCCCGGCATCATGTTGATCTGGGTAACCTACAGGGAGTTTCGTGCTAAACCCTTTACTTAATCTATGAAGATAGATTGTTCTCGTTCCACTGGTCCCCCATCATCTCTAAATGTCAGCTAACCTCGAAAATTATCTTAGTTATGAGTAAAATGCACAATGAATACCTTCACCTTGCCAAGTACCAGATGAGGACTAATATGTATCTATATACGAAATTATGCAAACGGACCGTTCAATTTACTCAGCAGATAATTTACTTAAAAAGCAAACGAGTATTTTGGCCGGAGCTAACACACACACACACACACACACACACACACACACACACACACACACACACACACACACATATATATATATATATATATATATATATATATATAATAGCTTCCCACTCGTATTCGAGGATACCCGTCTACTAGGGCTGCTAGCCAATCCTTATTGCAGACTCTCACTCAGGCACATTTTGTGACCCACAGAGCAAATTGGTTGTTTATACTGCAACTATGCTGAGTTACAGTTTCTGGGAAAGAGTATGTTATCTAGCGTGATCAACAATCTAACAAGGCCAGCAAACTCAAGCCCTCGGTCGCGATGATCTGTGTTGTATATACTTGTATACATATATATATATATATATATATATATATATATATATATATATATATATATATATAAAATGGGTGCGATAGATAAATTGTCGTATAAATTGCGCCAGGAGGAAAATAACAATGACGTCAGATTTTATGTTAAATAATTTATTTTTCTCATTTATATATTTTTACCAAAATTGCAAAAAAATATCTTTATTCAATAAAATCGTCATTGGTTTCAACCACGGCCTCCAAAAGACTTCGGAATATCATAGATCTCTTCTGGGCGGTTGCCTTCTTTAATTTGATGAATGCTGCCATAATCCTTGTCATGGGGGCTAAAAGGGATTTCGTTGGTCTCTCGCTCAGCTGCACACACCCATAATAATCGAGGGGGTTGCAGACTGGTGAATGACCCGCATACACACACACAGCGATATATATACAAATAGATATAAAATACTTTGATTTGATTATTCAAATCCCCCTAAAAATTTCTATCACTTATATATATAATACACAATCCGTATGTACTAGTGATTATTCAAACGTCTTTTTAATATTAAGAAGTTAACTCCATAATGTGATTCTTGTATAAATTTTTAAACAGCGATGTGATTAAATAAGGGAAAAAAGAGTTAATTATTGATTGTACAATCAGTTATAGATTTATTTTAACACTCCTACACAGACACACAGACACACAGACACATACACATACATATATATATTAAGTTGGTGCAAAAATAATGACGTAATAATGTCGTTTTTTGACGTGTCTTTTAACGTCAAAAAACGACATTATTGCGTCATTATTTTTGCACCAAACTACTATATATATATATATATATATATATATATATTCGCTCAATAAAAATTAAGATATCATTAGTTAATGATAATTTACACCTGCGGATTTTAAATTTTAAATTCGCTGGATTTTTCAAATTGTTTATGATGTCAGTATGTAAAGTGTCTCCTATAATCTAAACAGTTTGAAAAATCCTGCGAATTTTAAAATTAAAATTCACAAGTAAAAATGTTCATTAACTAATTGTATCTTAATTCCAATTGTACGAAAAAATTCTCTGTTGAATGAAAATAAATATTGGCCGCTCTTTGTGAGTCAATTTTAAAATTTAATATTTAACATTTAATATTCTATATTGCGTTAACAGAACACGCTTGCATTATCTGAACAGGTTACTACCATATATATATATATATATATATATATATATATATATATATATATATATATATATATATACCTGCCTCTTCAGACCCACTACATTTTATTAAAATTTATTTTAATAAAATGCAGTCGAACTCATGAGGCAGTTATATACGCACATATATATATATATATGTGTGTGTGTGTGTGTGTCTGTGCGCACGCGCGTGCACCCGAGTGAGTGTGCATGTGTGTGCATAACTGTTGAAATAGATTTATAACCGATTATATGATGAATAATTAAGTCTTTTCCTTATTATATATATATATATACATATATATATATATATATATATATATATATATATATATAAACTCATACAGACACTCGATTCATCTTTAACAGGTATACACACACACACACACATATATATATATGTATATATTAGAAATATCATTTATATATTATATCTCATCTGTAAGCCGATGGTCGAGAGAGGAATAGGAAATTCATTGAATAAAAGTTTTCAATGCTTCGCGTTGCTTTGTCCCTTTGCGCCGAAACGCCACTGCGATGATGTCTGCGAAGGCACAACAGATATCGCGGCAAGATTGTGTAACGGCCCTACGGATGTACAAAGCGGTTAAATTTAACCTGTATGACTTGGAACTCATCCATCATTTCCTCGCGCGGAACTCAGAAGGGGCCTGTCATATCTGTTTGTCTTGGTGGGCATTCGCGGCAGATGGTGCGCGGGAGATGGGTTTTTGAGAGCGCCACCTAGGGGCACAAACAGCAATTAAGAAGTATTCGTTGAATGTGAACCATTTCTATCAGGTTGCTTGGATTATTGAAAACTGAAATTTGGTCAGGGTGATTTGCAGATGTGGTGACAACTAAAGAGATCTTCGGAACTGATTGTGAATATGTAATAAGGATATTCTGAATAAGACAAAACTCTCATCTTTCATGATATAAATATTGACTTTATCATACATTTATGAGGAATTTACACACACACACAGATATATATATATATATATATATATATATATATATATATATATATATATAGTGGGTGTAACAGAAAATTTGTCAAAAATGTGTAAAAACAAAATTGTCCAAAAGTTAGATTAAGCTCTGAAATGTTGTATCTTAGAAATGATTAAAGATATCTTACTGGAATTATCCTAAGTTTTTATAACACTTTTGGACTCTACTTCGAAGCAATAAGAATGTATAATTACTCTCTAAGCTTAAAAGACTTATCTTGATGTAATCGATCATAAACGACAATATGTTCATCATTAATTAATCATAACTAAGGATTTATGTAGTACTAAGTTTATGTAGTATTGTAATAAGGTTCATATATATATATATATATATATATATATATATATATATATATATATATATATATATATTATTCCAGTATTATTTTCCAGCTTATTCAAGATGATCTTCGTCCTCTCTAGCCTTCTAACTTTAAGTCCTAGAGTACCAAGATGCTTCACAGGTTTCACGTACGATTCCATTTTCAATCTTTTTTCACTGCTCTTTGGACTGTCATTGCTGAAACTCCTCTCTCGCGATTCAGTCGTCTTATAAATTTAGTTGGATCATTTCTAATTGAAGTTGAAATTATGATCCCTCTTCCTGTTGTCCCCTCCAGATCCATTTTTCTCTCTACTGTTCCCCCTTTTTTAAACATATTCACTGTTCTCTTGATAGTTCTTGAATGGACTTTTACGATCGAAGGCAGAATAAGAAATGTTCGTCTCATTACAGAAGGCCTGAATTATCTTTTTTTTTCTACCCACCATTGCTCAGTTGAGAAGACAGTGGGGATGACACAAAATGATTTTAACCAATTCTTTTCTAGCTGAATAACTCAAAGAGTTTTTCAGTGATTCTTACTCTAAATGGTGCCAAGTTGGCTAAATGCGTTATCTGAATACCTGGAAAAAAGAAACTCAGTTTAGTGTTTTTAGATATTAAACATTTTTTCCGATGTCCACTTATGCTGTTACATGATTTGAACAATTTTGCTGTTACACTCGGTATATATATATATATATATATATATATGTGTGTGTGTGTGTGTGTGTGTATGTATGTATGTGTGTGTGTGTGTGATTGTCTGTGTGTGTGCCTGTCTGTATGTCTATGTGCATTAAATAAGGTGAATTTCGACATCAAGAATTCCTTCAAAGATGTTTGGTTGTATAATACCAAAAAGTTCTGTCTATTCAATTTTTTTTTTCAAATTTCTCCTTAGAAAATCATAAACTGTTGTATGAAGGAAAAAATTGATACAAATACACATAAAAAAATCCAGTTTGAAAGCATGAAGGATGTCACCTTGAGTGACTTGAAATCGGTTCCAGGAAACGGGAAACGCCGAAATTAGCCAAAAACAGTCACGTAAAACATAATAAAAACACAACAAATCTTTTAAAACGAATTGTATCAACGAAAGTATTTGGCGGAAAATAATACATACAAATATTAAACTTCATAAATTTATCGATTATGTGAATCAGATTATCAGCATTATCCTACTGATTTTTTTTATTTTTTAATCCGACAGAATTTTATAACTTTAAACGTTATTCTTTAGTGGATACTCATATTTGGGTGGGCGCTCCGTTAGTTTGTTATACAGTATATGGATTTTAGTCTACTGGTTGTATACAATCTACGTTGTCTATGTACATTTTTTGGCGTTTAATAGTTTAGCAAACTATTATTTTAGTGAGAAGTGTATCTCAGCCCCGACTTCGAGAGGTTGAATCTTCGGAATCAGATGTAAGGAAGTCGATTTTGATTGGCTGAGCTAGCGTGGTAATGATAGATAAAGTTGTTGTTTTTTTTCTAGGAGTTGTTTCTTGACCGTCAAGGGATGTAGCCGTGTTCTCTTTCGTGTCCGGAACGGCTTCCTAATGAGAAGTGGGGAACCACACTGGATAGTTAGATGTTGACATGAATAATAAAAATAGTTAAGCGAAAATTCTCTGTGAAGTATTTCATTGACTTGGAATTGTTCATATTGGACCGGAGGTTATAGAGCGCATGTCATCAGGAAGGAGCTTCAGAATATGGATGTACTTTGCTGAACAACCATATATGGAGGGAATGTCCCATGAGCCCTCTTGACATAGAGTAAACTGTTTTGGTAATGCCAATGAATTTCATGTACAAAGTTTGAAAGTGTTCTCGGCATTTCGCTTGTAGTTTGCAAAATGTGAAGATTATATCTAGTGTTCTACGGGATGGTCTGAAATTGGCTTGTGTTTCTGGAAGGATTTTCTGATGTCAACGAACACTCGTTGCCACTTTTGTGATGCCAACGAATTGTTAATTTTGTAATGCTCGTTGTAGTAGAGACTTTGTAATCACAAATACAACTATAGTAACGTCGTTGAACAATACTGGTGTCAGACGCCTTCGAATAGCACTCGGGCTAATACTACTTGCTCTAAATACTCGCTCAAATAGTAACCCGTATAGTGATCCAAATAGAGAAATAGTATAGTGAATAGAGTAGATAATAGTGTTCCGTATAGTAATAGAGGATAGACTTCAAATTACGATCCGAATAGTAATAGAGGATAGACTAGAAATAGTGATCGTTAGTCGTCAAGATACTCTCTACTTATGCGTTTCCTCTATGGTAACGTGGTGTACTTAATTCAATAATGGGATCGCCTGTGTTTGCTCACTGGAGATCTATGTTCAAACTCATGTGTCGACAGCGACACTTTATTCCTATATAATAAAGGATCATCTCAGCTAGTGGTTTGAGGCGGCCATTCCAGCTTTTGAGATTCGAGAGATTCTATGGTAATTTGCAAAAACAGATTGGTTAACTTTCTTGTTATAGATGGGAATTATTGATGAAACTTTGAAATCTTGTGTGTCGACTTTATTTGTCCAGATTTCCAAGATGAGTTGATGCAGTTCAAGATCGCGGCCATATTTGTAAACATCTGCTGGAACTGAATCGCGTCCATATTTGTAAACATCTGCTGGAACTGAATCTGTCCCAGAAGCTTTGATTTTTTTTTTCATAGCTTTGATGGCTTCTATGATTTAATCATGTGTTGGTAGTCTATGTAGGAATCATCAAACAGGAAGCCTTGAAGGATTGTGCGTGGTGTCCTCTAACAAAGGTGACGTTTTGTTTCAGTAGTTCTTCAAAATGCTTTCCCCATCTGGCATTTATGCGCGTTCGCCTTCAGTATTGTTCATCCATCTTTACTTTTGAGCGGAGCTTGACTTTGAGCTATTAGGCCAAAATATATTTTTTGTAACATTGAAGGCGCCACGAGAGTCATGAAAATATGAGAATTGCTGAATTTCAGCGGGTTTTTTTTTCTCTTCATTATTGATTTTTCAGGTTTCGAGTGGTCTTCTGAAATTCTTCCTTTGCCTGTTGGTATAGTCTCATTTTTCTTGGCAGTCGTTTTACACGTTAATGAAAGGTTGTCTTCCTTTGGTAATTAGCTGTAATATTTGTTCATCAAGCTTGATTTCTTTTTGTCTTGAATCCTAGTGTGTCTATACAGGATCTGATGATAGAGTTCTTCATTTAGTCCAAGTGGTCTTCCGTTGAGGTATTTCGTTTGGAAGTTTCTGTTGGAAGTTGTGGACGACTTTAGCCTTTTGTAAGTGTCCAGAGTCGAACTTCTGCATAATATTGTTTGCGATTTGATCTTTTCTTTTGAACTTGATCTTCCTTTCCATAATTGATGAGATTAGACGATGATCTGTCCAGCAGTCATCAGCACCAGTGCGGGCTCTCGTTTTGTGTACATCTTGTTGATCTCGTGCTCGAACGATGACAATGTTTGGCGTGCGGGTGTCGCCAGGAGGTATTTTATGGGTTCTACTGACGAAACAGGGTGTTAGTGATCCCTAGGTTCTGTTCGGCAAGTTTGCTAAGAGGTATAATTTTAACATAACCAGAGGCCCACTACATATTAAACAAAAAAATCGACGATACACGATTCCAATAAATAACTTAGATTTACCATTTACTATGGAAAGTTCAAAACAACTAGCTGAATTATTACAAATAACCCGAGATATCAAAAATCCCCTTAAGTAATAAAAATGATATTTATAACTTCCTATATCGTTTGCGTAAAAGCATCTGCGCATCAGTGAAATTGGATAGAGAAAACTGTTCAAAATCCGTCGATGGTTATAGAAGCAATAAATCACACGCCATCTTGGCTTGATGAATTTAAGCATAAGGTCTCATCATTTTACAGGCTACGTGTAACCAGAAGTTCTATGCTAATAGTTTCTTTCTTCGCACTTCTCGTGGAACTCTCTTCCGGCTTCTTGCTTCGCAGTCAACTGTGATCTTCAAAGATTTAGCTGCAATATCAATCGTTATCTTCTGTCTTCTTAATTCCTGTTCATTTATGTACACCATTTCCATTTTTCGGACTATCGTCTTCATCTTTGTTGCCATATTCACAACGTTTCGGCAGTTGTACATTCTAGCCTTCTTCAGGTGATTACAATTTCGAACTTAACCCTTTACTTCGTGCAACGGCCGAATTGTCGCGAATATGGCAACGAAGCTGGGGATAAATTCCGAACAATGTAAATAGTGTAAATACAATACCTCATCTCAGAAATATAGGCAGATCCTGAAGAAGGCTGGAGCGTACAACGGCCGAAACGTTGTGAATATAGCAACGATGATAGGGAAAACAATCCGAATAATGTAAATAGTGTAAATAATTACAATACCTCATAGCAGAAATATAGACAGATGCTGAAGAAGAACGGTGCCTAGAACGGCCGAAACGTCATGGATATGGAAACGAACCTGAGAATAACAGTCCAAACAATGTAAATAGTTTAAATGACTACAATACCTCATCTCAGAAATATAGATAGATTCTATCCATTTATTGTTCTCCCTCTTGGCGTTTTCTTATATTCTGTAATACTTACTAACCCCTTTACGTCGAAGTGGTTTCCTTGCCTTGCTTGGGGTGAATTGATTTTTAAAAAATAACGTGTGTTCAGCAGATATGCGGTCTAAACAACACATTGCATTTGTGCGTGTTGAAAAAACGTAAGTGTGTCTGAGATGGCCTTTTTCAACCCCCACAAAAAAACCGAGCAATGAAAAAACGCTCAATCTGTTATTATATATAAAGATGTTTAGTTTTATGAGCAGAGATATAAGATCGATATTTAAATTTCGTGAGAACGACGGACAAATCAATTTTTCTCTCTTTTGTAACATGTCGGTTGGACGATAAGCAATCTTGTTAGACAAGTAAAAATTGAGTTTTTTTTAATCTCCAAAAATTAGAAATCCAACTGTTATTACATTTCGAAAGGATCATGTCGACTGCTACTTTGAAATGTTTGTTTGTTTGTTTTTTTGTTTGTTTTTTATGAATACATTCTGCAAGATTCGAGACTATAATTTTTATAACTGATAGAAGGAAAGGAAAATCTGTGTCATCTAATACTGAACCGAGGAAATGTCTCACTAAATAAAATAAAATGAAGAAATGCCATTAGCAAGGATTAACATTCGAAATATTCCATTAAAAAGACAAAAATAACTCTGCTAAGACTCTTGTTGATGTTTTTATGATACTTTAATTTTGTTTTTTAATTTAACAGCTCACACGATAAAATCAATAAACGTAAATAATATACACAAATCTTATCACCTGTTGTCTAAAGTAAACTTGAAGTGCATCCTCATTAAATATTTAAGTTAAAATGAAATCGACTATTACTCATATAATGGTTGGCATCCTGGGTAAGACGATAAACTACGTCCAAAAGCAAGGCTTCTGACCAGGAGGTTTTGATGAGCATGGAACCACCTCTTAATTGTTGGTGTTCCCAAGTTCACCCCGACCCGGGGTCGTAGGACCTGTTAAGGTCCCAGCTATGGGCAAATAGTTAGCATCCAGACTACATCCATCATATAATGGTTGTCTACGAACGTAATCTTTATCTGCCCTAGGTATGACGATAAACTACATCGGTGTCCTAGGTAAGACGATGAACTACATCCAAAACTGCACTTCCTTGATTATTATGTGTGGGGTGCAGTTGTGCTCGAGACCCACAAAAAGCGAGGATTATGACTGCATTCACCAATTTAAACAATAAGGCCGCCTAGAAGAGTTGCAGGGGATTCCAAAGTCGTCTGGGCGCCGTGGTTAAATCCAATGGCGATTCCAATGAATAGATTTACTGTTTAGTATTTCAAGATATACTTGTTTAAATGAAATGTCAGTGTTATTTTCATTTTTGCGTAATTTAGACGACAATTTATCCATCGCATCCTCCCCCCTCTCTCTCTCTCTCTCTCTCTCTCTCTCTCTCTCTATATATATATATATATATATATATATATATATATATATATATATATATATATTAGGACGAAGTTTTGATCAATCAGTAATTATATTAAAACGGCTAACCTTTGGCGACGAGCTTCTCAGTAGGATTCAGGTTGGAGTGACTTTAGTTTTCCCCGTAACTATTTGATAGATTATCGACTATCCAACCGACCTAACGACAAGGCAATGTCGTCTTCTCATTGTTAAACTCATTAAGTTCAATTGACTAAATATTAGCGCGCTGCCTGACGGCATTAAGGTCACGTCAATCCAGGGGTGAGGCCATCTTGACGCCTGATGTTTCTCTTTCAAAAGGACAGAATGTACTGAGATTTCCATGATACCATCGAGTATGTTTGAGGAGAAATTCTAATTGAGTTTAATTACGCTAGATTGAGAGATAGATAGATAGATAGATAGATAGATAGATAGATAGATAGATAGCGAAAGCAAAAGAGAGGGAGAGCAGAAGAGAGATAGAGAGACCAGAAGAGATAGAGAGCAGAAGAGAGACAGAGAGAGCAGAAGAGAGATAGAGAGAACAGAAGAAAGACAGAGCAGAAGACAAATAGAGAGAGCAGAAGAGAGATAGACAGAGCAGAAGAGAGATAGAGTGAGCAGAAGAAAGAGAACAGAAGAGAAATAGAGAGAACAGAAGAAATAGAGAGCAGAAGAGGGAGAAAAGAAGAGAGAGAGAGCAGAAGAGAGAGAGAGAGCAGAAGAGAGAGAGAGAGCAGAAGAGCGAGAGAGCAAAAGAGAGATAGAGGGAGGAGAAGAGAGATAGAGTCAGCAGAAGAAAGAGAACAGAGAAATAAAGAGAACAGAAGAAATAGAGCAGAAGAGAGATAGAGAGAGCAGAAGAGAGATAGAAAGAGCAGAAGAGAGAGAGAGCAAAAGAGAGATAGAGAGAGCAGAATAGAGTTAGAGAGAACAGAAGAGAGAGAGAGCAAAAGAGAAATAGAGAGAGCAGAAGAGAGAGAGCAGAAGAGAGATAGAGAGCGCAGAGGAGAGATAGAGAGAGTAGAAGAGAGAGAGAGCAGAAGAGCGATAGATAGAGCAGAAGAGAGAGAGCAGAAGAGAGATAGAGAGAGCAGAAGAAATAGAAAGTAGAAGAGAAATAGAGAGAAAAAAGAAAGTGGGAGCGGACGATGGAGAGCAGAAAAGAGAGAAAGCAGAAGAGAGAGAGAGCAGAAGGTAGGTAGAGAGATGAGGAAAGAAAAGGCTGGGATGATGAAAATAGAAAAACATCGAGGGTGAGAGAGTTTGAATTTGCAACGATTAAGAGTAATGTAATAATATTATTGGCAATGATCATGTCGGTACTAGAGATATACAAAAAGTAAAGTAAAGAGTGGATAGCGGCTCGGATTGAGGACTCAGATAGCCGAGTTCGAATTCCAGTCGAATCCATTACATTCACTTATGTGATAATACCCTTGGGAAAGGTATGAATCCTCTTCTTCTCGCCCCCAGCTATGGGTAAATAGAAAGGCAGACTGGGTTCTATAGCCTTGGATGTCAACTGGTCTACCGCACAAGAAAAGGCAATCTACTGCGAGAAAAAATCTGCCTTGTCAGTCTTGTATCGAAAGATACATGATCGCCTAAGAGTGTATCACGCATGGCAAATAACTGAGTGAAGTTTCATCATTCTAGTCTTTTCTTTCATCCTCTCTCTATCTCTCTTCTGCTGTCTCTCTTTGGCTCTCTCTTCTGCCCTTTCTAACTCTCTTCTGCTGTCCCTTTCTTCTGCTCTCTCTTCTGCTTTCTCTATCTCTCTTCTATTCTCTCTCTCTTCTACTCTCACTATCTTTCTTCTGCTTTCTCTCTCTCTGTTCTGCTCCCTCTTCTGTTGTCTCTCTCTCTTCTGCTCCCTCTTCTGCTGTCTCTCTCTCTTCTGCTCTCTCTGTCTCTCTTCTGATCTCCATCTCTCATCTGCTCTCTCTCTTCTGCTCACTCTCTCTCTTCTGCTCTCTTTATCACTCATCTGCTCTCTCTATCTCTCTTCTGCTCTCACTATCTTTCTTCTGCTCTCTCTTCTGCTCTCTCTCTCTCTTCTACTTTCTCTCTCTTCTGCTCTCTCTATCTCTCTTCTGTCATTAAAAACCAAGAAAATTTTGTTAGAAACTAAGATTACTGACCTGTCCTGTAATTTCAGTCATCCTATATGGCAGGCAATTTTGGACAATCTCCTTACAGATGAAGAAGACAGATGTGACAACAGAAATGATACTGAGAATACCATGAACCAAACTTGTAAATAACGAGGAAGTTTTAAGATATGGAAACAAAAAAGGGCAAATTAGAAAAGAAATTTAAAACTTCTAAGATGTATAATGAGGAAAGAAAGCTCTGTATCGATGACACTCACAGGACAATAGCGAAGGCAAAAAGAGACCGTGGTAAACGGCGAGTAACCTCAACTGATTGGCCAGCGTAAATGGATTACAGAACAGGGATTGAGAATCGCAAGCTTAGTAAGAGCTTCAAAGGATAGGTAATTCTGGAGATTCATGATCGCACACGTCCTGAAAGGAAAAAGAATAACCGAGAGACAAACAAGTATCGAAAAACAAGCCCCCAAAACCTCAACAGAATGTAGAAAATCACTAGAGGGGAGTTTCAACCTACCTTTTGCCGTAGTGAACATCCATAATCGAAAATCGAACCGGGGACTTTACGATACAACGTAAGCATCACACCACTGGGACAGCGGCCATCCGCCACGAAAAGGAATC
Organism: Acanthosepion lycidas; assembly: GCA_963932145.1. Taxonomy (NCBI): domain Eukaryota; kingdom Metazoa; phylum Mollusca; class Cephalopoda; order Sepiida; family Sepiidae; genus Acanthosepion; species Acanthosepion lycidas. The sequence goes on from OZ010597.1 coordinate 25,905,021, forward strand.
TAAGTAACTAAATAATATAGCGCAGCTAATTCTACTTCCGGTTGTGATACTTATCCAAGCATATATAATCCACGTGACTTGCCGCAAAAGCAACGACTTTCTTCACCAAGCCGCTCCATCCTGAACATTAGAAGGTGGATCTTGCATAGGATTATATAACTGAATAGTAATTTTGGGGATTTGAATAATAATAATAATAATAATAATAATAATAATAATCTATCTATCTACTATCTATATTTCTCATGTTGTCTGTCTGTGTGTCTGTCGTGGGCGTTGTTACCTCGCCCAGGCCGCATTTCTAACACGGTTTCAATGCGGTTTTCACCACAAGTTTGCAAATGGCTGCCGTAAGGACATGACGGAGCCCAATTTTTGACTTCGGATTCAGGTTCCGAAAAAAATCGATAATCGAAAAAATCGATAATCGAAAAAATCGATAATCGAAAAAATCGATAATCGAAAAAATCGATAATCGAAAAAAATCTGTTTACTGGAATGATCGCATTTCAACCAAATTTGTCACCCTCTTAGAGTCTACCATTAGAAGTGTTGTTCAGAAGTTTCATGACCACAGACCCCTAAACAGCGCGGAAAATCGATAAAACCCAAAAACCGATACGCTCAGATTGCGCCTGAACCGCATGTCGGTTTTTAGCGAAAACCGACCGGATTTATTAGGAGGCCATTGGGAGTCACCATGTGAAGTTTCAACTCTGAGCGCCCCCCAAACAGAGTGCAAATCGACAATCGGTCCACCCTTAAAAATGTTTTCCGGTTGGGTATTTCCTAAATGCAGATTAATTTAAGGTCACGCTATGCGCGGGAAGAAACAGGTCAGTGCGTGCAGTGGAGTGGAAGAAAACATTTGACCTCAAATTCTGGAATGGGTGCAGAGCCATTGAAATTCGGCTTTTTTATCCCTTCTACCAGTTCTGACTTTGAGCCACAAATGACATATTCGACTTTCTCAACACTTTTGTTTTAATCGTTGCATGTTACCAAAATAAGCACTTTCTTTATTCGCGTCTTTACTGAAAAAAACCCGCATACGTGCTGAGTGAAAATGGTTCCTCCCTCAGCAGTCCATTGTCCAATTCTTTAAAACTTTTCCCCTGGCCCAGGCCGCATCCAAGACCTGACGAGGAGGTTTTGAACTAAAACAGCAGGGTTCCTCCCAATCCATTTCAAAGCTAATGTCGGCAAACGGTTAACGGCTTTTCGTTGTCACACAAACCAAACGAGCAAACGCTTCATTGCAGCTCCTTGCATTCTCATCGTCGGCATCCCGTGCATATGCAGCAGGCAGCTTGACCCCGTTTACGGACAAGCCTTGCGCTTGCCAAATCATGCGCCCGTGCGTGAATGCGCGCTAGCATCTTCCATTTTGCGTGAGCTCATTCATTGGTCTAAGGTATGTCCATTCTGCAGGCTACACCAATCAATGACAAGTCACGGTCCCTTTAAATACCTTCAGCGCGGCTGCATTCGCACTCACGTCTTGATTAAGATCGCCATTAACCCATCTGTCCTTGGATTAATTGAGAGCTTCCTGCTACCACAAGTTACCTATTTGCTTAAACGTTTGCATTACCCATTTTATCTCCGCGTGCTGCCTTTACTGCGCAGCCCAGTCCATCATAGCGTTCCATACCTATATCTACCTAATCTACCCTCTCTTCTGCTTTTACTACGCGGCCCAGTACACCTCAGTGTTTCACTACTTTTAACCTTCAACGATTCAACGTTTTGGTTGCGTAACCTCTTCCTACAGCGACGTTTTCTTGCTGCCAGAAAGTACGGCCCATAGCTAGGAGAAGGTTTTTTCCATACCGCTTCACTGCATTTTTAGTTTTCGTATACAACGAAGTTGCACCGCTTCAGCTTCGGCATCAACTTCTATTCGCATTCTTACACAGCATTTCTACAACCATTCAAATGGCTCCTACACGACGAACATCAGCCCGTCAGCAACTGAAGAACCTTAATGCCGTTAACGTTACACATGCAGAACAGGCGACTGCGGAGGAGCACATAACTTCGGTTTCAGATGATCATATAGCGTCTACTTCAACCTCTGCTTTGCACTCTTCTGAGTGCTGTGGCGATGACCGACCCGGCAGCTTTGCTAAGCGTGTCAAAATACCATGACGAGGCAATCTTAGCAGGCGTTCTAAAAGAGCCTCTGTGTCAAAGAGAAAGCGGGAGAAGGAAACCGAGGTAGAGGCCTCCTTGAGGCTTTCCATTCAATCTCAACGGAGAGAATATGTTTTGTCACATGAAACGCTTGGTGCGCGTAACTACTGTTTGTACTGCAAATCAGTTTACACATATTCGTTGAAAAGTAAGAGGAAGCTGCCTAAACGCTTGCAAGACAACAAAAAAAAACGGCTTCGTCACAAGCGCTTTTGCGGTCTCGACAGAGCCCGCCTCGAAAAGCTACTCGCAATGCAGCTGACGCCGCTGCAACTTCCATTCGACGGTCCCAGGAGACCACGGCTGAGAAAACCGCACGTAACGCAACGAAAGCTGCGGCAACGTCCATTCGACGGTTCCAGGAATCCATGGCTGAGAAGACCGCACGCTATGCAGCCGACGCCGCTGCAACTTCTGCAAAAGCGCACAAGGCGGCAACGCGATGCAATTTCAACTTCCGCTGTTAGAGCTGTAAGACCTACTGAAAGACTTGAAAGGTTGCAGACTGTTAACCAGCGCCGCCATGCACAGGGAGGTCTCTGTAGCCCACCAAAGCATTTTTGGTTTAAGCTGGCGTTCAACTATTAGCCAGTTTTGAGGCTTTCCGGTCGTAAAGACCTCCAAATAGGATCCATATCTGTTGTCTGTGAGCATTGCAATGCCACAAAAATGGCCTGGAGAGTCTGCAGGTTTGTGTTGTTCAGACGGTAAGGTACAGTTGCCACCTTTTCAAGAGCTACCTGCTCCGTTGAAATCTCTGTTGGATGATTCCAGTCCAGACTTCTAATATTTCCTCGCAAAAATCAGACTACAATTGTGTCTTCCAGATGACCTCTTTTGGTGGTAATGCCTTCCGCGAAGTCGTTTGGAATCCGACGTTCAAGATTCAAAGTCAGGTTTACCACCGGATTGGGTCTCTTTTGCTGGAAACTGCCACTGATTCGGCCTTTCTACAAATATATTTCATAGCTGACTACAATCAACAGGCAGATACCCGCATGGGCATTATTCCCGAGAACGATACAGGCCAGGACAATCATCCTCGCAGGGATATCATAATGCTCCACGAGACAAACAGCTATGTCCGCAGTTTTAAGTACGCTCTCGAAAATAACACTTCCTCTGATTTCATTATTGTAATTGATGCTGACAAACGGCCTCAGGGAGAACACGAACGTCGTTACAATGATCCCGCAAGTAACGAAGTTTCCGTCATTGTCAGCGGTGATCAGCACAACAGACGTGACATTGTTATCGAATCACGCACCGGTCCTACGATGCACTGCAATACCCACTTCTCTTCCCTTACGGAGAAGATGGGTACCACATTGTCATTCTGCAAAATGATTCCACCTTAAAAACAGTGTCTTGCAGGGCTTTCTATGCCTAGCTATTGTTGGTACCTGAGGGTGCATTAAATCATCTTCATCAAATCCGGCAACTTTTCCATCAATTCATAGTAGACATTGCTAAAGACTCTGTTACATCAGAGTGAATCAGACCAATTTGCGCTGCGACTCTTACATTCACCTTCGTGATGCTTTACGAAATGACGCTGATCCACGCAATATAGGCAATATGTGCATACTACCTGCAACGTTCACAGGCAGTCCACGATACATGCACGCGAGGACAAACGTTCGTAAGTACGGCCGACCAGACCTATTCATAACTTTCACGTATAACCCAAAATGGTACGCAATTGCTAAAGAACTTATGCCAGTGCAAACGGCCTACAACCGTCCAGACCTCATTGCGCGTTTACCCTCTGAAGTTGGGAAAGCTAATGGAGGTGATTACGGAGGGGCAGGTTTTGGGGCTGTTTGCTGTCGCATGCACACTATTGAGTGGCAGAAACGCGGCCTGCCTCACGCACATATACTAATTTGGCTGTGCGACAAGATTGAGACCACAGAAATCGATCATCTTATTTCTGCTGAAATTCCTGATCCGTCGGCTGACCCTGAATTATACAAAACAGTGACAACCAACATGATTCATTCACCCGGCAGTATCCACAAGATTTCGTGAGCGAAACCATTACAGGGAGCGATGGTTATCCACTGTACCGGCGAAGGAGTCCCGCTGAGGAAAGATTTACAGCCATGGTAAAGGGCCACCAAGTGAATAACAGATGCGTCATTAGCAGCACAGAGGGCCCTTGTCACATATTCAGCTTCCCCATCCACGAACGCTTCCCAGCAATCATCCAGCTTGCTGTGCATTTAGAAAACTTCGTTATTTTTCTGCGGATACAGCAACGGATGTGGCTGCGTGTACAAAAGACTCAACGCTTACTGCGTTCTTCAAACATTGTCGACAGGACGGGTTTGTTAGGAATCTACTGTACCCAGACATGCCTTCATACTACGTGTGGACAAAAAAGAACACCTGGGCTAGGCGGATGTGCGGGGTCAAAGTCGAGGGCTATCAAGGCACTAAAAAATACGCCACACGGTTCCCGCATCACATCAGGAATGTTTTTACTTTCGACTCCTTTTGCACGAAGTTAGTGGTCCTACGAGCTACCATAACTTACGGACGGTTAATGGAGTTTTATGTGACACTTTTCCGTCTCGGCCTTTTGGAAGACGACAGCCAGTTGGAGCTCTTTTAAAAATGCCCTCTTCACCACAATCTTACAGATGTGCGAACCCAGTGATCCCAAATCAGTTTGGGACAAATACAAGGACTTTTTGTCCGAAGACATACTCAGAGATATGCAACTGCTGTGTCCAACAATGGCTCTTACATTCAACGATGAAATTTACAACAGGGCGCTTATAATTATTGAGAACCTGTTTGTTGAAATGGGGGGTATCTCTCGACGCTATAGGACTTCCAACGCCAGATCGTGTTGCTTTCTCCAGTCTCTCACCTGAGAATTTGAGGGAGACATCCTACTCTGTTGAGGAGCCAAAACTTCCCCACAGACCAAAGGGCCGCTTACGATGCAGTTCTTGTATCCACCAGGCAGGATACAGGATCGATTTTCTTCCTGGACGCGCCTGGGGGAACGGGAAAAAAGTTCGCAACAAAACTGCTTCTAGCAGAAATTCGGCGCTAGCAGTAGCGTCTTCAGGCATTGCTGACACATTACTACTGGGTGGCCAAACAGTGCACTCAGCGTTTAAACTTCCGCTTGACCTGATTAAGGCAGAAACAGCTGTATGCAGTATAGCCAAGCAATCAGGTCTAGCGGAGTTACTCAGGCGATGTAAGCTCATCTTTTGGGGTGAGTGCATTGTCAGTCCTAAAACTGCACTCGAGGCTGTAAACCGCTCTCTGAAGGATATTCGAAACTCCGATGACCTTATGGTATAACTGTCCTTCTATCCGGTGACTTTCGCCAGACCCTCCCCGTTGTACCTAGGGGGAAAATGGCCGACGCCTATTCGAGCGTGCTTGAAATCGTCACAACTTTGGCCCACTGTTAGACCATTGCACCTTACCACCAACATGCATGCACACCTAACTGGCGATGTTGGGTCCGCCGAATTTTCGAATTCATAATTATCCCGTGGCTAAGGCATTATTCCAGAGGACACTAATGGATTTGTAAACGTCCAAGAGTTGTCTACAGTGGTCACAACGCCAGCAACACTCAGGGAATCAGTTTTTCCTGATCTTCAAACCAACTACAACAATATTGAGTGGCTTGCTGGGCGGGCAATTCTTACCCCAAAAAACACCATTGTGACAACCCTTAATAGACAGCGTCCGTGGGGTGTTGCACGTTTACTAATCCATTAAAATAACTCTAGACCCCGCTGAAATGGCGAACTTTCCAGTGGAGTTCTTAAACAGCCTCCACTTCGCTGGTAACCCTCCTCACACTCTGGAACTTAAATTGGGGATCCCGGTTATGTTGCTTAGAAACCTGCGTCCACCGAAACTCTCTAAAGGGACCTGGATGTTTATTCAGGCCCTAAACCCAAGCATTATTGAGGCCAAAATTATAACTGGCTGCGGTAAAGGGGAGCAAGTGCTTATCGCAAGGATGCATTTGTATCCATCAGATGCCGATGTACCCTTAACTTTTAGAAGATCCCAATTCCCAGTCGCACCCTGGTTTGCTATGTCAATTAATAAGGCCCAAGGACAAACGCTGTCTGTCACTGGTGTACACTTAGAGGAGCAGTGCTTCTCACACGGCCAACTTTACGTAGCCTGCTCTCGAGTCGGCAGGCGCGAGGATGTGCTCCTTTATTCACCCTCACAAAAAGCTAAACATGTGGTCTACACTGAAGTTCTCAGCCAGCGATACGCAAACTCCATTCCATTTCTCCTTTCCGTGCAAGAAAATTGAGGTCCCTGCACTTTCACATCCGTACAAACTGCAAATGCTATTCTACATGTATGCTAAGTTATTGGTGGCAATAGAACATATAACATCGCAGATTGCAGTGTGGATTTCAACAATTGATTGCTTTAAATTCCTATTGAGGAAAACCCAAACCGGTCGTTAATCACATCTTGCAAAGTTGTAACCAATCGTATTGCAAAAACTGAAGAGATTCGTTTAATTGTCAGAGAAGTCGAGCCGTCCACGCAAATCAGTAGTCATTCTAGCGTTTGGGCATTTGAGATAGTTAGGTATGGTGTACAATGCATGCTTCAGCTGCACACACCACTGCAGAACTGAAAAGACCTATTACTCTTCGATTTGAGTGGTCAAACTGAGGAAGCTCCTCGGGGAGAAACTTTACTCGATTACGTTGCAACATCATCTAACTGCTCACGCATTGTGATGCTGATTGTGGAAGCGGCAGCGCTGTCTTTTGGGCAAAATATGCGTCCATTCAGCGATTGGTTGCATACGATAAGATGTCTCAAGATTTGATTTTTTTGTGTTTAGCTATGTCTCTATTCAAAACCACAAATCCAGAATTCAATATGTTTGATTTCGCAGGGACCTCAATTTTCTTTCATGGAAAGGAAAAATGGAATGGAGTTTGCTGAGGACTGGCTGAGGACTTCAGTGTAGCCCACAATTTCAGCTTTTTGTGAGGGTGAATAAAGGAACACATCATCGCGCCTGCCGACTCGAGAGCAGGCTACGTAAAGTTGGCCGTATGAGAAACACTGCTCCTCTAAGTGTACACCAGTGACAGGCAGTGTTTGTCCTTGGGCCTTATTAATTGTCATAGCAAAACAGGGCGTGAATGGGAATGGGGATCTTCTAAAAGTGAAGGGTACATCGGCATCTGATGGATACAAATGCATCCTTGGGTTAAGCACTTGCTACCGCATTACTGTGAAGCATTGAACTCATCGCCAACTGATGTATAGTTACAAGCATCAATTGTCCCTCTTCACATCGCCATACTATATGTACTGAAATGAATGACCCCGACCAGATTACGGGCCCTTTAAAAAATGCGTGCGAGACCCCTTCGTGCAGCAAAAAATCGATAAAAAGCTCATGTTCGACCCTGCCATCAGCTGTCAGTTTTTGACTTCTTTTCGCGCCCAGGCTGCAATTAACGTCAAATGTCGATTCAACTTCCGACATTTACGGCGTCAATTCGTAACGGAGACAGATTTTCAATTTGAACTCAGGCTTTCAAAAAATTGGTATATCGGCTGGTACTCTGGTATTTGGGCGGATTACATTCTAAAATTTCGGGCGTTCTTTACAATTCAACCAGAAATTCCTACGCGGCCCAGTTAGAGGTGCCTTGCATAGAATGCCGTGTGACCATGTCGTGACCCCAAAAATCGATACAAACCTCCATGTTAACCATGCCCTCAGCAGCCCATTTCCTACTTCTTTAAACTTTGTTCTTTCTCCCAGACCACATCCGAGATCCGATTTTTCAATTTACGTCATTGTGTCATGCCGGAGCCCTATTTTTTATTTGGGACTCAAACTTTATAAAAAAAAAACGGTTATCTCACAAGTGATACGAATTTTGGGGTTTTAAGTTGAATGTTAACAAAACAAGGGCAACAACAACCCCGCCCAAGTAGTATGACCAGTCTCAACATTTCAGGAAACTGGGTTGGGCGTGAAAAAGTATTTGCTGTTAACATTGTTTTTTCATTCGGTTTTTCCAGTTACGTGTCCTTTTTTAAAGCTGATCGTTTTGTGTTCATTTTGTTTCTTTTTTCTTAACAGATTTAATGTTTAGTATAGAGCTTTAAAAAAATTCGCAGTGTGAGATAGGCAAGCAGGAAGGCATGTAGCAACATCAGCACGGCAAAGGGCACTCCTTTAAAGGCAAGGAAGGGCAAAAATATTTTAAGTCAAGTTATAGCGATTGCTGTATGAGTCGTACGATTTTTAAGTCATGCATGGGCAACGCCGGGCCATGCTGCTAGTAATAATAATAATATATTAATTTATCTACAGAGGGATGTCTGGCTAGCAAAGTCGATTTTACTGCTTTTAAACTAGTTTTCCAACAACTTTAAACTGGTATAGCACGTCAGGCTATATGACAGTTCCGTATAGGATACAGGTTCGATTTTTGTTAGAGACGAATATTTTCTGCAAAATTTCACGAACATTCAGGGGTAAATGTAATTAATAATGTTTAATTAGAAAACAGAGCATTTACTTAAATAAATTGTATCTATTAAAAACTAACATATAAACAGAATATATATATATATATATATATATATATATATATATATATATATATATATATATATATATATATATATATATATGAAATGTATATTCGTGATCGCGATCTCTCACGTACGATACAATAGTTTAGCTTAAATTTTCTCACGAAAAATGGTTTGCAGTTGTGTATACAAACTTACGTTTTCGAAAATGTTCGACGGGGAAAAAAATCTACATAGCCTAATTCGAATGCATTACTAATTGCTTTGCTATAACAAAGCATTAAGGAGAGAAAAAAAATAATAACCAGGTATAACTGGACATTCAATCAGCAATCATTGTCGACGGAAGACGGCTACTATCTATTTATCTATCTATTAATTTCTTGAAATTTTGGATGGACGCGTTGTCGCTCCTTGAATTCGTAATACACAAATTACACTAACGAAATTATGCCATACATACATACATACATACATACATATATATATATATAAATATATATATATATATATATATATATATGTATGTATGTATGTATACATATATGTGTGTGTATGTGTGTTTTATTGAATAATTAGGTTTCCTTAATGAATTTAATATCAACATTAAGAAGTCGATCAGAGAATTCGAGATGAGTAAAATAATATGTTCAAACAAGCTTATATTTATATATTTATATATGTATATGTATATATGTATGTATATGAATATGTATATATATATATAGTAAGATAATATGTCCAAACATGCTTGAATATATATATAGATAGATATATATATATGTATATATATATGTATATATATGAATATATATATATATGTATGTATATATATATATATATATGTAAGTATGTATGTATATATATATGTAAGTATGTATGTATATATATATATATATATATGTATATATATGTATTTATATATATATATATACATATATGTATGAATATATATATACATATATATATGTATGTTTATATATGTATGTATGTTATGTATACACAGACATGACAGAATTGAATAGACACCAAGATACATTTTATTTCTGATTTTTTTTAATAACCAAGATAAATTAGATTATTTGATTAAAATTGCAGATAACAATACTGGAACATGCGACGAACCAAAGGAGCATCAGACCTATCCGAATTTCAGCGAGGGCGTATCATGGGCCAACATGAATGTGGTCTTAGTCAAAAAAAATATCTGAAAATCTTTCAATACCCCTTTCTACTGTTAACAGAGTAATCGTACAATTCACCAGAGAGGGCAAGAAGTGCACAAAACCTCATTCAGGCCGCCCTGGGCCCTCTGAAAGAACCATGCGTCTTGTCGAAAGAAATGTTGAACAGGATACATGTTGCAAGGCCTCTGACATAGCAATACAAGTTGATGTCAGTCCCAGAACAGCTGTCAGGTATATTCACAAGCTGGGATACTATGGCAGAGCTGCGAGAAGGAAACCACTTCTCCGTCCAGCCAATATCAAACGCAGAAAACATTGGGCTCATGAGATGGTGGAGAGACCTGTGATCATTTGGACCACTGTCATTTTCTCTGATGAATCAAGATTCGCATTATTTCCGACAGTTGAAGAGTATAGGTATGGAGACTCTGTAGTCAAGTGTTTGATTTAAAAAGACTGCAGCCAACGGTGAAACATGGGGGTCTTTCAGTAATGGTATGGGGTGCAATTTGGAGTGATGGTCGCTCAGAGCTTGTGAAGTGTGAAGGAAACATTAATTCAACCAATTATGTTTCTATATTAAAGAAAGGGCTCCTTCCATTATTCTCAAGTAGTAGAATGAGCAAAGTTGACTCCCTATTTATGGAAGATGGAGCTCCATGTCACACTGCTCAAGCAAGGCAACACTGGTTGTGACAAAATGGAATCAATAAACTTCCATGGCCAATTCCGTCCCCGGATATTAACCCTATTGAACACCTTTGGGGCATATTAGATCGAAAAGTCCGCAAAAAGAACAGGAAGCCATCTTCTAAGTCCGAACTTTTAGGTTTATTGCGTCAAACATGGCAAGAAATCCATCAAGATGATATTCGTGAACTCATTGCTAGGATGCCTAGAAGGGTCCTTGCATTAAAAAAAGGAAAAGGGGGGTCAACCAAGTATTAGTTATTAAATTTATGACTATTTATAATTACTTCATTATAAAATAAACGGTTTCTGAGAGCGTCTATTCAGTTCTGTCATGTCTATATATATATATATATGAACATGCTTGAATAGCGTCCTGGGTATGACGATAAACTACATCCGCGTCCTGGGTATGACGATAAACTACGTCCAACAACCAGGCTTCAGATAATGTTTTCGGAAAAATAATGTTGCCAGCTATACGTTTTTGAAACAATAATGTTGCCAGCTATACGTTTTTTGGAAAAAATAATGTTGCCAGCTATAACTTTTTGAAACACTAATGTTGCCAGCTATATGTTTTTGAAACAACAATGTTGACAGCTATATGTTTTTTGGAAAAAAATAATATTGCCAGCTATACGCTTTTGAAAAAATAATGTTGCCAGATATATGTTTAATCGTACTGTATATTTAATATATGTATAGGTATATGTGTATGTATGTATATTTATATATATATATGTGTGTGTATATATATATATATATATATATATATATATATATATATATATATATATATATATACCTTAATTTGGCATTAAATGATCCACAGCGGTTGATATGCCATAAAACCCAACCAACCAACAAACCATGCTTGAATATATCTCTGTGTGTGTGTGCGCGCGCGCGTTTAATTTATTTCTTTAAACGTCATTTTTAAATGGATACTCACATTTCAGTAGATGCTCTATTTGTATTTATTTATTTAACGGTATATTTACTTATTTATTTACATCTATCGGCCTGAATATTCGAGAAATTTTGTTAGAAAAATATGCGCCCTATTCAGGCTTTCTTTGATCAGGTAATCCTACGAGGCCGAGTGGTCTAAGGCACGTCAAGTCTAATGAGTATACAAAAAAGTATATCCATTTAAAAATAACGTTTAAACAAATTAATTAAAAATATGTCGGATTTAAACCATTTCCTATATATATATATATATATATATATATATATATATATATATATATATATATATATATATATATACCCTTGTTCAAATTAATTGAAACAAAACGAATAATTCTGTTATTATTTATTTTCGTATTTTTACAATGAAAGATGACCCAGTGTACATGTTAGTACTTTGTGTGTCCATTCTACAAAGATTATTGATTGGATTTAAATGAGAGGTCTATAGTGCGTTGATCTGCTCACTGGTAGATTTTGCCATTGTGTTCATGCAAAGTTAAGATTTTTTTACGCTTCCTTTTGGTAAGGCCCATCGCAGAAAATGACCGTAGGACAACTAATCAACAGTCGAGTCGGTCGGGTCTGGGCGCGATGAAAATCTGAGGCAATCACGGATGACGCAATATTTTTTATGGTCCAACAAATTTCATCATGCACCTCGAAAATAGATTCATATTACTGCACACGACTGCAAATGAACTAATCTGAGTAAAAAATAGAAATTGATTACACTCTGTCACTCCAGTGGGTTTAAAACTAACCGTATGGTGAAAGAAAGGAAACCAAAGCAGTTGTTTCAATTAATTTACAAAAGTATATATATATATATATATATATATATATATATATATATGTGTGTGTGTGTGTGTGTGTGTGTAGAGAGAGAGACAGAGTTCGAATTTCTGTCGAGTTCATTGCATTCATTTGCATCAAATCAGCATACAATCATTAAAATCCCTATTTGATGATTTTTTATATTTTCTATGAAAAATTAACCATTTTTAATGCAAGAAGAGTTCACTGCCTTTAATCCTGACCCTAACCCTAACTCTAAATCCTAACCCTAACATATTTTATACTTCCAACAGTTGGTAAATATCATACTATAGTAGAAAATGGATGGTAGATATCATGGCATCTAATCATTCCAGAACGTCCTGTTCTTAATGACTTTTGTATTTTTGCAATCTCTCCTAATCACTGTACAGTCAAGCATTTACACGGACTCCTGACGCTGCTTTTCTCTGTTCCTCTTGCTTTCAATATGTTCTGTGAGTGTCAAATTCTCCAAGCCTTCTTTCCTCATTATTCACAAGAAATAATGGCATTGCCAAATCAAAACGTGCAAATGTTCGCGCTTCTGCATAATCCCAGAAAAGGAGTTCACCAGAGTTAATCTCCCGGATTATACAGTTCCATGAGACGTAAATTGGTCAACACAAATACAGCAGTGATACAAGCAAATACTTAGCAAACAGCGTGAAGCAAAGTTCATCATTAGCAGTTCCATTCCTAGGTGTGGTCTTTGCACATAGCACAGCTGATCACCCACTATTTCCCTTCACATTTCTGGGTTGAAATCCGGATTCATTCATGCCTAATGTGTCTTGGGCATAGTATATATATATATATATGTGTGTGTGTGTTTGTGTGTGTGTGTTAAAATAATAGGAAAAAACAATGAGATTTATAATTCAGAGTCAAGAAAAGTTCATCATTACAAAATAAACAAGCTGTTGTCAGACAAAATAATCACAACTGGAGATGAAGAGGTGTCTTTTTTAAGGTTTAGGGTTTTTAACATATTTCATACTTCAACAGTTGTTAAATATAGTAGAAAATGAATAGAAGATATAATAGTAGAATAGCACTCTGACTTCTTACAAAGAATGCATATTCTATTCATACGAACCTATCCTGAAAACAAATAAATATTAGGTTGGTGCAAAAATAATGACGTAATAATGTCGTTTTTTGACTTATTTTTAACGTCAAAAAACGACATTATTACGTCATTATTTTTGCACCAACCTAGTAAAATAACCCATTGAGTTTGATTTCCCATAAAACAAAATAAACCAAACTATACTCTTTTAAAAGGCAAATATTGGACACTTGTAGGTGGATCTATAGGTAAATATTTTTTAAGCAATTCACCCCAAGGAAGGCGAGAGTGCCACCAGCACGCAACGGTTTACAGAAAGTGAGAGTAAGAGTAAAGAGGGATGTTTTGGAAAAGAATAAAGAGAATGACAGGGATCAAGGTCAAGGGATTAGAAGATGTCGATTGTCATTACATTTGAATATTTGAAGATTATAGATATCAGGGAAGCAAGTGATAGGAGGGGACACTGACGGGAGGTGCGAGATAAGAAGCTGTTTGTGTAGAAGAAATGGCTACATTTAATCATTTCGACAGTGAAAGGGTGGGACCGAGATGCCAACCTAGTAGCACGCTTAAATTCATGCAGTTGGGGTACCAGTTAAAGTACCACGTCAGAGCAGATGCGTTAGGAAATAATTGTAGAAAAGACGGAATCCACAGCACGTCTGTGAGAAAGTGACTGTAGACGGAATGCCAGATCAGGACCAATCACGTTGCATATACGTCTCTGGATTTTGTCGAGGACCTTGAGATGAACACCGGAGATACCAGACCATATATGGCAGCAGTGTTCCATGCAAGGACGAATGGTTAATTTGTATGTTTGAAGGATGGACTCAGGCGAGAAAAAACTTCTGGCACGACACAGAGAACCAACTTCCCTTGCGGTAAATGAAATAGGTCAGTGGATAGCGTGAGGCCAAGCAGGCGCAGAGAGGCGTTCTCGTGGAGTTGGGCATCTTCCATCCTGATGGAAGGCAGGGAGACTTCTCTAAGGTGGGTAAATGAGTGAGAGTGTATAGGTGGATGGATAAGTAAATATTGGGCGATTATACCTGAATCTATGGGTAAACATCGTGTTTATTTTTTGCCTATAGGTGAATATTGGTCCTTCATATCAGGTTAATATTGATCGTTTATACGCTGATAAATAAATATTTTCTTATTCATACTAATATTTACAGGTAGATATTGAACGTTTATACGTTGGTCTTTAAGCTATTGATTGGTAGGTGACGGTATTTGGCGGTATCTCAGTCGGCGTATTTTAAAACCTGGTGCCGGGATATTGGAGTAGCGACAGAGAGAAGTTGATTGGCGTTCGATCTAAGATAAAAGGATAAGATTGTTATTCTTATCTTGAGTGTTTTGTTTTTTGTTTTTGTTTTTTCACTTGAATATTAACTTCATACAATCGATTTGTCTTCTAGCAATTTTCACCCTTGTCTTGTTCTATGTTGACAAGTCAGTTTTAACTTTGGACTAGCCCCTTTTAACTAACGGGACATTTTAACGAATAAAGAATCAGAGGAAAAACACAAATCTCTTGCGTACACGAGGTAATATATATATATATATATATATATATATATATATATATATATATATATATATATATATATATATATATATATATATAAAGAGATATTTGGTGGTACAAAATTTTATAACTACCATGAATAGACAAAACTTAATTTTATTATTACCAGTCATGATGATAATAAAAAGTAAAAATGAAAAACGGGTATGCTAACCGGTTTCAAACCTCGCTCAACAGATCTAAATCGAGGTTAATAAATTAAATTATTTAAACAATGGACAAAGTGTATTAGAGAGAAAAAAATGTTTAAATGGTAATTAGTTGGAGGCCTAATACAAAGTCCTTCTGTTTACATAGTGAAGTCTTTAATGATAGAATATAGATGGCCTCCAACACTTCGTACTTTGAGTGGGACTTGATAAGGATGGTAAATGAGTCCATACAGAAACTAGCAGCACAATTATGGACATTTATTAGGTGTTCTGCTATGCATAACCTGTATGTGTTAGTCAAAATGTCTGAAGAAGTGTACTAAAAGTTTCGGATTTTCGTTGAAACGTGTTGATTTATTCTAACAACCAGCCTTTGAGTCGTTCTCCCTACGTAGTGCGAACCACAACTACATTTAAAAGAATAAATTAACGAACTATTATGATGTGGAGGGAGAACATCCTTACGTATAGACGGAAGGACAGGCTTGGCAGCGAAAACAAAAGTGTTAGCAGCAAAGTAACAATGTCGAACTGCGGTAGAAACCTGCTTGGCATATCTATCGCTGATATTACCCAGCCAAGGAAGGTGTAGGTACACAGGACATCTTTTTACTATAGCAGGTTTAACTTTGTTGAATTCAGCAATTTTATTCTTAATGCTTGAACAATGCCCAATGGATAGGCATTGTTACAGAGAGTAGTGGTAATAAACCCAAGTTCATCATCATATATATATATATATATATATATATATATATATATATATATATATATATACTGGGTGTCCATAAAGTTCGGGTTCACTTTAAAAAAATTATCATTTTATTTGTATTTGCAATAGAAATAATTTGTAAGTGGGAATAGAAAGAAGTAAATCTATATTTGTTAAGGTTTTATTGAAATTCCACATGTCCTCCATCATTAGCAATGCAAAGGGTAATACGATTTTGCAGTTCACGGAAAACATTTGCCGACTGATTTAAAGTAATGCCTGAAATTAGTTATTTTAGCTATACTTAAAACTAGGTACATTAAACTTTATAACATTTTTTACAGATTATTTCTATCGCAAATACAAATAAAGGTATAAATTTTTAAAGTGCATACGAACTTTATCGACACCCTATATATATATATATATATATATATATATATATATATATATATATATATATATATTCAAGATTAGTATCAAATATATCAATGGGGTATTTTTCTTTTTTTAACTGAATATTGTAATGTCAAATAATGAAGGAAATACCACTGAAATTTTACAAAATTCCAGCAATAAAAAAATCTATTTATCGAATGTAACAGCAAATGTATCCATCTCCTGTAAATGCAAAATTTTCCATTTGTTTGAAGAAACTCTAAACCGTTGTATCTTAGAAATGATTAAAGATATCTTACTGCAATTATCCTAGATTTTTATAACACTACTGAATTCTACTTTGAGCAATAAGTATGTATAATTATTCTCCAAGCTTAAAAGAAAAATCGTGAAGAAATCGATGAAAAGGGCATATTCATCATTATTTAATCATAGCTAATGATCGCAAGCCCATGAAAGATTGAAATAAAGTTCATATATATATATATATATATATATATATATATATATATATATGTATTCTTTCAGGATTATTTTTTCAACTTATTCAAGATGATATTCGCCGTCCCTAACCTTCTAACTTTCTGGTTGAAGTAACAATGTGCCTCCCAGGTTTCAGGTACGATTTAATTTTAATCATTTTCCCTGCTCTTTGGACAGTCATAGCTGAAGTTCCTCTCTTACGTGCCAAACATCTTATAGACAGTGTTGGATCTTCTCTAATTGATCTTTTTAGTTCTAAGTTGAAATGAAGATCCCTCTTGCTGTTGTGACCTACTAATCTAGTTTTTCTTACTACCGTTCCCTCTTTTTTAAACATATTCACTCTTCTCTTGAGGGTTCTTAAATAGACTTTGATGATGGATGCCAGAGTATGAATATTAGTACCATTACTGAAATCCTGAATGATATTTTTCCTCTCGCCATTGCTGATCTGGGAAGACAGTGTGGCTGACACAGGACGATTTTAACCTGTTTCTCTTGATCAAAGAGTTTTTCAGTGATTCTTTCGAAAAATGGTGTCAATATGGCTAAACATCTTATGCAAAAACCTGAAAAAAAGAAACGCAATTAGTTTACCGGTTTTTTTTGTTGTTGTTGTTTTTGGTTTGTTTTTAGATATTAAACATTTTGTGGGATGATCAATTATCTCATGCTGTTACACGATTTGGACAATTTTGCTGTTACAACGGGTATACATATATATTTTCAAGATTAGTATCAAATATCCACGGCTAAGGAGGATTTTCGCGTGTTTCAAACATTCTCATCATTGATGAATCATTTTTTTCCGAAGTGAGAAATCGCATATTATTCTTTAAATAGGTATTTTTTTCTTTTTTAACTGAATATTTAAATGTCAAATACTAAAAGGAATATCACTGAAATTGTACAAAATGTAAATCCGGCAAATAAAAATCCTTTTATATCATAAATTACAACATCCACAGTACCAACCTTTAAAAAAATTAATTATGTTATATGGTCCTCCCATATTTTTCATATAAGTGGACTCGACCAGTGTTACTTGGACTGCGGCCGTTAAATAGCCACAGTCAGTCAGAATATACAAACGGAGATAGAGATAGAGTTGGAGTTGGAGTTGGAGTTGGAGTTAGAGGTAGAGTAATAGTGTGAGTTAACTGCTTGTAGAAGTCAGTTACAAGCACGACCGATTCTAAGGAAGTCCTACTTTGAAACTGTATATATATATATATATATTATTATTATTATTATTATTATTATTATTATTACGACTAACCACGTTCCTGGATTTACTAACAGAATTACCCTTTGTATTATTGTGTAAATACATTTAATGTCTTATCTTTATTTCTTGCGTTTGTCATTCATTGGAGACCGAGTTTCATCTCGGAATCCACAACAAATTATGAATACTGCACAAATGTTTTAAAATGTTTACAGTAGATAGTTTAAAATATCAAGCTTTTAACTAATAGTTTTAAATCCTTTTTTAAAAAAATATATGGACGTTTCAAAACTTATTTACATCCTTTGATGTTGACATCTTTCATATGAACACAACAATTTTGCCTTGGAAAAAAGATAACCCCCTGATAAAGACATTGTGGTAATGTCGAAATAAAAGGAATATGTAACAAAATGATAATTTTCTCTCTTCCTTGTGTGTGAATATGAGTAGAACTTATTGAAAATAAGTAGACAAATCTAAATTATTCAATGAGACATATATATATATATATATATATATATATATATATATATATATATATATATATATAATGCAGTGTTACATTAGAACATGCATATACCCACTAGAAAACGATCCATCAGGTGAGAAATCACGATGCTACTAAAATATTTTTATTCCGAAATATATTATTATTAATTATTTTATTATTAAAATATTTTATTCCGAAAAATATCTTAAAACATAATTTCACACACACACACACACACATATATATATATATATATATATATATATATATATATATATATATATATATATATATATATAAGCTCAAACACTAATATTATAATTACGTTATAATTTATTACGTTGGAATCCTAATCATGATCCAATTAAAAGAAGCTTTTTGAATTTGTAGGTGATGAACTGGATCGTGATTAAGTCTCAGATGTGTCTCCAATGTTTCATCCAATTCACCTCTCGACTCTTCCGGTGTACCCATACCCGATTTCCCTCTTAAAACTGAGCCCCTATTGAGCGGGTTGCACATAACCCCTTCATTGGCATTGGGCATTATTTCTAACTTAGACCCCCACAAGGCTAGTGGTGGAGATGTGATACCAGCTATTGTCTTGAAGAAATGCGCGCCTGAACTGGCACCCGCTCTCTCCAAATTGTATAACTACTGCCTCAAGGAATCTTGTTTTCCAGACTGCTGGAAATACTCAACGATTGTTCCTGTCTTTAAGAAATCTGGCGATCCTTCTGACTCTTCTAATTACCATCCTATCAGACTCCTATCCCTCTTCGGTAAAGTCTTCGAAGCCCTAATTGACACCGAGGGGGTTAACCAACTTACATCCCATATCTGCTCTCAAACAAGCAATATGGTTTCCGCTTTGCTCGATCTACAGCTGATGTGCTTACGGCCATCACTGAAATTGTCTACCAAGTTCTTCAAAATAACGGAGAAGCTCGTGCCGTGGCCCTAAACATCTCCAAAGCGTTTGATAGGGTTTGGCATGCCGGCCTTCTTCGTACTCTCCAGTGTTATGGTCAATTGTTTGACCTAATACAATCATTCCTATCAAACCATGAATTGAA
Source organism: Acanthosepion lycidas (assembly GCA_963932145.1). Lineage (NCBI taxonomy): Eukaryota > Metazoa > Mollusca > Cephalopoda > Sepiida > Sepiidae > Acanthosepion > Acanthosepion lycidas. The sequence goes on from OZ010597.1 coordinate 25,924,679, forward strand.
AGTCGTTCTCAACGGATTCTCTTTCAGCTTCTTTCCCACGAACGCATGTGTTCCTCAAGGTTCCATCCTAGACCCCACTCTGTTCCTTATCTTCATCAACGACCTTCCTGACGCCATAGATTCCCAAGTTGGCATCTACGTCGACGACACTGCAATTTACTCATGCCTCAAAAACAAATCTAATGTCGCTGACAAAACTAACGTAGCCGTTCCTCTCGAAAAGGACCTCCAATCGATTGTGAATTGGGGCAGGAATTGGCTGGTTAACTGTAATGCCTCAAAAACAAAACTGCTCTCCATTAATCACCACAGAGATCCTTCCCTGCCCTCCATTAGTATGTCTGACGCTCAACTCCAGATCACATCTCTGTGGCTGCTCGGTCTCACGTTGACTACTGACCTGAGATGTCTACAAATCAACCATTCGCCCTTGCATGGAGTATTGCAGCCATATATGGTCTGGAGACCCCTGTTTGCCTCGGGGTTGCCGCTCTCTGTCGTTTTTACAAATTGTCATAGGCCGGTAAATGTTATTTAATACTGTTTATTATAAACAAAGCATTTCCTTAAGTACTTGTATCTATGAAAAGAATGTTAAACATAAAAATGTCTTTATATATATATATATATATATATATATATATATATATATATATATATATATATAAGTAACGAAAGTCTTAGTAATCCATATAGATAATCCCAAGGAGGACGAAATCCTGAGAGCTCAATGTTAATTAAGAGCGAATAATTTAATTTAAAGAAAAACAAACCCCTTTAATAAATTATAATAAATAAAGGCTTAAAGAGAAAAAGAAATAAAGAGTTTTTCTTTAAATTATATATATATATATATATATATATATATATGGTTGCTTTTTATTAGTTTTATCATTAATTACTGAACGCAGACAACCTACTTTAACTGACTTTTAATGCACAATAATTCAAGTTAATGGCAAAATCTGCTAAACCTATTTTAAGGTAAAACAAAATTACGAAATTAAACGCTTTCATATTTTAAAAAAATCTATGTAAAAAGTTTGTTTATGTGGAAATTTCCCCTTTTTCTTCTCCGCGTGCGAATGTCCCAGTCCGCTATGATAAGATTATATAAATCTATCATCCAGTCAGAACAATCAATTAGAATATTTTGTTTCTTTTTTAATCGAGTTCATCCCAAGCAATTCAGTAATGCCACTGTGACGCAAGTGGTTACTGGATGTAAAAGAGTTAGAAACAGGAACAATAAGTAATCAGGAGGACAGCAGATGGCAATTGACATTGCATTTAGATTTTTCTACCTTAAACTTGGTTGCAACGCATGGAACCGGAAGGGAGTTCTACGGGCGGGAAATGCGATAAAAGAAACTGTTAACATAGAATTTACGGTTATACGTAGCCAGCTCAACTGTAAATTGGTGTGACCTCGTCGTCATTTAATTCTTTGGGCTTAGGCAGCCTAGTAAAGAACTCAACGGAACTCAACGAAAGTCTTGTCACCCACTCACCATAAAAGTAATGAGAACAATAGAAGAACAAGTAATTCAGTAATACGGTAATACATGTACTGGATTCAGTTTATTTACTTTCATCGACGCTGTCGCACATTGAGAAGGTCTGTATGAACAGCATCATTTTCGTATGAGCCATCGGAAAAAGAAAATTATATTATGACAAGACTTTCGGACTACCCTTTATCTATAGAAAAGGCAAAGGAAGACAACATTCCAACGGTTAGAAAAAGACTGAAGCCGAGATGCCAGATCGTGGCCAACAATATTGCTGATTCTTCTTTGGATTTTATCAAGGAGATAGATAGATAGATAGATAGATAGATAGATAGATAGATAGATACGAGGAACACCGGACTATATGTGGCAATAATATTCTAAGCAATGGACGAATGGTATACTTATATATATGTAAGATAGACCGTGGAGAAACAAACGCTATAACGTACAAATGTCACAATGTAGCAATTCTGACCTCTTCACGCCACTTTGCAGGTAATGTTCGGCTTATATTAGAAACGTATGAATTAATCCTCAGTTTCAGTTAATAGAACGAGAGTGTCGTCTAAGTTCTCGCTCGTGGAACTCTCTTCCGGCTTCTTTCTTCTCAGTCAACTTCGATCTTGAAATATTTAAATGCAATGTCAGTTGTTAACTTCTGTCTTCATAATTCCCACTCTTTTATTGTTCTCTTACCATAATAATCTTCTCCTTTTTTTCGCATATTCTCTCACATTAATTAAACCATTGCGTCTTAGTGGTTTCATTGTCTTATTGGGGGCGAGATGATTCAGAGAGAGCAAGAGAAGCATCGAGCCAAAATTGAAATTTCGCAATGCCTAAACAATCCATTAGCAGTCATACATACTGATTGTTTAGTGTTTGTTATTGACAAGTAGATGTGCGGGTGGTGTAATAGATAACGGTTCAGAAAAAGAAATAAAGAGTTGGGTTCTAATTCCAGTTGGATTCGTTACACTCACTCACGCGCAAATTCTCTTCGGTAAGGTATGAATTCATCTTTCTCCCCAAGTATGGGTAAAATAGTATCGCGCGTATCTGGATATATCCTTGTTATTTTAAGAAAATTGTTAATGCGATATTCACTCGCAAACAAAGACGTATATCTAGAATTCTTACAACTTGAACATTACAATGTTTCAAGTTCAAAAAACCTACAAGGTGTTGATAAAAATAAATCAATCGACTGTTATGGGAAAAATCTTTTGAAAATTATTATTGGTGTAGATTGACTTGTTCGTGAACAAATAAAATCAAATTGATAATTTTAGTATATCTGTATGTTTGGACGTTTTCGTGGTCACTGTTCGGCTTTAACGCTCATTATCTTGAAATTACACTCGACCTGCCTTGAAACGCATATCATCTACGTACTATGTTCCTTTAGGACGTTCAAGATCATGCCCCCCCCCACAATATTCTATTCTTGGTCACTCTTAGCAAGATTTGTCTCCTCATCAGTCCCCTTACTATTCTTTTCCGTGCCATCCATTCATAAAAAAAACCTTTATTTTTTTCTCCGCAGTTTCTATCTTCAACTCTAACCTTCAGTATGTCATCCGGATGTTAAATTCTTCAAGCCCGTTTTCGTAATTATTCGCTCCAGAATTTTCAACAGTCTCTTTCTGATTGTAAGTGGAAGTGTCCTTAGCGTTCCTATTTTGCGTAAAACTTTCTCGTTGTTCATATGTTCTGTTCATGTCATTCTCGTCATTCTCATCATCCTCCTGTAGGACCATTGCGATCTATCCGCAATTCCAGCATCCAACATTTCTCGAAAAGCTTTCTCCGCCATTTCTCTCTTTTATTTAACGGAATTCGATATGATCTGAGCTTGATTGTGTGTTCTCCGATATCTGTCTTCCTTTGTACTGCCTGCGTCCTAACCAGCTCTTGCGAGTATTAAATTCCCCAAGCCTTTCTTCCTCATTAACAGTGCCAGAATTTTCAAGAGTCTCTTTTGACTGTAAGTATAAGTTACCTTAGCGTTTCCATTGTTTTTATAACTACTCCGTTGCTCACAGATTCAATCCCTGTTATTTTCAGCATCCTCCTGTATAAACTTTGCGAACTTTCCATAAATCAAGCATCCAATAATTATCATAATTCTCTATAACATCTAGTATAATCTAGGCGGAGGAACTGACCTTTAAAGGCACCTGCATCAAAGCTTTTATATTTTTCGTTAATCAGACTAGTGCCCCTTTTTTGCTGTCCTTCTGCCATTTCTCCATTTCTCACGATCTCAAAAGTCTATCCCGGCTGACGTGGCTAATTCTCAATCAGTCGCGTTTTGCCCGAGATCTTGGCTAACCTGATAGGCACCCAAGCTGTGTTATGTTTTTGAACTGTTGCCGATAATAAGAACAACTCTTCGTCTTCGGAAGAAAAATTCCCGAGAAGGGAATATACTAATCCCCTCTTCTCATTAGATAATTCTAATGTACCTGCCCATGTGACTGCCGTACGGGTAGGTATCTATATATTGTATACCGTAATCACTTTCATCCGTTCTCCCGTCTCGTTTCGTGTTTACGTCCAATTCACGTTGAAACACAGATTCCCGTACGATCAACGAAATGACCGTTGAGCCTCATCAATACCTAGATGGGTGACCGTTTCAGAATATCAGGTGCTGTAAGTTTTGATGTGCGGGTGATGGAGTGGATAATGACCCGGAATTTTTAATTGGAGAGCCGAGTTTGAATTCCCGTTGGATTCGTTATATTCATTTACACGCAGATACCCTTGGGAAAGGGATGAATCCACACGTTCTCCCCGCTATGGGTTAATTAGTAAGACTTCTATCATTAAACCATTGTTACCTCTAAACGTTCTTGCAATCTACAGGGTGCCGAGTAAAAAAAACGGTAAATCCAGAAATAAATTTATTTAGCTATCATGATTCATGCACAAACTGGACAGTCATCGTAGATGTTCGAAATGTTTGCCTGAATGTTCAACACAAAGTTGTAAGAATAACAAGGCAGTAGCTTTATGCGAGGTCATGAATATTCAAGAAATTTATTCAAATTTATTCAAAGTCAATTATTCCTGAAAGATAACACAGTGATAATAAAATGTCCGCATTTTTACTGGGTACTCTGTAGTTGCCAGTCTTTAGCTGTCAAAATGTGGTTATCAGATTCAGTCACTGACTTGTTTTATTTGCTAAGGCCAGTCAGAAGTTGAAGTGTCATCAATCAGAGTTTAATTTAAAGTCTTTGTTGAATAGATCCATTCATGAAATATAAGAATTCTGTAAACTACCAATGCTAACTTTTGATTGGATTTTATAGATGACTTTTAGTGAAGGGAGTTTTTCTAGGAAAAAAATGTGAAAATAAAAGTAAATAAGACTTTCGATTAATATAGTACTACAGGGTACCCAGTAAAAAAAAAAACAAAAACAATGAATTCAGAAACTGAACAATCATCGTAGATTTTCGAAATGTTTGCATGGATATTAAACCCAAAGTTGTAAGCGGGGTAACCAGGAGGAGGCAGTAGCTTTGCGGATAATGTCTAGAGGAATCTCATTCCAAGCTTCAGTTAAGTTCTACTTCAATGAATCAATGTCGACGATGTCACGACGAAGGTTTTGCTTGTGAGTTAAGAATATAATCTACATAGATACATTCAGATCTTGTTTGGAATCGTTTATTTTGTTTTACGGCATATCAATCTCAATTGGTTATTCAATACCGACAAAATGGTTAGAATAAGTTCGTATGAACAAAATATATATTATTTGTAAGAAATGTATCTATTTTCGTAAAGTGGATTTTTGTCGAGAGTTAAAAATACTGCTGGCCTGGTAATTTGTTTTTCAAAAATACATTGTTAAAATCTATTTTTATACATTCATAATGTTTTGACAGCCAGCCAGCACGGTCGAGTAATGGATAGCGGCTCGGATTGAGGAATCGGAGAGCCAAGTTCGAATTCATTACATTCACTTAAATGCTAATACCCTTGGGGAATGTATGAATCCTCTTCTTCTCCACCCAGCTTGGTAAATAAGAGAACAGACCGGGTTCTATAGCGTTGGATGGCAACTGATCTACCAGAAAGAAATAGCGACCTACTGCGGGAAAAAATCTGCCTCGTCAGCGATGTATCGAAAGATGCAAGATCGCCTAAGCGTGTATTACACATAGCACATAATTGATTCAATCTTTTGATCCTAGTTTGGAGGTTAACTGTTTGCCCATAGTTTGAACCCTAACAAGTGCTACCACTACTTCAGATATGGTCTTTTAGAGGGTCACTGAGATGAACCAATAAGAGCTGGTATATTTTCATACTGTTGCTTTAGATTGCCTGAAAGTGTTGACAAGCCATAAAAAACGAATCAATCATGGCTCATTGCTCTACAATATTTATTAGCCGACTTGAATTTAGTGGGTGAATCGAACATCCTTACAGTTTACTTTCCCCCTCATAATGAATTCTTTCTCCAGAGTAGGTGATATCTATCTAATCGTTTCTGTTTGATATCTGGTGACTCTCAAAGGAAACATCATTCCTTCTAACTTCATTTCACAACCGTCTGCCTGGCTCACCCCTAAATCCCGGCTTTTAATCTTCCATTCTCTATACCTAATCGCTTCATTCTTTTCGAATTTAATATTGATATGATCGATCCTGTATCAATAAACGCTGATATATTCGTTTTCTTTAGTTTTCCTTTACAAGTCATAAGCTCTTCTTCGGAGATCATCTCCACTGCGCAGAGCAATTTTCTTCCGCTTTGTATTTTTAATGTGAATTGCGTTTTTTTCTTTATTGATCTTTCCTTCAATCTCCCGCCAAGTCGGTCTTTTATTTATCTCCAAAACCTCTTCCAGCTACTTTGAAGTAGCGCCCTCCAAGAGATCGTTTACCAACTTGATCATATCTGTTTAGGAGAGATCATACGTGATGTAACAGTAACATTGTCCATTTACAAAAACCACTAAACTAATTGTTTCTTTTACTTTCTTTCTTTTTTTTTTCCTTTTTCAGATAAGACGTTTAGCCATCTTGACACCATTTGACGTAAGAATCACTGAAAAGCCACAGAAAAAAGCTAGAAAGAGAACAGTTTAAAATCATTTATTGTCAGCCCCGCTATGTCTTCGCAACTGATTAAAGATGAGAGGAAAAAGCCTTCAGTAATGGTACGAACATTTTTTTCTGGCTTCCATTTTCAAAGTCCATTCAAGAACCATCAAGAGAACGATCAATAAGTTTAAAAAAGAGGGAACAGTCCTTTTTGTGCTGCTTCTCAATGTTGCTTGTCTTTCGTATTCTTTTATTTGCTGGAAATTTTTTTAGTTTTTGTGGGCCCGGGGGTCCTGTCTCGTCATCGCTTCTTTGGGGTGATCACTCTGTGCTCTTTCGGCCTTTTTTTCTGAGTGGCCTCTTCGGTTACGGGATTATATATATAAAAAAAAGGTGTGTATACCCCAGGGTCAACGTCAGTCAGTCAGAAAGCAGGGATCGACTTCAGTTACTCTGGAGCAAATATAAACGTGAGTGGTTGCTCAGGATCACCGTCGTCACTTCGGTCCTAAGCGATCAGTGCTTGGTCGTGTACCTAACAAGACTCAAGTTTTGTTGAGAAGCTATGGTTTTTCTGTTGCTGCTTCACTGGAAATTTAAAACCATGCGAATTCTCCTGTCGGAAATAATGATCAAACTCCAGAGTACGATTGAATATAATGTACTTATTATCAAATAGAAGAAATGATAAAAAAAATCTAAAATAAAATAAAACAAACGGAAAAATTTATGTGACCATGTTCAATCTTTTGATTTGAGAGTACTTACAAACTTGGTGTGTGTTCTTCGGCTATATACAACAATAATAGCAAAATTATGTTCTCACAACCATTAAATCATAACATAACTTCGAGAATTCTGTCACATTTTAGTTTCAAAAATCTGTCGGTTGCTGTTTGCTGTTACTGATGGCTGACTTTCCACTCTCTCATATCAACGCTTTGGTACCTCGACCTTACGAATTTAAGCACATGAGGAATGGCATCACTTGAGGAATTCCAACCGCAGCAACAACTAAAATGGATATCACATGTAACTCGAATAGAAAATTAAAACATAATCAAGATATTGGTATTCCACACTACTTCAAAAAAAGGTTAGGAAGGAAACCTCCACCCATGCGGCAGAGCCATCACACTACTCGACTTGAGAAACGTATTTTCCTGTTTTAAAGAAATGTTTCATAAATTTCAAACGACAACAGTAATGGCTGCTGGGTAAATGAATTCCTTTTTTATGAAAATGGCTAATATTATTATTATTAAGATTATCAGATCCCTGTTTTATAATCCAGTTACCTGCTATATTGATAACTAGATCTTATAATGAGAAGTGATTCCTGTGTGCCATAGCGGCTGAACAAAGTGTACCAAGGGGAAGATTACGGTTTCAGCTGGAATTTTTGTACTAGCACGAAGGCTTCAATGCCGGCTACCACAGTGGAAGAAGCCTTAGTGCCATTTTTCTTTTTTCTTTTTTTACAAACGGGAAGATTACAAATTTGATTCCAAGTGCCATCCTGAAAAAAATCACGAAATATTTCCCAGTCAGTGCGTTGGTAACAAAAGCATGTCTTGTTAATAGTTGGATCTTGCCTAAAGGGCGTGCGGATAAAAAAAGAATATATATATATATATATATATATATATATATATATATATATATATATATACTACCGCGTAGTCAGAGTAGCCAAGAGAACAGAGTTGCAAAGCATGACTTGAATCCGGATAGGAGGTAAAAAAAAGAACAGATCAAAAACAATGTTTGTTAGAGTTAATACTATTTGAATGAGAGAGTAAGTAAATAATTGAGAGGTTCAAGGTGTGGATGCAGGCATAATCAGAGACATTAGAGTGATGAAGCAGTACATAGAATCACAGAGGGTACTATGTGACAAGTATTAAAAAAATAGAAGGAATTCAAAGAACGCAAGCCAAAAAAAAAACAAGACGATTTGAATAATAGAAAAAAATGTGGTCTATGTACCGTATTTTCCGGCTTACTAGACGCTGCGACTCGGAAGACGCTCCCTAATAAAATAAAAATAAATTTCTAACAAAAAAAATGTCATTCTCATACAACAACACATTCACCATGCGTCCCTCACATGATGGCGTCACGTATAGTGTACATTAATCACTCGTCCGATTTTGTTTGTATGGCAATGGCATACTAGTCAAGACCAGAAAGGCTCCCGCCGCTGCTAGTAAACAGAGCATCTTTAAGCTTGTAAGTTTTCTAGTCTTGCAAAGTCTTCAGGAAGGTTTTAGCTTTGGAAATATTTGTAACAGCTAAGTACTGAGGTTACATCATGTAAAAGGCTGAATTAGTTAGCTAACATTATAATTCAACATATATATCCACGACCCTATCAGTCAAGCCAATTAGGTGGCCCTCCAAACTTACTTGAGCCTGAGCGTTGCTTTACATTCGTCTTGAAAGGCGCACACGTATTTTTCAGGAAATTTTTAAAGAAAAAAGTGCGTCTTGTAAGCCGGAAAATACGGTAATAGCTGCTGAAATGTTCTCAGGTCGACCTACTTTCTAACTCTGATCAACTATCAGATGATATTTTATTTCGGAGTTGATACTTTTGTACAAAGAATGCATATACATGAATAGAACTTTACTTAGAAGACAAAAAACAACATACATCAATGTTTATTCTTTAGTTTCAGTTTGGAAATTTTCGTTTGAAAGGTGAAACAGAAAAAAAAATCCTTGTTCATAAATTTACGAAATGCAGCTTGTAAAGTTCAAGAAACAAAATGTTCCAGCATCTATTCAAATTCATCTTTCTTTTATAAATACTTAAATCTTTTAGGAAGTTATTGAGTATAGCTCTCCACAATGTCCTTTCGTCCGGTTCTTTACCATAACTGCTTTCTCAGACCAATGGTCAAAACAGGCTGTGAGAAGATTGTCCAGCATTCACCGCTAAGACATTAAAACTGTTCTTGTAATGTCGCTACAACTTTATGCTCTACGAAGGAGTCAACATCTATTGTTTTTATAACATTATATTTAAAATTCAGCTAAGACACCGACATATACGTTAATCTTGGGAAATATATATCTCTCTCTAAATATACCATTTGACTTACGCGCAAATACCCTTGGAAAAGGTATGACCCCATCTCTTCTCTCCCCAGCTATGGGTTAATTAGTAAGACTTGTATCTCTAAATTTTTAGTATCTCAAAAAAAAGTTGCATACAAAATATTTACATTTCGGCATTAAATAACCCATAGGGGTGTTGATATGCCGCTAAAACAAAAACAACCAACCAACCACCTCGGTCACTTTAACCTAAACTTCTTAATTTTCCGTCCTTTGTAGCTTTTAATAATTTTTGTCTTTTTGTTCCGCCATCCATTTACTCAAGCTCTCTAAATAGGTTATGCGTGGTTTTCCTCTGTCATGCCTTCAATCTGCCCTGTGAGTAGAATAGTTTCCAAGCCAGCTTTCCTCATTATGTGCCGTAGAAATTTCAACTGACTCTTCTTGATGTTATATATAAGTATCCTTTAGTTTCCATCTTCTCTAAAACTTCATCATTGCTCATATGTTCGCACCATGGTATTCTCAGCATCTTTCTGTAAAACCACATTTCTGTTGCCTTAAGTCTTTTCTTCATCTGTGAAAAGATTGTCCAGAATTTACTAAGACGTTAAATCTACTCTTCTGATGTCGCTACAACATTATGCTCTACGAATGAGTCAACATCTATTGTTTTTTATAACATTATAGTTAAAATTCAACGAAAACACCGACATATACGATAATCTTAGGAACTATATATCTCTAACTAAATGTACCTCATCAATAATTATTTATTTTATGAGATTACGCAGATGACCTTGCTTTGTTGTTAGACACGATAGATAAAGTTACCAAACTTCTCTATCTCATCGAAGAAGCAGCTAGCTAGATTGGTCTCTACATTAATGCTGGCAAAACACAATTTATCAGCTACAACAAAGAAGGAGAAAAGTTGAAAAACAGCAGCATCAAGTCCGTCCAAGAATTTGTTCACCTCGCCAGTAACATCCAGTCAACGGAGAGAAATATCAATATTCGCAAAAGCAAGGCCTAGGGTATCGTTAATGGTCTGAACACCATCTGGAAGTCCCCCAATATCTTGACAATCTTAAGAGGGACTTTTTAAAAGCTACCGTAGTAACTGTCTTGCTCTACGGCTGAACAAGATGGGTACTGAAGAAACACTAAGAAGTATCACTTGACAGAACATACACAAGGATGTTACGAGTTACATTGGGCATCAGCTTGAAGAAACGCCCAACAAAGAAACGCCTATATGAATAAATTCCTCCTATCTTAGTTAGGTTAAGAGAAAGGAGGCTTCGGCTAGCTGATCACTCCTGGAGAAGTCTGTCAGAACTTGTGAGTGACACCCTCCTATGGAATCCACTGTGCGGCAAAAGATTGGTTGGAAGACCTCATCACACCTCATCATTGACCAACTTCTAGATGACTCTGGATGCCAACTGGAGGACCTGCCGACGACGATGTCTGACAGAGAGGGTTGGAAGGAACGAGTCAGGAGAATTCGAGAAGAATTCTCAACCTGATGCTGATGATAGAAAATTAAGACATAATCGAGATGTTGTCTTCCTACACTACTTCAAGAAAAGGTTAGGAAGGAAACCTCCACCCATGCGGCAGAGCGATCATACTACTCGACTTGAGAAACTTATTTTCCTGTTTTAAAAAAATATTTAATAAATTTCAACCGACAGCAGTAATGGCTGCTCGGTAAATGAATTCCTTATAGGAAAATGGCTAATATTATTATTATTAAGATTATCATAGCCCTGTTTTGTAATCCAGTTACACGTACTCTTTAATTATTTAGTGTGTTGGATACTTCGATATTAAATGTATAAAGTTTCTTATGTATGTGTGAAGCGTCCACAGTCTTTTTTGTTTTGATGTGAAAAGTCTATGTCATACATTTCGAAAGGAGGAAAAACAGGAAGAGAGTTACTTTAAGGATTCGCGTTATTTTTCTACTATCTGGGCTGCTGCTGATACTATATTTATTAAGGGCTGCTGCTGATACTACATTCATTAAGGGCCGCTGCTTATAATTATCTTTATTAGGTTACATCTTAGACGCTTCCTTTTTCTGACATGTTTACTCCTTAGTATCCTTATAACAAGGTAACTTGTTATTGGCATATACTGAAGTTTTTAAATTTCAAGGCGACAATTTGGAATAGATTGCTGTGTGTTATTCTAGTCCTTATTAAATTTCTCAGGCAGGAACATTTGTCAAGAGGACAGGTGTGACCTCTAATTGGACAGGTCAGAGCATATGTTTTTTGATTTCGTTTCCGACGGATATGTCAACCGAATATGTTTTGGGTTAAGGAGCAATGGCTCTGAATAAAATGCTATAAAATCAAAACATAAAGATTTGGTTATTTAACCTCGACTTTAAACAATGGAAAATTGAGTTATTTTGGTGTGTGAAGAGTTTGATATGTGGACGGAGAATTATGCATAAATTCAGACTCTATGGGAAGAAAGGGGTTTATATCCTCAGCATCCTTCTGCGGCCCTGCATATATATTGCCTTCATCTGTGGGGAAACTTACCAGCATTGTCCATACATGAGAACTGATATTATATAAAATAGTCCAGTATACTTTTCTTTGTTTCTGGTTTCTTAATACTTTGCTTTGATTTTGGAAGTCATCTTTCGTTATTCCAAGCCACCTTCTGACTTCGATGTTTTGGTCTCTCCAATTCATAGTTTGTGTCTTAGGCACTTCGTTTTGCTGACAACCATACATTCTGTCTTCTTACACTTGATGTTTATCTCTATCTGCTCGCTTTCCTTCATTATCTTCTGTAGCAGATCCTGTAGTTCTCTTTTTGTATTTACTGTCAACACCGTGTCATCTTCATATCTAATTTGGTTAAAATGCTGACCATATGAATCGTCATAGGACATCTAATTCTCCTAGGATTAATTCACCGTAAATGTTAGATAACTCTGCAAGAAAACGCATTCCTGTCTTAAGCCTTTTTCTATTTTTGTCAATTTACTGAATTCCTTTTCTAAGCATATGCAGGTGATTTTCTACTAATGTAAGTTCTGGAGTTCTGGATTATTCTAATATTCTTCCCAGATAATTCAAACATACCTATTTGCCTCAGGTCACAAGATATATGTATATTATCTTAAATAGAGAGAAACCTGCCTACATACAGAAACGCAAAACCAAGTGTCTCATTCAACATATCTTTCTTATTCTCCCTCCCTCCTCTGGCTTTCTTTCTCTTTACACACACACAAACACACAGACACACACACACACACACACACACACATATATATATATATATATATATATATATATATATATATATATATGAAAGTAAGTTTGAGCACGTAGATGTAGACAGAGATGTGCAAAATTAAGCGAACTCCTATGATAATATTTTGAAAAAATCTCTTTTTTTTTTGCCTCTGTCAACAAATCTTAGTTAAACTATATATTCATTCACGAAAAAAATCTTTATTAAATCAATTACATCCACTTTCAAATCTTTTCAGCAAACTGGAATAAAAATATTAATTAAAAATTAAGCTGTGCAAAAGTAATTGAACCTTTACATTTAATATTTGGTGACTGCTCCTTTTGAGCTTACAATGTCAACCACTCTTTTCCTAAAAATTTTAAGACGTTTCTGGCAGAAGTGAGTGCCTATTTTTTACTATTCTTCTTAGCAAAATTCCCACAATTGCTCGATTTTACCTGTCTTTCTTGAATGCACTGCCTTCTTTCACTTGAATCACAGATTTTCATTTCAGATCAGGAGTTTGACTAGGCAAACTCAAGGCTTGAAATTTCTTTTTACGAACCCATTCTTCTGTGGATTTGCTTTGATGCTTCAGGTCAATGTCTTGTTGGAAGTTCCATCCCTGACCTAAACCTAGCTTTTGAACTGAGGACAAGACGCATTCGTTCAAAATCACTTGGTTTCTTTCAGAGTCCAATGTGTACTATTTTGCCCGTACAAGTTACAGCAAAGCACCGCCAAATCATAATGCCGTCACCGCCATGTTTAATGGTTGGTAGCAAATTCTTCTCTTTGTATTAGGAGTACGCCAGATATACTACCTTGTGTTCCTACCGAAAAGATCTATTTTGGTTTCATCCGACCATAAAACCTTCAACCAGATTTTTTCTAGCTTATTAGCAAGCTTGTGCTATTTCGTAAGCAGTGGCTTTTTCTAGGCATTCTGCCATGAAGATAGACATTGTTCAGATTTAATTGCATTGTAGATGTATGCACATTGATTCTGAATTTGTCCAATGAGCATTAGAGGAACAAAAAGTTCATAGCAGACTTTGCTTGGGCTACCTAAACTAGATGCCTACTTACTTTTGCAGTTATTTTTCGCGGACAGCCATTTCTTGATTGTGATGGCGTCATACTAATTATAAATCATACTAATTATAATATTATATTATTATATATATGGCGTCATTCTAATTATAAATCATACTAATTATAATATTATATTATTATATATATGGCGTCATTCTAATTATAAATCATACTAATTATAATATTATATTATTATATATATGGCGTCATTCTAATTATAAATCATACTAATTATAAATAATTTGTTGCACGGTGAAGAAGTGCATTCCATATCGTTTTGACAGATTTCTGTAGCCTTCTCCATCATTATAGGTTTCAAAAATGAAATTTTATAAAAGGTTCAGGAAGTTCTTTTGATCGTTGCATATATATATATATATATATATATATATATATATATATATATATATATATATATTAATTTAGTCTCTAACTGCACACTTTTATATACACAATAAGTTATATTCTTTAACTGCAGTAGACACAACTTAACAAAAAATGAACACTCGCCATTTTGATTTTTACATGTGCAAAAAAGCATTATTTATAAAGGATGTTTCAATAACTCGGACCGATTTTAAATGCGAATTAAGTTTAAGCGTTTAATTATTATTTTTCTTTTTCTTTCAGATTTGGCGGATATTTGGACGATATTACTTTTCACACATAATTGCCACAAATTAAATAACATGATCCAATAGAGAAATAGATTTTCATCAATAACATTGATTTATTTACCGCTGACTTTGTTCCAACTTAATGAAACACCATTATGTATAATCCGTCTTAATGAAACACCCTTTACTTGCAACCATGGAAAACAAAAATAAAATATGTAAATGTAAGGGTTCACTTAGTTTTGCACATAGC
>OZ010597.1:25942057-25997171 GCA_963932145.1 Acanthosepion lycidas
AATATGGTCTAATGTTAATTATGTTTTATGAATATGTCCTGAAGATGGTCTATTAGACCGAAACGTCCGACATTGACATTATATTAACATTAAAACAGCATAATTACATATTAGGATTTTTGTTTGTTTTTTCCGTATATTTTTCTTCATACTGTCGGATCTATATCCATATATTTGCTTACATATATATATATATATATATATATATATATATATATATATATATATATATATATATATATATAGACACATGGTTTCATTAAATGTATCGGAGATATTGATATCGTAACGGTGCTAAAGAAAGCAGAATAAAGCCGCTTGATACAGATTGACCTTACACTTTGTCGCACAAAGACGTTAAGTTATAACGTTCTCCCTCACTTATGTTGTTTATTGTAGTACTTTAATGGAAAGTGTGTAGCATGTGGTCGCCATCCCACACCACAGAATTTCCGTCAATGGCTATGGTTTTCACAACAGTTTTTGGCCAAATACAACAAGACCGATAACTACCATATCTTCAGGATCTCGCCCCTAGCGATGTTTCACTCTTCATATATCAAAACCCACTTGAAAGGAACAAGATTTGAACACGTCGAAGAAATCTGAGAGAATGTGACGAAGCAGCTGTTCGCTATATCAAATAAAGGAGATCCAGTGTTGTTTCTGTCAATGGAAATGACGTTGGAAAAAAGTGTGGGTCTTTAGAAGGGAACTACTTCGAAGAATAAATGCCGAATCTATAATGTTATATGTTGTAGTTTTCTTTCGATAGCAGCAGACCTGATAATTTTTTACCAAACCTCGCATATATATATATATATATATATGTGTGTGTGTGTGTAGAGAGATAGAGACGGACAGACAGGCAGAGAAAGAGATAGAGGTGTAAGATAGAGAAAAAGAAGTGCTACTCGATTCGTGAACGCGTCAGATATCACCTTAATGGATATGCGTGCGAAGCGTCGATTCTATTACACCTGTTTAAGAATTTTTCATCTTCAAACGAAACCTCTTTCCCAAGGCTCCCTCCAAAAATAAATTAATAAAAAGATAAATAAATAGAAACATCAGATTCCTAAACTCCGATCGGATAAAAATCAACCTTCTTCTACCCATTAATAAAAAAGAAATATATTTTTCAGATTCACTTCTCCTTGACCTTTGATATAATGTTTCCAACTTGATATTATTGGCAAATACAGAAACTTTCCAATGTTGAATCTCGCTATCGTAACTTAGAGCTCTCGCATCTGGACGCACGCCAGACCATGGCATCTAGATTCCTAATATTAAATTCTTTGT
Source organism: Acanthosepion lycidas (assembly GCA_963932145.1). Lineage (NCBI taxonomy): Eukaryota > Metazoa > Mollusca > Cephalopoda > Sepiida > Sepiidae > Acanthosepion > Acanthosepion lycidas. The sequence goes on from OZ010597.1 coordinate 25,943,363, forward strand.
TTGATTATCTTTAATATAATTCCGTAATAAGTACAATGAATTATTTCTGATGTTAGTAGACAACAATATTAATATCAGAAGCTAATATATCTTTATGTTTCTCAATTCGTTGTGTAATAGAGAAGGTCTCGGGACACTTAATAAAACTTTCTCTTTGATTCTTCGTGTTCACTCACAATACAGTTGATGTAAATTTGCATATGAATTTGGTTTCGTCGATTTGACCATTCAGTGCTGTTCAGTTTGCAAGGCTTTGTCTGTGTGTTCACGTGCGCGCGCGCGTGTGTGTGTGTCGACAGATAATAGCTAGATTGCATCCAAAGAGAACAATAGAGACATTCCTCTTTTATGAACCACGTCCTTTGAAAAGGTGCACGATAATGGTAAATGGCAATGCCAATGGTAAAAGTAATATTAGTCGTTTCCTTGTAAGGAAACTTTCGGCATTAAAAGATCTAGCAGGCGGTGCTACTGGAGTTGGTCTTTTCTTCACTCCATTGCTATTGACCGGCGATAAATGTGTAAATGTTGCGTTGCAGCTCAGACCAGACATTAGTTTCCTTTACAGGGTGCAGTTTCTTTCAGTCAAACGCTTGTGGCTTAAAAATTACCCTTCGGACTGACCGTAACCCACGAATGATGAACAAAGCAATTTCAAGTAGTAAACCAAATTTATTCTTAGGTAGTAACTTACTGCGTTAAGCGAGCGAAGTAGAGATTAGACGTGAGGAGGGTACAGAGCTCAGCGGCTGTCGTCTGTGTCCGACCTTCAGCGAAGCCCGCTTCGTTCCTTCTGTTTTCCTTTTCGCGGAATGGTCAATTTCATAAACAACAGTTTTCTTTGTCCTGTCATCTTCGTCTAAAAAAGTAATTAATCTTCCTTCAATCGCTTTCTCTCAGTCTGAGCCTCTTGCTGTTGTACTTTGAAGTTCACTCCAGTTACTGATAACCATCAGTCGAAAGTAAATGTCCCGTATCGAGTTGTTTAAAATTTAACATGGCCTTAGCATGACTCATATTGCTACATAATATGTGTTTTTCTCATTCGAAATGTAATGGTAATATTAAGCCGTTAACCTATATGGAAACGTTTCGTATTTGTTGGCATAGCAGCCAGTGCTATTGGAGTTCCTTCCGCTTTATTCTTCAATTTTTGACTATTTGGGCTGAAATTGTGGTATCTCTTCATCTCATTTCCAGTGGTTATGTAATAGCCGCTTTCTTATGAGGAAAAACTCCGCATTCATTGACCGAACAGCCAGTATTTTTTTATTGTGATCACCCCATGTAAGGCAATAAAGTCACTGAGATACAAGGGGTTACTGGGTGTGGAAGAATTAGAAACAGAAACATGACTAATAAGCGAGAACAAGAAAAGTAATCAGGAAAACAGTAGATAGCGATTGACATAGCGTTTACATTTTTTTTATTTTAAAGTTGCTTGAAAAGCATGGATCCGGAAGAGAGTGCTACAAGCGTGAAGTGCGAACAAAGAAACTGTTAGTATAAAAAGTTCGCTTACATCTACCCAACTCAACTGTAAATTGATGAGAACCTGCTTCCATAAGTTTTAGGTGCCATAGCGAAGTTCTGGCCCGAAAAATTACCATACTATTTATAGAAAAGACAGAGTGGAAACCTTACGGCGGTGGGAAAGTAACTGAAGCCGAGCCACCAGGTCAGTATTACTACAAACTAAGATGGATATATATGAACAGAGAGAGATAAATAACATAGATAGATAGATAGATAGATAGATAGATAGATAGATAGATAGATAGATAGATAGATAGATAACGAAAAGACTGAGACAATGAACGGAACGAATGGTAAAAGTTATTTAATGGATAGCGTACGAGCAAGGAACATATTAAAAAGATAAGTAGATGTGAAAACACCGAGATAGACAGAACTGACTGAAACACATATAGAAAGACATATTGATAGATAATATGAATACAGATGGATAGAGAGAGAGAATGTGAACAAAGATTGGTAGAGAGAGAAAGAATGTGAACATAGATAGATAGATAGATAGATAGATAGATAGATAGATAGATAGAATGTGAACAGAGATAGACAGATAGAGAGATAAAGAGGGAATGTGAACATAGATAGATAGATAGATAGATAGATAGATAGATAGATAGATAGATAGATAGAATAAGAACACAGACTGATATAAAGACATATAAACAAAGACATAGATAAAGACAATGTAAATAATGTTAATGTTTTTTGTGGGAATTTGCATTGTTGGAAGAAACTAGTTCATCCTATTCTATGTTCAACTTCTTTTTCTACTATACTAAATTTATTATGTAAATTTTATGTTCACTCTATACAAGGTTCAAGAGCCACTCAAGGTAAATGATTACTGTGTAGTATTGTATCGTGTAAGAAAAGACAAGAAATTCTTGAGGTTACGTAGGAAATATAACGGTTAACTCGTGACATGAAAAGCTCAATATTATAATGACTGGGAAAACATCGTGCCGGCAGTGTGTTCCGCAAAGCAGCAGTTCTTGGGAAGAAGATGTTCGAGTGGGATTTACTTCTTAATAATGCAATACAAAGAGAATAGGGGATGATTCACATTTGTGTACGTACGTCGTACGTGGCTTGGCGAGTCCCAATTTAAAATGTTAAGGGTAGCGGGACTAAGGAATGTAGCTTGTTAGAACATATGCCATGTAAGTAGTGATAGAACAGCAAGAGTCTCGCATCATTTTGTTTGTGGGAAAGGGGAAGTAGTATGGAAAATAATTCATCACCCATAAGGCCGCGTAGATGCTTTTGAACTATTTTAAGACAGGCAAGGTAGGACTGGGATGTTCCAGACCAGATATAGCAGCAATAGCCCATTTTTAGTTTGAACTCGCTCTTATAAAGATATATTAGATTGGTGCAAAAAATAATGTCGTTTTCTCACATAGTAACATGTGAGAAAACGACATTATTTTTGCACCAACCTAATACTATAGCAATGAGAGTCAGATACTTACTGGAGTGGTACAATGAACCGACTATTTTCCCAGCATCTACAACAATATACCGGATATGCCAGTTCCACTTGAGGTCTGCGGAGAACTTGAGTCCCAAGAGACATTAAAGCCGCCTCGAGAGTATACACAACCATCATGATAGGTGTAATTTCGGGGTCTGCTTAGTGGTGGTAGAATGTTACTAGTTTGATTTTGGCAGTATTGAATTTTACAAGCCAGTCCTTTCCCTCATTGAGTCATCTGGGATAGGTCTGAGGAGAGATGAGCTGATAGGTTCGGTTTTCTAGATTTTGGTGGGTGCACCTCGAAACGTTTGTGCCATCCGCATAGATACTCACTAATGATCGCGTTGTTTGTTTTTGCTTTTGTCGACTGTGCCATATATTAGGTACAGTTGGACACAGCCTGTGTAAACAAGAGCACCATGACGCATTTCACTCCACCAGAAATTAGGAAACGGCATGCTCTACTGCTTGGCATTCACGCCGGGATCTCCAATACAAATATTTCAGTGTGTTTGGTATCAATTCGAGAACATTGCAGAGGATTCTGAAAGAGTTGGATGAGTCTAATTGGGATTACGAAGGTATGGAAGCTAGGAAAACTCACTCTGATTGTTCTGATAAGAAAAGAACTCTTGAGTTTGCTGGTGAAGACCTCAGACCCGACATGGAGGCCTACGTCTACTACCTTGAGGAGGTTTTACTGCCCTGGGTTAAGAGGGTGGCTGCTGAAAGACCCTATGTCTGGCACTCTGCACCATGCTACACAAGCAGGAGAACCCAGTCATGGCTGTCAGATAATTATATATATATATATATATATACACACACACACAAACACAGAGTGTGCGATGGATATATTGTCACTACTTTATAATTTCAATTTCGCTCATGCGTATGGTTTGTTTTTGATTTTGTCGACCGTACTGTATCTTAGGTTCAGTTGGGCACAGCCTGTGTAAACAAGAGGACCATGACGCAATTCACTCCACCAGAAATTTGGAAACTGCATACAGAACTCCTTGGAATTCTTGGAATTCGCGCCGAAAACTCCAACACGAACACTTCATAGTGTTTAGGGTTCAACCTGAGGACAGAGCAGAGGATTCGGAAAGAGTTGGATGACATATCCAGTCAACATCATGGTGTTTGGAGTGATCACTTGGGATGGCGACGTGATGCCTCCATTAATTTTCCTACAGGGCCTCAAACTTAACACGGAGGCCTACATCAAGTGCCTTGATGAGATGGCGCTGACTTGGGTCAAGAGGGTGGCTGCTGGAAGACCCTCTATCTGGCAAAAAGGAATATGAGGAATATCCTATTTCGGCAAACGAAGATATCGGTCCTCTGTCTTATCAACCCCGGTGTAGACTGAGTCCGTGTCAGTTAACAGTTAAATTTCTATTTCTGACACGAACCCAGTCCACACCGAGGTTGATAAGACAGACGACCGATACCTTCGTTTGCCGAAATAGACTATTCTCCATCTGAGGTGATTTGGGATTTTATTGTTTATTAAATATTTGCTCTGTAATAATAAATACATTGAACTCTTTTTGTGGATCAGTTTTAATATGTTATTTTATTAGGATCCACTTGGATTATATACCAACGGATTTTTTACCTTTATTATTATTATTATTATTATTATTATTATTATATATATATATATATATATATATATATATATATATATAAAATAACAAGGCTTAAACACTAATATTCCATGGTCATAATTTATTCCGTTGGAATCGTAAATACGATCCAATTCATCAGACCTACAAATTCAAAAAGAAAACAGAAAATAACCTACTCCGGAAATAAAAATAGAATTTAGAGAGAGTGTAAGTATGAGAGTGTGGGACGAATGTTAGTTCATAAGAGAGGGGTTTAACAGAGAGGGTTATTTAAAAACTAGGTGTGAGTGGAAGGGGGAAAAATGATTGTTGTCGGATGTCTAATACAATAAAGATACATTTCGTGGTGACATACACACACCATGGCCGATCAAATCTTAAAGAAGGAGGGAGAGGTAAGGAAAGAAGTGGTGGGGAAGAAAGATGGGGCGGGTGAAATTAAAATTGAAAGGGACGTTTGTTCCGAAAGATCCCTAGCAAAAGAAGAGCCACTTTCATCATATGTATATTTACCACTAATATTATCTATATATATATATATATATATATATATATATATATATATATATATATATTATTATTATTATTATTATTATTATTATTATTATTATTATGGGGTCCACCCTTTTCTGATATAAATGGACTCGTCCTGCTGCCATAAAATAGCCACAGTCAGTCAGTCATGAGGTCTGATAGTAGAGGAAAAGGTAGAGAAACAGGGTGGAGGAACAGAGTGGAAAGTACATAGACACTGTGATTGAGTTGACGTTAGAAGTCAGTTACAAGTACGCCCGACTCTAAGGAAGTTTACTTCGAGACTGTATATAGCGATCTTTGATTAATACTAACCGGCGTTCCTTGATTTTACTAACAGCATTACCTTTTGTATTTTTTGTAAATACATTTAATTTCTTAGCTTAAATACTTGCGTTTGTCATTTATTGGAGACCGATTTTTCACGCGGAATCCACAACAACTTGGCGAACGAGGATCCGAAACTCACGCGGATAACCCACAACAACTTGGCGAACGAGGATTCGAAACCCACGCGGGTAACCCACAAGAATTTGACGAACGAGGATTCGAAACTCACACGGAAAGAAAAACTTTTCGTACGTCTAACAACAAACAACTTGGCGAACACACGCGGAAAACTTATCAACAGAAGAAAAATCCTTTCCTCGTCGTCTAACAACAAATTAGCGACAAACAATTTCGAGGAGTAAAAATACATAAAATTGAGTTATCATGGAAGATTTTAAAAATATGTTGGTAGAACTGATAAGACACCAAAATGAGCAACAATTACAAATGCAGAAATACCAAAATGATCAATAGTTACAGCTACAAGAAAAATGGCAAAAGCAAATATTACAAACGCAAAAGGAAAATCAAGATAGACAAACAGAGCCCCAGGAACTAATATTGAAAGTAGCGGGCAGCAAGCAATTAGATATTGAAAAAGAAGCAACATTTTCACAAGACGCAGTGTGGAATACCATAGAGATTTTCAAATATTCTCTAGATGAGGACAAAAATTTTGGAGATTACTTCAGAAGACATGAACACATCTTTAACATAGACTGTCAAAATTGGGCAGAAGCAAAAAAGCTACGTCTATTGCTTAGAAAATTAGGAACTGAAGAATATACAAAATTCGTGGATTATATCTTGCCAAAAAAGACGAACGAATTAAAATTTGACGAAGCAGTGACATATCTTAAAGAACTCTTCAGTCCCAAAACATCACTCTTCCATAGGAGGTGGAAATGCCTTAACATGGTAAAGGGCGATAATGAGGATTATTCCACGTTTGCCACAATCGTAAATAAACATTGTGACGACTTCAAACTAGCGGAATTAACACCGGACAATTTTAAATGTCTCATCTTTGTTCAAGGCCTAGTTTCTACAAAAGATAGCGAAATGCGTAGAAGAATGCTTGTAAAATTACAAAATGAACCGGGTCTAACATTACAGTAATTATCGGAAGATTGCCAGAGATGTTTAAGCATAAAGAAAGACGCAAGGGACATTGAAGAGCAGCTGTTTCTCATATACGTAAGTTAAATAAAACTCTACGTTCTTCACCCTCCCCGGAAAGAAAACTAAAATTTTACGACAATGAAAAAAGATTCTCACCCTCCCCGGAAAGAAAAATAAAATTTTATGATAAGAGAAAATTTTACAATAAGAAAAGTACAACTTAGATGACAAATTATGGCGGATATCGAAACAAATATAGGCTCCCTCCATCAGCATGTTATCGATGTGGAGGATTACATTGGAACAAGGATTGCCACTTCAGATATAAAAACTGTCATGAATGTGGAAAAAAAGGCCACAAGGCATCCCAATGTAGAAATAGAAAAGATACTAATAGAATAAGAGCTACAAGGATGAATAATGATGACAACACCAATGTAAGGAAATATGTAGAACTGGAAATTTTAAACAAAAAGATGAAATTACAACTGGATTCGGGTTCCGACCTCACGATAATCAACTTACAGACATGGAAAAAACTCAAAAGACCTACCATGTTACACACTCAAAAAATTGCCAAGTCGATTACAGGCAAACGAATAAAATTTGAGGGGGAAATAATAGTGAATGTTAAATTTCACGGCAAAACAAAAAAACTTAAGATATACGTCATGAAAGATACTGAAAATTTAGTAGGTATCGACTGGATGCAGAAATTCAACGTTTGGGACCTACCTATCAACTCGTTTTGCAAAAAGTTAGGTTGAACCATCAGATACCATAAAATTGAAGGGAGCATTATACAAGAAATTTCCTGAGGTATTTTCAAGTGGATTGGGACCATGCAACAAATTTAAGGCCAAAATAGAATTAAAAGAAAACATCCAACCAATTTTCAGAAAGAAGCGAAATGTACCGTTTGCTACTATAGAAAAAATAGACAAAGAATTGGAGAGACTTGATCAAACTGGGATTCTATCTAAAACAGAGTTTAGATAGTGGGCTGCGCCGGTGGTTTACGTAAAAAAGAACTCAGGAGAAATTCGCTTATGCGCAGATTTTTTGACGGGACTCAACAAGGCAATAAAGGACCACCATTACCCACTACCGAGCCCAGAGGAGGTATTTACAAAGCTTAACGGCGGTAAGATGTTTTCAAAAATAGATCTTAGTTAGGCTTATCTACAAATTCCAGTACAAGAAGAGAGTTCGAAAATCCTTTGCATTAATACGCACAAAGTGTTGTACAATTTCAACAGACTACCATTCGGAATAAAAGTTGCTCCTGCAATTTTTCAACAAACAAGAGACAAAAATATTAACTCCCCCCAAAAAAGGGATCTAAGGAGGGGGGGTATTAAGAGTTCCACACTTTTCTGATATAAATGGACTCGTCCTGCTGCCATAAAATAGCCACAGTCAGTCAGTCATGAGGTCTGATAGTAGAGGAAAAGGTAGAGGAACAGGGTGGAGGAACAGAGTGGAAAGTACATAGACACTGTGATTGAGTTGACGTTAGAAGTCAGTTACAAGTACGCCCGACTCTAAGGAAGTTTACTTCGAGACTGTATATAGCGATCTTTGATTAATACTAACCGGCATTCCTGGATTTTACTAACAGCATTATCTTTTGTATTTTGTGTAAATACATTTAATTTCTTAGCTTAAATACTTGCGTTTGTCATTTATTGGAGACCGATTTTTCACGCGGAATCCACATATATATATATATATATATATATATATATATATATATATATATATATATATATATATATAAAACAGGTATTTGGATTCGGCTATCTATATACCAACTTTTATATGATTCTAAAATAGTTTTAGATGGCTAAATCGAAGATAAGAACCTCTTAAAATTTTTCAGCTGCACTCTATCCGCATACAGAGAGACATGTGAAGCGGGTTCAGTCAGAGACTCAAATGCTTACAGTACGATCAGTGCGAGTACCATGTTATTCACACATCTTCCACCCAAGCTACTGTATACTGACAGAAGTACTATTGGACACTCTCTTTTGTAGAGAGCCTATACATAACGACTAATCATGCATATATACTAATTAGTGATAACACTAAACAATTACGATTACGCAGATTACACGAATCAAAATGCATCACGCATGGCTTGTTGAATCAAAATTGAGGTCACTATTTACTTATTAAGAATCCTAAATTAAACGTCAATTAACTCGATAAACAATACAATACGAAACACAAGCTGCATTGAGAAATATATCAGAATAGAAATTTTTAAAAATCAACAGCGTAGCAAAAATAGATAGTTAAAATACATTGAGCCATTTTCTGTCCGTCCTGGGTAAGACGATAAACTACATCCAACAGCAAGGCCTCTGATCAGGAGGTTTTGAAGAGCGTGGAACCACTTCTTAATTGCTGGTGTCACCCAGTTCCACCCTCACCTGGAGTGGTAACACCTGTTAGGGTCCCAGCTATGGGCAAATAGTTAACCTCTAACTGGGGTCAAAACGTTTAAAAATAGGATGTATTACCAGCAATACATTTTTGTAAAATATTATTACCAGAAATGCATTTTTGAATAAAAACTATTATCAGCAATACATTATCAGGAATAGATTTTTGGAAAAAATATTACCAGCGATACATTTTGAAACAAAAATATTGCCAGCAATAAAAATCTTTTGGCATTAAATATCTCATTGAGGTTGATATACTGTAAGACAAAGCAAATCAAACCTTTTTCTGCTTATCGCCGTAAACAGTAAATTTAGCAGTGTTAGTACAAATTGTATAAAAATCCATCTCAAAATGGCGGCTGACATTTTGCGAACGCTTCCTGTATGTGAGGTAAAAATATTTACAATATTATCGCACTATGCTTGCAATTTTTATATCCAGTTTGCAACCGTTAAATTGATATGTCAGCGAAAATATTTATTTATTTTGAGTATGTAAAGAGGAAGAATAGAAGGTAAAACGAAAAGTAACAATAATAAAAGGAAGATAAAGGTCGAAAGGGAACCCAATGAAAAATAAAAGAAAATAAGATGAGGTGAAAAGGGGAAAAGGAAGAAAGAATGGGAAGAAAGAAAACAAGAGAAGAGAAAAACAAAGAGAAGCGTCGAAGAAAAATATTGGAATCTTGAAAGGATTCTGGATAAGGAGATAGATTATAAGACAATGGGAAATGAAAACAGACAATGGAAAATGAAGAAAACATTATATAAAGGTTTTGTATAGAATAGCTTAAGAGAAAAACGACAAAACCAAGTTGAGATAAAAGTCGACGAATTCGGAAGATTTTCTTTGACCTTTACTGTGACTACGAGTTGGTGAAAAAGTTTCTTTCATATTTGCTATTTGTGTTCGTATCAATTCATTCTACAAGTAAAAATCCTACAATTCACCCCTTGAGTTACATGAACCTTTATTTCAGCCAAGCTTTTATAAAATGCTTTATTTAGGTCAAGCATTGATAAAACGCTTTATTTCGACCAAGCTTTGATAAAACGCTTTATTTCGACCAAGCTTTGATAAAACGCTTTATTTCAGCCAAGCTCTGATAAAATGCTTTATTTCAGCCGAGCTCTGATAAAATGCTCTATTTCGGCCAAGCTTTGATAAAACGCTATATTTCGGCAGAGAATTGATAAAACGCTTTATTTCGACCAAGCTTTGATAGAACGCCTTATTTCAGCCAAGCTTTGATAAAACGCTTTATTTCAGCCAAGCTCTGATAAAATGCTCTATTTCGGCCAAGGTTTGATAAAACGCTTTATTTCGGCCGAGCATTGATAAAACGCTTTATTTCGACCAAGCTTTGATAGAACGCCTTATTTCGGCCAAGTTATGATAAAACGCTTTATTTCAGCCAAGCTCTGATAAAATGCTCTATTTCGGCCAAGCTTTGATAAAACGCTTTATTTCAGCCAAGCTTTTATAAAACGCTTTATTTCGGCCGAGCATTGATAAAACGCTTTATTTCGGCCAAGCTTTGATAAAACGCTTTATTTCGGCCGAGCATTGATGAAACGCTTTATTTCGGCAGAGCTTTGATAAAACGCTTTATTTCGACCAAGCTTTGATAGAACGCCTTATTTCGGCCAAGCTTTGATAAAACGCTTTATTTCGGCCAAGCTTTGATAAAACGCTATATTTCGGCCAAGCTTTTATAAAACGCTATATTTCGGCCAAGCTTTGATAAAACGCTTTATTTCGGCCGAGCATTGATAAAACGCTTTATTTCGACCAAGCTTTGATAGAACGCCTTATTTCGGCCAAGCTTTGATAAAACGCTTTATTTCAGCCAAGCTCTGATAAAATGCTCTATTTCGGCCAAGCTTTGATAAAACGCTTTATTTCAGCCAAGCTTTTATAAAACGCTTTATTTAAGTCAAGCATTGATAAAACGCTTTATTTAGGTCAAGCATTGATAAAACGCTTTATTTCGACCAAGCTTTGATAAAACGCTTTATTTCGACCAAACTTTGATAAAACGCTTTATTTCAGCCAAGCTCTGATAAAATGCTCTATTTCGGACAAGCTTTGATAAAACGCTTTATTTCGGCCGAGCATTGATGAAACGCTTTATTTCGGCAGAGCTTTGATAAAACGCTTTATTTCGACCAAGCTTTGATAGAACGCCTTATTTCGGCCGAGCATTGATAAAACGCTTTATTTCGACCAAGCTTTGATAGAACGCCTTATTTCGGCCAAGCTTTGATAAAACGCTTTATTTCAGCCAAGCTCTGATAAAATGCTCTATTTCGGACAAGCTTTGATAAAACGCTTTATTTCAGCCAAGCTTTTATAAAACTCTTTATTTAGGTCAAGCATTGAGAAAATGCTTTATTTCAGCCAAGCTCTGATAAAATGCTCTATTTCGGCCAAGCTTTGATAAAACGCTTTATTTCGGCCGAGCATTGATGAAACGCTTTATTTTGGCAGAGCTATGATAAAACGCTTTATTTCGACCAAGCTTTGATAGAACGCCTTATTTCGGCCAAGCTTAGATAAAACGCTTTATTTCAGCCAAGCTCTGATAAAATGCTCTATTTCGGCCAACCTTTGATAAAACGATTTATTTCAGCCAAGCTCTGATAAAATGCTCTATTTCGGCCAAGCTTTGATAAAACGCTTTATTTCGGCCCAGCATTGATGAAACGCTTTATTTCGGCAGAGCTTTGATAAAACGCTTTATTTCGACCAAGCTTTGATAAAACGCTTTATTTCGACCAAGCTTTGATAAAACGCTTTATTTCAGCCAAGCTCTGATAAAATGCTCTATTTCGGCCAAGCTTTGATAAAACGCTTTATTTCGGCCCAGCATTGATGAAACGCTTTATTTCGGCAGAGCTTTGATAAAACGCTTTATTTCGACCAAGCTTTGATAGAACGCCTTATTTCGGCCAAGCTTTGATAAAACGCTTCATTTCGGCCAAGCTTTGAAAAAACACTATATTTCGGCCAAGCTTTGATAAAACGCTATATTTTGGCCAAGCTTTGATAAAACGCTTTATTTCGGCCGAGCATTGATAAAACGCTTTATTTCGACCAAGCTTTGATAGAACGCCTTATTTCGGCCAAGCTTTGATAAAAGGCTTTATTTCAGCCAAGCTCTGATAAAATGCTCTATTTCGGCCAAGCTTTGATAAAACGCTTTATTTAGGCAGAGCATTGATGAAACGCTTTATTTCGGCCGAGCATTGATAAAACGCTTTATTTCGACCAAGCTTTGATAGAACGCCTTATTTCGGCCAAGCTTTGATAAAACGCTTTATTTCAGCCAAGCTCTGATAAAATGCTCTATTTCGGCCAAGCTTTGATAAAACGCTTTATTTCGGCCGAGCACTGATAAAACGCTTTATTTCGGCCGAGCTTTGATAAAACGCTTTATTTCGACCAAGCTTTGATAGAACGCCTTATTTCGGCCAAGCTTTGATAAAACGCTATATTTTGACCAAGCTTTGATAAAACGCTTTATTTCGGCCGAGCACTGATAAAACGCTTTATTTCGGCCGAGCTTTGATAAAACGCTTTATTTCGACCAAGCTTTGATAGAACGCCTTATTTCGGCCAAGCTTTGATAAAACGCTTTATTTCGGCCAAGCTTTGATAAAACGCTATATTTCGGCCAAGCTTTGATAAAACGCTTTATTTCGACCAAGCTTTGATAAAACGCTTTATTTCAGCCAAGCTCTGATAAAACGCTCTATTTCGGCCAAGCTTTGATAAAACGCTTTATTTCGACCAAGCTTAGATAAAACGTTTTATTGACATTATTTGTTTGTGGTTTTCTTCCTTTTTCCTAAACCCGATTTCCTCTTTAACCCTTTGACCCTTCCCAACCGTTTTACTGGTGGTACAGGAATAGGACCTCATGCCCAGCCACCGGTTGAACGGGTGGGTAAACATTTGTAACTATTTTTATATCTACAGTGAAACATTACAAAATGATATTACTATATTAATGCATTCGAAATGATTTTACTATTCGAATGGAATTTTACGTTATAAATGCATTCAAAATGATTTTATTATATAAATACATTTAACCCTTTGAGACCTGAAACTACTTTACTCGTGGTAGAGAGAATGACTGAAATGGTTGAACGGGCGGGTAAACTTGTAACATGTGACATTGAATGGAAAAATGGCCATATTTTCTCTTCCGAATCTTGTCCCATTCTTAGCCAAAGCGCCTGGAGATTACGCATTTTCCGTACTATCTTTAGTTCCTACAACATTTTTTCAATTATATTGCGGTCAGGCTTTGTGCAGGCCAGTTTTTTTTTCAAATGTCGGACGCCTTCATCAACAAACCTTTTCGTTTGCCGTGATGTGCGTTAAGGAGCACCGTCATTCTGAAATATTTCCCTATCTTCGTAGACCGTAATAATCTAATATGGTTTTTAATGTGTCGGCTTTGTACTTGTCTTATCTGGTTTTTCGCATGTCCACACGTCAAGAGCGCCTGGGTCAAGTGAGAAAAACACTGGTGTTATATAGCTCTCTTCCATTCCCAGACCCACGCTGACTATTGACTAATACCTGCCCAGCATCGTTCATATGCAAATAGTCTGCGCCACCTACTCTAATTAGGTCTTCTCACAGCGGCCCATTGCGGAAGAGGGTGCAACTCCCAGTGTTTACAACACCACATAAAACCAACTCGGAGACTTTTATCGGACCAACCCGATGTTCTGATAAAGGTTTCTGTCAACTTCTACCTATTTTATTCTACAAACGCTTTTCTTTCTGCTCCACACCAGTACGTGCTTAGAAATAAATTTAGCCATCTCTGTGGTACAACTTGCATTGGTTATTTTTTTCCTATTGGTTTTCTTACATATTCTCTTGCATTTAAATATAACTCTATCAATAAAAATAGCTTTTTGCCACTTTCTAGAATTCCGTGTTAGATTCTTTCTTCAAACAATTTTATTCTGATGATTTTGGTTAATGATGTTCTTTTTCACTGTTATATTGCTTTGTTTTACGGCATATCAACCTCACTGGGTTAGGTTAGCAAGCTTGTCTCGCTAGAACAATTACGAGTGAGTTCAATCCTCACTGGGTGCCCCCTACTTTCGGCCTTGTAGCACATCTAAGCTACGCTTGGAAAATCACTTATGGTCACCTCGACGTGGTGTAATGTTTAGAAAGCTTGTCTCGCTAGAACAATTACGATTGAGCAGTGAGTTCGATCCTCACTGAGTGCCCCCTACTTTCGGCCTTGTACCACATGAAACTAAGCTTAGAAAAACACTTGTGGACACCTCGACGTAGTGTAATGGCTAGAAAGCTTGTCTTCCTAGATCAATTACGACTGAGTAATGAGTTCGATCCTCATTGGGTGCCCCTTACTTTCGGCCTTGTGCCACAGCTGAGCTTCGAAAATCACTATCAACCTCAATGGGTTATTTAATATCGACAAATTTTTTATTGCTGGTAATATTTATTCCAAAAATGTATTGCTGGTAATATTTTTTTGTTCTTCAAAAATGTATAATTGGTATTTTTTCTTCAAAAATATATTACTGGTAATTTTTTTCTTCCAAAATGTATTTCTGGTAATATTTTTCTCCAAAAATGTTTTACTGGTAATATATTTCCTTCAAAAGTATATTGCTGCTAATATTTATTTTCTTTAAAAATGTATTGCTGGTAATGATTTTTTTCTCAAAATATTTATTGCTTGCATTAAAACCTATTTTTACACTTCCATAGTGTTTTGACTACAGTTATGGGGTTAACTATTTGCCCATAGTTAGGACACTAACGCGGATGTAGTTTGTTGTCTTATCCAGGACACCTGATTTAAATTGTCGTCTTACACAGAACGCGGAGAGTGGTAACTATTTGCTCATAGCTGTGACGCTAACAGGCGCTGTCACTCCGGCTGACGGTTGACCTGGGAACACCAGCAATTCATGCTCCTCAAAACCTCGTAATAAATGGCCTTGGTATCGGGTGTAGTTTATCGTCTTACCCAGGACGCGGAAGTAGTTTATCGTTATACCCAAGAAGCGCATGTAGTTTATTACCTTACCCAGGACGTGGATGTAGTTTATCGTCTTACCCAGGACACGGATGTAGTTTACCGTCTTACCCAGGACGCGGGTGCAATTTATCGTCTTACCCAGGACGTGGATGTAGTTTATAGTCTTACCCAGGACGCGGATGTAGTTTATCGTCTTACCCAGGACGTGAGTGTAGTTTATCGTCGTACCCAGAAAGCGGGTGCAGTTTATCGTCTTACCCAGGACGTGGATGTAGTTTATCGTCTTACCCAGGACGTGGGTGTAGTTTATCGTCTTACCCAGGACGCGGGTGCAGTTTATCGTCTTACCCAGAAAGCGGTTGCAGTTTACCGTCTTACCCAGGACGTGGATGTAGTTTATCGTTTTACCCAGGACGCGGGTGCAGTTTATCGTCATACCCAGAAAGCGGATGCAATTTACCCTCTTACCCAGGACGCGAATGGATTTTATCGTCTTACCTAGGACGCGAATAGAGTTTATCGTCTTACCCAGGATGCGGATGTAGTTTACCGTCTTTCGCCGGGCGCGGATGTAGTTTATCGTCTTACCTAGGACACGAATATTGTTTATCGTCTTATCCAGGATGCGAATAGAGTTTATCGTCTTACCCAGGATGTAGATGTAGTTTATCGTCTTATCCAGGACGTGAATATTGTTTATGGTCTTACCCAGGATTCAGGTGTAGTTTATCATCATACCCAGAACACGGATGTATTTTAGCGTCTTACCTAGGACGCGGATGTAGTTTATCGTCTTACTCAGGATGCGGGTGTAGTTTATCGTCTTACCCAGGACGCGGATGTAGTTTATCGTCTTACCCAGTACGACTGTTTTATGTCTATTTAATTATTATTTTTCGTAACAATCTGCGTAGTTTATCAGCTGAATCCTCCCTTCCAATATTGCAGTCACTTCTAAATTGTTTGGCTGTTAATTTTGGATTGCCTACCGAGACTCTCACAATCTTTCATCTCGTTTAACTTTTGTTGTCATCTGGTCTCGTTGCGTTCGTAGCGATAAACAAAAACTTATCTTCCCTTAACCAAACAAAAATAACAATGAAAATAATTATAAATATTCACGAGAATTAAAAACAGTCATGTGACCTGATGAGATCCGCACGAGACTTCGTTAGGCAGGAAAATGAATATTTCTCTTATTGCTTCGTGAAGTGAAAGAAACAGAGCGTACATATAGTTGACTCGTGAGAAACCAAACCGATAAGTACAAAAGTTTATATTGTTTTTGGTACATAGAATTTTGGAAGTAGATAAATGCTAACTTTGTATTAAGAATTTTGAATATAAAACTTAGTGTCAGAAAGCAAAGCTAATGTTCAGCTACAATACCAAGGCAACTTACACTCACGTTAATAAGCTGGAACAATCCCTACTCAAAAATTTGTATATTATCCTGACTTTATAATATCAGGTCTTTCATTGGACCAATAGTTTTAATTGGTCTTTCAGCTTCAAGCTGCTTAAAGCGAAATTTCTTGTTACACATCACCGGTGAATACGCCACCACTTATTTTTCAATATCTGCCTGTATTTCTGAGCCCAGTGGATAAAAGCCTTGGTGGAATCCAGTAACTTCTCCCAAAGAGTTATGGGTTCAATAGCTGGCTACAGCTGAGGTAAACAAAAACTTGAAGAGTTGACTTAAAGGGAGATAACTGATACCGAGACCCCCCCTGGAAGAAGTATGGCACGTGAAACTAGAACAATTTACCCCAGTGGACAAAATAAAGTGTACATTTCGAAATTCAAATCATCAGAAGAAGGCCGGAGCGTACAACGTCTGAAACGTCGGGAATATGCCATCAAAGATGACGACAATAGTAAATGTAAATAGTGTAAATACTAATTTTTCAATGCTCAAACTCTACAGACTCTACTGATAAAAGAATTTTGATAAACTATCGTAACTTCTTAATAAAGTGAAGGGGTATAATCAATTTCTACGGTCGGCTCTAAACGTTAGCACGCCATTGTATATCTCAAAAAGAGAATATCTATTCAGTGTAAAGAGTATACTTTTCAACGTGAATCACGGCTTTCTTCAAAGAACAAAACAGTCTTTGTTAATGTTTATTTATTTTTTATTTGTTTCACAAAGAACCGGATATTGGTGTTTACCGCAGAGAGATATTTAAGCGAACTCTCTGATTTTATAGGAGAATTTAATCTACCAAAATCACGATTTTTATTTATTTTTAATACAGAATTCTTCAAAGACGAGATAAATATATTAGATTTGCTTGCTTTCCGTACAGCGATGTTTCCGAAAATATCTCAAAAAAGCGGACACATCAATCTTTCCTGTTTTTTTTTTGTTGTTTTTTTTTTCAAGAACTAAAACATTTTAATGTAGAGATTCTTTCATCAGTCAAAATAGAATTTACCTTTTAGATTTGCAAATTGATATGGGTACATGCTGCAATGCGATATTTATACAAAATAACATTTTGGGAATGGTTCTCTCCACTATTATCCCGACTCTGTCTATTCTTAATACGGTGTTCTTTTAAAAAAATAAATAAATAAATGAATAAATAATTTGATCCATAATGGATTTCCGTCATTATTAATAATAATAACCATATTCTTGACGAAGAAACTATTTAGGGTGCCTACCGACAGCGATAAAAGCTATATATTTCGATTCGAGAAAATTTCACCATTATCAGACGTCGTTTTATCCCGTGTGCCAGGGAGGTTCTGAGGTTATAAGAACATTAGCTTCATTGTATTACTCGTAATAAATCCTATGTTCTTAGCCAAGCTAATATTTTGGGTGACGGCCGTTGGGTGTTATTTAATGAAAATCTCTAAAAGTAGATATCTCCAACCAGGAATACAACCATTATTGTCAGCCTGGGCTTTTTAGCTGATGGAAATGATGATTCTATTCTTAAGAGAGAAATAGCTTTGGCGACCGACTTTATGACAATGCTTAGGCAAAATATAGAAAACAGATGAACTCACATTAATAGAATTTTCGATCTCTTGATATTCAGGATTCTCTCTTCTTTTCCGACTAAGTTTCAACCAATACAACGCCCGAGAGACACTACGTATAGATCCTTTCTTGAAAGAGGTGTTTATGAAGAATGTAAGAGGCGGTAGAAAGAAGTAATGGTTATTAAGATAACGCGAAGAGATAACGATTGTTTCTTGATTTTAAAAGGTTAATTGTAGTGGCCAGGAGAGCATCCCCGTGGTTTTCTGTTCCACAAAGTAGTAGTCCTTGGGAAAACGTTCAGTATAACTTCTTCCTTACAAATGAAATACGGGGGAAATGGGGGTAATTCGACTCCACGGACGTAACAAGGCGGATCTTGGTTATAAAAGTTAGAACTGGTGGAGCTAAAGAATGGAGCTTGTCTGAGCATTTGCCATGGAAATAACTATAGAGTAGTAACAGGCTTGAGACCTGAGGTTTGTGTAAAGAAGACTAGAATGGAAAATATGTTATTGCCTACAAGACAGTGTAAAAGATATGGAGCCCGATCCATCTCTGATATGGCAGCAATATTCAGGTTTGTCTAATTTAAGTCTTGTAACAAAAAGTCTGGGAGATATGAGTCAGGTATCTCATTATCTGTTGGCGGCAACATGCATTCTATAGCTTATTTAACTATTTTTAATAATCTAACTTTATCTTTCTTTATTGTTAATTACTATTCTTATCTGTATTTTTTTTTCTTAGGTGGAGTAATAGATAGCGGCTTGGAGAGCCGAGTTCGAATTCCAGTCGAATCCATTACATTCACTTACCCTTGGGAATGGTTTGAATTCTCCTCTTCTCCTCACCTCCAGCTATGGGTAAATAGCAGGAACGACCGGGTTCTATAGCCTTGGATGGCAACTGGTCTACCGCAGAAAGAAATGGCAACATACTACGGGGAAAAAAATCTGCCTCGTCAGTCATGTATCGAAAGATCACCTAACCGTGTATCATGCATAGCACATAACTAACTGAATGTCAAATATTATATCTTACATATGACTTCATCTTTAATCGACTTTGTAGTTGTTTGCTAATACCCTCTTCTTCTCCCTCCCCTAGCTATGGGTAAATAGCAGGACAGACCGTGTTCTATATCCTTGGATGGCAACTGGTCTACCGCAGATAGAAATGGCAACCTACTACGGGAAAAAATCTGCCTCGTCAGTCATGTATCGAGTGATACATGATCGCATAAGCGTATATCACACATAACAAATAAATGACTGATCTGTATTTTCAAGTATATTTTAGCTTAAATTTTACTTGTTTCTTTTATTATTAGTAGTAAATTATTTTGGATCCAGATTACTACATTGTCTAGTAATAAGGGTTCAGTGGTGATGTATTGATTTGGTTTTTGAAGCATTGACAAACACAAGCTTTTCAATAAGGAATAACAACATTAGATAGATATGTTTCTTTTTCTTTGCTATTAATTCAGAATAAATTCTTGACAAAGAAAATTCATTTGAGGGGAAATGATACTGAGACAAGATCTCGAGAATCGATCAAAATCAATATTATCAATTTTTCCGTCTATGCTTTATTATAATTACTGATACGTTTTTTTACAATGTCTGCATGCCGTAGAGCAATAGTTAATTGAAATCTCAGAAGAAATGTCAATTTAGCATTATCAGAAATCTTTACATTATGTCTCGAACATTATTATTAAAAAGAATAAACGAAGTAAGGTATTACATTGCTTTATAAAGTTGGCTCCAATACATTGCGAATAGACAGAGAAATATGACTTAGATTAATTTGAATGAATTAACGAGATTTTGATCTGGATTATTCTGGTGATTAGTCCGGATTAGTCATGTGAAATTGATTTTTCATTTTATAAAATGTTATTAATATCAATTAAAAACTGTGAAACTAGTTATATATATATATATATATATATATATATATATATATATATATATATATATATATATAGGCGCAATTATAATTTATAAATTCATGAATCATTCATACAGAAAAAACAAATATAGAGGTTAATGATTTAAATGGCGAGAATACATCTTCGCAAACAATATAAATAAGATACACCAACCCCGAACCTGTATATGAATGATATGATCCATGCTTATAAATTCCAGTTGCATAAGGTCTTTTTAATTTTAAAATAACTGATCCAACGTGCAACTTTCGGATAAGTGTGACATTACTGTAATTATTGAACATTATAGTTCATGCCACATTGACGGAAAATCTACCAGTACAAAAGAATTCTCTTATTACTATATTTGTACAAAAACGCACAACCTTAAAATTTAAAATTCAAACTCAGCGTTGCGACCGCACGTTCCAAAACAATAACACATTTCTCATAGCCTTTTTCGGATTACATTTCTATTTTCGTTGTCCTCTTATTACCGAGAAGTAAAAACAAGAACAAAATCTATTTCCATGCCTGAGGATGTCTGTAGGAACAGACGAAAGCTTAAAATTAAAAAGACCTTATGCAACTGGAATTTATAAACAGGGATCATATCATTCATATACAGGTTCGGGGTTGGTGTATCTTATTTTTATTGTTTGCGAAGATGTATTCTCGCCATTGAAATCATTATCCTCTATATTTGTTTTTTTTTTTTTTGGATGAATGATTCATAAATTTACACACACACACACACACACACACACATAATATATATATATATATATATATATATATATATATGGTATACTCGTTTGGAAACACCTCGGATAGCTCAACTTGCAGTAGAACAAGGTGAAACAATCGTTAAGTGTTTAAGCTCCAAGTCCAAAGAAAAAAAAAACTAGTAAAAAGACAACGGCATGGAGTGCCCAATACGCTAAGTAGAGCGATAAACTAGAATAATCCTAAGAAGCCAGGCAAACATTCCTAGGTTTCCTCTAAACAGATCTTCAGGGTAAAGCCGGCTTACTCTGATGATCCGTTCAGTTGAAACCTAGGTAGGTTTGCCTGGTTCCTTAGGATTAGTGTATATATATATATATATATATATATGCAGGTAAGATGAGAACGAATAGAGTACAATTCCAACATTCGTAACATTCAATTTAAGAGAGGGCTCAATACAAAGTAGAGCAATATTCTTTATCTTAGGATATTACATCAAAAACGTGTCAAAATCGTTACACAATTGCAGTAATTTATACACGCCAGTAATTTACAATGGCCTAATAAGATGCACTTACATGCATCGAAACACAGCTGAAATTGTGTAGCGATTTTGACATCCTTTCGATGTAATATCATAATATATATATATATATATATATATATATATATATATATATGTATGTATATATATATATATATATATATATATATATATATATATATATATATGTGCACCAACGGATTAGTGGTAGAATCTCCGATTGACGCCAATTCAGTCGGCTCTCGATCCTAGCTAGAGGACGTCTAGCCACACTGATGAGCTGTGTTACAGCGAAACAGTTTATCTGTGGATGGCAATATATGCTCCTGAATAATTTATTTCGACTGAACTCTCTGGGGAGAAAGTGTGGGTTTGTAAACAGTGACTATTACGGCTAATAATGCAAGACTCTTCGCTAAATCGAATTGAGTTCTCTCAGTCACTCTGTGTTTATCTAAAAATAATTACGCTTAAATTCACCTTCATCCCTGCCGTGTGCCTAGCTAGGATCGAAACCCGACTGAATTGGCGTTAGTCGGGGATTCTACCACTAATCCCTTGGCACACGGCAGGGATGAAGGTGAATTTAAGCGTATATATATATATATATATATATATATATATATATATAGAGAGAGAGAGAGAGAGGGGAGAGAGAGAGAGGGGGGGAAGAGAAAGAGAGAGACTATTTACATCGTTCAAACTGTTGTCCTCATCGTTATTGCCATATTCACGACGTTACGCTCCAACTTTCTTCAGGTGATATACGTTGAAATTTCGAAACGAACATTTATTTACTCTACGTGGCTATAATATTCGGTTCAAAAATCCTTTGTACAGCCATAGAGGAGGTTTGACATTGCATAACAGTTCAGCGCTCGTATCTTAGTTTCTAATGAAATTTTCTATTTCTTTATACTTTGTGTTGTGTTGTGGAGTAGCTGAACACCCCCACAATATAGAACGGTCTAAGACTATTTAAACAGCTCTCTCTCTCTCTCTCTCTCTCTCTCTCTCTCTCTCTCTCTCTCTCTCTCTCTCTCTCTAACTGAGGGAAAGAAACTAACAATTAACTGTTTATTGCATTAGACTGTCTTCTCAACCGTGTACCATATTATTTTTATTTTCTATGTATGTCAACCTTTCTTATTTAAGACACATCACTTTGGTTAGCTTCTAAAAGGTATTTTCTCTCTTGATGGTTAGTCCTTTCTTCCGGTTTTTCTTTACTACTTTATGTAGGAATTATTCTAGTTACAATATATGGCATCAACACGGTGTAATCTGTATGTTTCATAATTGTTCCCAAAATAATAAATCCTGGTTGGAACTCTAATACATAATAGGATCACTCCGGTAAGAATATACTTGTCTTGCGCCCCTTTCCATCTTTGTGTATTTGCTTCACTTTCTATACATATGCTGTCAGTTTGTTCCCATATAATATCTTTCCCAACTATCACCCGATCTACAATCCTCCCCGGTCTTTTTAACAGGAGTAGACGTATGTTTCCTGTTTAGTATTTTGTTTCCGGTTCCCTCAAAAGTTTTTTTCATTCTCTTTCACTCCCAGTAACTCCTTACGTCTTAGTGGCACCATTGCCTTCCTTGGGGTGAATAGAAAAAGAAGTCAACATTTTCCTATCAGTTCAAATAGATCTTTGTGTACCTTATCATATGGCTTTTCGTAGTCTATGACACGAAGGTATAAGGGCTTCTTTGATTATGATAATGTATGAGGACTTCTACAGTTATAGGAAGGTATATGGACTTCTACAATTATGATAATGTATAAGGACTCCTACAGTTATAGGAAAGTATAGGGACTTCTACAATTATAATAATGTATAAGGACTTCTACAGTTATAGAAAGGTACAGGGACTTCTACAATTATGATCATGTATAAGGACTTCTACAGTTATAGAAAGATATAGGGACGTACAATTATGATAATGAATAAGGACTTCTACAGTTATAGGAAGGTATGGGGACTTCTACAATTATGATAATGAATAAGGACTTCTACAGTTATAGGAAGGTATATGGACTGCTACAATTATGATGATGTATAAGGACTTCTACAGTTAGAGGAAGGTATAGGGACTGCTACAATTATGATAGTGTATAAGGACTTCTACAGTTATAGGTAGTTATAGGGACTTCTACAAATATGATGATGTATAAGTACTTTTACAGTTATAGAAAGATATAGGGACGTACAATTATGATAATGAATAAAGATTTCCACAGTTATAGGAAGGTATAGGGACTTCTACAATTATAAAGACAATGATAAATTACTATCAGATAATTAATATTAAACTCGTTTTAAAAAGACTTGTAAAAAACCGCAAAGTTCAAAGCTAAGAAATTAAATTCAAACTTTCGCAAGAGGGAAGACAGCTGCAACACATTCTTCGAGTTGACGTTACGCTTCGTTGTTGTCTGTTGTTGATAGAAACAAAAAAAAGAAACAGTCGTTTAAAATAAAGATTTCAAAGACGTAGGAAAAAAGGAATGCAATCCTACGTTCAATCGGGTGTTTATCGACATTTACCTGCATATTTACGTGTTTATATAAATTATTTATCAATGCTTTTCTTCGTTATTGACCTGTTTGCATAGGTTCGCAAGGTCACCAATTGATTTTCGGATTGTGTCAATGTTTTGCAGCTGTCAAATATGTTGAATGCATAGATCGTTGTCGATTTTATCAACATTGATAATTTTCACGATGCTTTTTTTTTCTGATTTTCAAACGAGATTTTTTTATAAATTGTCATTTGGCTTCTAATTATTTTCTTTTTTTTTTTTTTCGATTCTTTTTCCGTTGGTTTGTGTGTGTAGTGTTAAAGAAAATAAAAAATGGCGAATAAATACAGAGTAAAAGAAAGAAAGAAAGAAAGAAAGAAAGAAAGAAAGAAAGAAAGAAAAAATATGAAAAGGGGGAAGAAACGACGAAAACAAGAAGGTAACGAAAAAGTAGGAAGTAGGAAACTAATGAAAGAAATAAATACATAAAAAGAAGAAAGAAATTCGGAAAAGAAAGAAAGAAACAAACAAACAAAAGTCAGATTAAAGAAAGTAGGAAAAGAAAGAAAGAAAGGAAGAAAGAAAAGAAAAAAGTAAGAAAATAAAGAGAGAAAACTAAAAGTGAAAAGAATCAATGAAAGAAAGAAAGACAGAAAGAAAGAATAAGAAAATGAAGGAAAGTAAGAACACAAAAAAGAATATGAAAAAGAGAAAAAAAAAAGAAAATAAAAACCAAAGAAAGAAAACAAAAAAGGAAAGAAATAAGACGAAATTGGAATAAAATATGAAAAAAGCCAAAAAAAAAAAGGAAAAAAAAAAGGAAAAGAATGAAAGTAGATTAAATCCAGCAAAGAAAGTGGGAAAAGCGAAAGAATATAAAACGAAAGAAATAGGGGAAGAAAGAATATAAAACGAAAGAAAGGAAGGAATAGGGGAAGAAAGAATATATAACGAAAGAAAGGAAGGAATAGGGGAAGAAAGAATGTAAAACGAAAGAAAGGAAGGAATAGGGGAAGAAAGAATATAAAACGAAAGAAAGGAATAGGGGAAGAAAGAATATAAAAAGAAAGAAAGGAAGGAATAGGGGAAGAAAGAATATAAAACGAAAGAAAGGAAGGAATAGGGGAAGAAAGAATATAAAACGAAAGAAAGGAAGGAATGGGGGAAGAAAGAATATAAAACGAAAGAAAGAAAGGAATAGGGGAAGAAAGAATATAAAACGAAAGAAAGGAAGGAATGGGGGAAGAAAGAATATAAAACGAAAGAAAGGAATAAGGGAAGAAAGAATATAAAAAGAAAGAAAGGAAGGAATAGGGAAAGAAAGAATATAAAACGAAAGAAAGGAAGTAATAGGGGAAGAAAGAATATAAAACGAAAGAAAGGAAGGAATGGGGGAAGAAAGAATATAAAACGAAAGAAAGAAAGGAATAGGGGAAGAAAGAATATAAAACGAAAGAAAGGAAGGAATGGGGGAAGAAAGAATATAAAACGAAAGAAAGGAATAGGGGAAGAAAGAATATAAAAAGAAAGAAAGGAAGGAATAGGGAAAGAAAGAATATAAAACGAAAGAAAGGAAGGAATAGGGGAAGAAAGAATATAAAACGAAAGAAAGGAAGGAATAGGGGAAGAAAGAATATATAACGAAAGAAAGGAAGGAATAGGGGAAGAAAGAATATAAAACGAAAGAAAGGAATAGGGGAAGAAAGAATATAAAAAGAAAGAAAGGAAGGAATAGGGAAAGAAAGAATATAAAACGAAAGAAAGGAAGGAATAGGGGAAGAAAGAATATAAAACGAAAGAAAGGAAGGAATGGGGGAAGAAAGAATATAAAACGAAAGAAAGGAATAGGGGAAGAAAGAATATAAAAAGAAAGAAAGGAAGGAATAGGGAAAGAAAGAATATAAAACGAAAGAAAGGAAGGAATAGGGGAAGAAAGAATATAAAACGAAAGAAAGGAAGGAATGGGGGAAGAAAGAATATAAAACGAAAGAAAGAAAGGAATAGGGGAAGAAAGAATATAAAACGAAAGAAAGAAAGGAATAGGGAAAGAAAGAATATAAAACGAAAGAAAGGAAGGAATAGGGGAAGAAAGAATATAAAACGAAAGAAAGGAATAGGGGAAGAAAGAATATAAAAAGAAAGAAAGGAAGGAATAGGGAAAGAAAGAATATAAAACGAAAGAAAGGAAGGAATAGGGGAAGAAAGAATATAAAACGAAAGAAAGGAAGGAATGGGGGAAGAAAGAATATAAAACGAAAGAAAGGAATAGGGGAAGAAAGAATATAAAAAGAAAGAAAAGAAGGAATAGGGAAAGAAAGAATATAAAACGAAAGAAAGGAAGGAATAGGGGAAGAAAGAATATAAAACGAAAGAAAGGAAGGAATAGGGGAAGAAAGAATATAAAACGAAAGAAAGGAAGGAATGGGGGAAGAAGGAATATAAAACGAAAGAAAGAAAGGAATAGGGGAAGAAAGAATATAAAACGAAAGAAAGGAAGAAATAGAGGAAGAAAGAATATAAAACGAAAGAAAGGAAGGAATGGGGGAAGAAAGAATATAAAACGAAAGAAAGGAAGGAATAGGGGAAGAAAGAATATAAAACGAAAGAAAGAAAGGAATAGGGGAAGAAAGAATATAAAACGAAAGAAAGGAAGGAATAGGGGAAGAAAGAATATAAAACGAAAGAAAGGAAGGAATGGGGGAAGAAAGAATATAAAACGAAAGAAAGGAAGGAATAGGGGAAGAAAGAATATAAAACGAAAGAAAGGAAGGAATAGGGGAAGAAAGAATATAAAACGAAAGAAAGGAAGGAATGGGGGAAGAAAGAATATAAAACGAAAGAAAGGAAGGAATAGGGGAAGAAAGAATATAAAACGAAAGAAAGGAAGGAATAGGGGAAGAAAGAATATAAAACGAAAGAAAGAAAGGAATAAAGGAAGAAAGAATATAAAACGAAAGAAAGGAAGGAATAGGGGAAGAAAGAATATAAAACGAAAGAAAGGAAGGAATGGGGGAAGAAAGAATATAAAACGAAAGAAAGGAAGGAATAGGGGAAGAAAGAATATAAAACGAAAGAAAGGAAGGAATAGGGGACGAAAGAATATAAAACGAAAGAAAGGAAGGAATAGGGGACGAAAGAATATAAAACGAAAGAAAGGAAGGAATAGGGGAAAAAAGAATACAAAACGAAAGAAAGGAAGGAATAGGGGCAAAAAGAATATAAAAAGAAAGAAAGGATAGAATAGAGGAAGAAAGAATATAAAACGAAAGAAAGAAAGGAATAGGGGAAGAAAGAATATAAAACGAAAGAAAGAAAGGAATAGGGAAAGAAAGAATATAAAACGAAAGAAAGGAAGGAATAGGGGAAGAAAGAATATAAAACGAAAGAAAGGAATAGGGGAAGAAAGAATATAAAAAGAAAGAAAGGAAGGAATAGGGAAAGAAAGAATATAAAACGAAAGAAAGGAAGGAATAGGGGAAGAAAGAATATAAAACGAAAGAAAGGAAGGAATGGGGGAAGAAAGAATATAAAACGAAAGAAAGAAAGGAATAGGGGAAGAAAGAATATAAAACGAAAGAAAGGAAGGAATGGGGGAAGAAAGAATATAAAACGAAAGAAAGGAATAGGGGAAGAAAGAATATAAAAAGAAAGAAAGGAAGGAATAGGGAAAGAAAGAATATAAAACGAAAGAAAGGAAGGAATAGGGGAAGAAAGAATATAAAACGAAAGAAAGGAAGGAATAGGGGAAGAAAGAATATAAAACGAAAGAAAGGAAGGAATGGGGGAAGAAGGAATATAAAACGAAAGAAAGAAAGGAATAGGGGAAGAAAGAATATAAAACGAAAGAAAGGAAGAAATAGAGGAAGAAAGAATATAAAACGAAAGAAAGGAAGGAATGGGGGAAGAAAGAATATAAAACGAAAGAAAGGAAGGAATAGGGGAAGAAAGAATATAAAACGAAAGAAAGAAAGGAATAGGGGAAGAAAGAATATAAAACGAAAGAAAGGAAGGAATAGGGGAAGAAAGAATATAAAACGAAAGAAAGGAAGGAATGGGGGAAGAAAGAATATAAAACGAAAGAAAGGAAGGAATAGGGGAAGAAAGAATATAAAACGAAAGAAAGGAAGGAATAGGGGAAGAAAGAATATAAAACGAAAGAAAGGAAGGAATGGGGGAAGAAAGAATATAAAACGAAAGAAAGGAAGGAATAGGGGAAGAAAGAATATAAAACGAAAGAAAGGAAGGAATAGGGGAAGAAAGAATATAAAACGAAAGAAAGAAAGGAATAGGGGAAGAAAGAATATAAAACGAAAGAAAGGAAGGAATAGGGGAAGAAAGAATATAAAACGAAAGAAAGGAAGGAATGGGGGAAGAAAGAATATAAAACGAAAGAAAGGAAGGAATAGGGGAAGAAAGAATATAAAACAAAAGAAAGGAAGGAATAGGGGACGAAAGAATATAAAACGAAAGAAAGGAAGGAATAGGGGACGAAAGAATATAAAACGAAAGAAAGGAAGGAATAGGGGAAAAAAGAATACAAAACGAAAGAAAGGAAGGAATAGGGGCAAAAAGAATATAAAAAGAAAGAAAGGATAGAATAGAGGAAGAAAGAATATAAAACGAAAGAAAGAAAGGAATAGGGGAAGAAAGTATATGAAACGAAAGAAAGGAAGGAATAGGGGAAGAAAGAATATAAAAAGAAAGAAAGGAAGGAATAGGGGAAGAAAGAATATAAAACGAAAGAAAGGAACCAATAGGGGAAGAAAGAATATAAAACGAAAGAAAGGAATAGGGGAAGAAAGAATATAAAAAGAAAGAAAGGAAGGAATAGGGGAAGAAAGAATATAAAACGAAAGAAAGGAAGGAATAGGGGAAGAAAGAATATAAAACGAAAGAAAGAAAGAAATAGGGAAAGAAAGAATATAAATCGAAGGAAAGGGAGGAATAGGGGAAGAAAGAATATAAAACGAAAGAAAGGAAGAAATAGGGGAAGAAAGAATATAAAACGAAAGAAAGGAAGGAATAGGGAAGAAAGAATATAAAACGAAAGAAAGAAAGGAATAAGGGAAGAAAGAATATAAAACGAAAGAAAGGAAGGAATAGGGGAAGAAAGAATATAAAAAGAAGGAAAGGAAGGAATAGGGGAAGAAAGAATATAAAACGAAAGAAAGGAAGAAATAGGGGAAGAAAGAATATAAAACGAAAGAAAGGAAGGAATACGGGAAGAAAGTATATGAAACGAAAGAAAGGAAGGAATAGGGGAAGAAAGAATATAAAAAGAAAGAAAGGAAGGAATAGGGGAAGAAAGAATATAAAACGAAAGAAAGGAAGGAATAGGGGAAGAAAGAATATAAAACGAAAGAAAGGAATAGGGGAAGAAAGAATATAAAAAGAAAGAAAGGAAGGACTAGGGGAAGAAAGAATATAAAACGAAAGAAAGGAAGGAATAGGGGAAGAAAGAATATAAAACGAAAGAAAGAAAGAAATAGGGAAAAAAAGAATATAAAACGAACGAAAGGAAGGAATTGGGGAAGAAAGAATATAAAACGAAAGAAAGGAAGAAATAGGGGAAGAAAGAATATAAAACGAAAGAAAGGAAGGAATAGGGGAAGAAAGAATATAAAACGAAAGAAAGAAAGGAATAAGGGAAGAAAGAATATAAAACGAAAGAAAGGAAGGAATAGGGGAAGAAAGAATATAAAAAGAAGGAAAGGAAGGAATAGGGAAAGAAAGAATATAAAACGAAAGAAAGAAAGAAATAGGGAAAGAAAGAATATAAAACGAAAGAAAGGAAGGAATAGGGGAAGAAATAATATGAAACGAAAGAAAGGAAGGAATAGGGGAAGAAAGAATATAAAACGAAAGAAAGGAAGGAATAGGGGAAGAAAGAATATAAAACGAAAGAAAGGAAGGAATAGGGGAAGAAAGAATATAAAACGAAAGAAATAGGGGAAGAAAGAATATAAAACGAAAGAAAGAAAGGAATAGGGGAAGAAAGAATATAAAACGAAAGAAAGGAAGGAATAGGGGAAGAAAGAATATAAAACGAAAGAAAGGAAGGAATAGGGGAAGAAAGAATATAAAACGAAAGAAAGAAAGGAATAAGGGAATAAAGAATATAAAACGAAAGATAGGAAGGAATAGGGGAAGAAAGAATATAAAAAGAAGGAAAGGAAGGAATAGGGGAAGAAAGAATATAAAACGAAAGAAAGAAAGAAATAGGGAAAGAAAGAATATAAAACGAAAGAAAGGAAGGAATAGGGGAAGAAATAATATAAAACGAAAGAAAGGAAGGAATAGGGGACGAAAGAATATAAAACGAAAGAAAGGAAGGAATAGGGGAAGAAAGAATATAAAACGAAAGAAAGGAAGGAATAGGGGAAGAAAGAATATAAAACGAAAGAAAGGAAGGAATAGGGGAAGAAAGAATATAAAACGAAAGAAATAGGGGAAGAAAGAATATAAAACGAAAGAAAGAAAGGAATAGGGGAAGAAAGAATATAAAACGAAAGAAAGGAAGGAATAGGGGAAGAAAGAATATAAAACGAAAGAAAGGAAGGAATAGGGGAAGAAAGAATATAAAACGAAAGAAAGAAAGGAATAAGGGAAGAAAGAATATAAAACGAAAGAAAGGAAGGAATAGGGGAAGAAAGAATATAAAAAGAAGGAAAGGAAGGAATAGGGGAAGAAAGAATATAAAACGAAAGAAAGAAAGAAATAGGGAAAGAAAGAATATAAAACGAAAGAAAGGAAGGAATAGGGGAAGAAATAATATAAAACGAAAGAAAGGAAGGAATAGGGGACGAAAGAATATAAAACGAAAGAAAGGAAGGAATAGGGGAAGAAAGAATATAAAACGAAAGAAAGGAAGGAATAGGGGAAGAAAGAATATAAAACGAAAGAAAGGAAGGAATAGGGGAAGAAAGAATATAAAACGAAAGAAAGGAAGGAATAGGGGAAGAAAGAATATAAAACGAAAGAAATAGGGGAAGAAAGAATATAAAACGAAAGAAAGAAAGGAATACGGGAAGAAAGAATATAAAACGAAAGAAAGGAAGGAATAGGGGAAGAAAGAATATAAAACGAAAGAAAGGAAGGAATAGGGGAAGAAAGAATATAAAACGAAAGAAAGAAAGGAATAACGGAAGAAAGAATATAAAACGAAAGAAAGGAAGGAATAGGGGAAGAAAGAATATAAAAAGAAGGAAAGGAAGGAATAGGGGAAGAAAGAATATAAAACGAAAGAAAGAAAGAAATAGGGAAAGAAAGAATATAAAACGAAAGAAAGGAAGGAATAGGGGAAGAAATAATATAAAACGAAAGAAAGGAAGGAATAGGGGACGAAAGAATATAAAACGAAAGAAAGGAAGGAATAGGGGAAGAAAGAATATAAAACGAAAGAAAGGAAGGAATAGGGGAAGAAAGAATATAAAACGAAAGAAAGGAAGGAATAGGGGAAGAAAGAATATAAAACGAAAGAAATAGGGGAAGAAAGAATATAAAACGAAAGAAAGAAAGGAATAGGGGAAGAAAGAATATAAAACGAAAGAAAGGAAGGAATAGGGGAAGAAAGAATATAAAACGAAAGAAATAGGGGAAGAAAGAATATAAAACGAAAGAAAGAAAGGAATAGGGGAAGAAAGAATATAAAACGAAAGAAAGGAAGGAATAGGGGAAGAAAGAATATAAAACGAAAGAAAGGAAGGAATAGGGGAAGAAAGAATATAAAACGAAAGAAAGAAAGGAATAAGGGAAGAAAGAATATAAAACGAAAGATAGGAAGGAATAGGGGAAGAAAGAATATAAAAAGAAGGAAAGGAAGGAATAGGGGAAGAAAGAATATAAAACGAAAGAAAGAAAGAAATAGGGAAAGAAAGAATATAAAACGAAAGAAAGGAAGGAATAGGGGAAGAAATAATATAAAACGAAAGAAAGGAAGGAATAGGGGACGAAAGAATATAAAACGAAAGAAAGGAAGGAATAGGGGAAGAAAGAATATAAAACGAAAGAAAGGAAGGAATAGGGGAAGAAAGAATATAAAACGAAAGAAAGGAAGGAATAGGGGAAGAAAGAATATAAAACGAAAGAAATAGGGGAAGAAAGAATATAAAACGAAAGAAAGAAAGGAATAGGGGAAGAAAGAATATAAAACGAAAGAAAGGAAGGAATAGGGGAAGAAAGAATATAAAACGAAAGAAAGGAAGGAATAGGGGAAGAAAGAATATAAAACGAAAGAAAGAAAGGAATAAGGGAAGAAAGAATATAAAACGAAAGATAGGAAGGAATAGGGGAAGAAAGAATATAAAAAGAAGGAAAGGAAGGAATAGGGGAAGAAAGAATATAAAACGAAAGAAAGAAAGAAATAGGGAAAGAAAGAATATAAAACGAAAGAAAGGAAGGAATAGGGGAAGAAATAATATAAAACGAAAGAAAGGAAGGAATAGGGGACGAAAGAATATAAAACGAAAGAAAGGAAGGAATAGGGGAAGAAAGAATATAAAACGAAAGAAAGGAAGGAATAGGGGAAGAAAGAATATAAAACGAAAGAAAGGATGGAATAGGGGAAGAAAGAATATAAAACGAAAGAAATAGGGGAAGAAAGAATATAAAACGAAAGAAAGGAAGGAATAGGGGAAGAAAGAATATAAAACGAAAGAAATAGGGGAAGAAAGAATATAAAACGAAAGAAAGAAAGGAATAGGCGAAGAAAGAATATAAAACGAAAGAAAGGAAGGAATAGGGGACGAAAGAATATAAAACGAAAGAAACGAAGGAATAGGGGAAGAAAGAATATAAAACGAAAGAAAGGAAGAAATAGGGGAAGAAAGAATATAAAACGAAAGAAAGAAAGGAATAGGGGAAGAAAGAATATAAAAAGAAAGAAAGGAAGGAATAGGGGAAGAAAGAATATAAAACGAAAGAAAGGAAGAAATAGGGGAAGAAAGAATATAAAACGAAAGAAAGGAAGGAATAGGGGAAAAAAGAATACAAAACGAAAGAAAGGAAGGAATAGGGGAAAAAAGAATATAAAAAGAAAGAAAGGAAGGAATAGGGGAAGAAAGAATATAAAACGAAAGAAAGGAAGGAATAGGGGAAGAAAGTATATGAAAGGAAAGAAAGGAAGGAATAGGGGAAGAAAGAATATAAAAAGAAAGAAAGGAAGGAATAGGGGAAGAAAGAATATAAAACGAAAGAAAGGAAGGAATAGGGGAAGAAAGAATATAAAACAAAAGAAAGAAAGAAATAGGGAAAAAAAGAATATAAATCGAAGGAAAGGGAGGAATAGGGGAAGAAAGTATATAAAACGAAAGAAAGAAAGAAATAGGGAAAGAAAGAATATAAAACGAACGAAAGGAAGGAATGGGGGAAGAAAGAATATAAAACGAAAGAAAGGAAGTAATAGGTGAAGAAAGAATATAAAACGAAAGAAAGAAAGGAATAGGGGACGAAAGAATATAAAACGAAAGAAAGGAAGGAATAGGGGAAGAAAGTATATAAAACGAAAGAAAGGAAGGAATAGGGGAGGAAAGAATATAAAACGAAAGAAAGGAAGGAATAGGGGAAAAAGAATATAAAACGAAAGAAAGAAAGGAATAGGGGAAGAAAGAATATAAAACGAAAGAAAGGAAGGAATAGGGGAAGAAAGAATATAAAACGAAAGAAAGGAAGGAATAGGGGAAGAAAGAATATAAGACGAAAGAAAGAAAGGAATAGGGGAAGAAAGAATATGAAACGAAAGGAAGGAAGGAATAGGGGAAGAAAGAATATGAAACGAAAGAAAGAAAGGAATAGGGGAAGAATGAATATAAAACGAAAGAAAGGAAGGAATAGGGGACGAAAGAATATAAAACGAAAGAAAGGAAGGAATAGGGGACGAAAGAATATAAAACGAACGAAAGGAAGGAATAGGGGACGAAAGAATATAAAACGAAAGAAAGGAAGGAATAGGGGACGAAAGAATATAAAACGAAAGAAAGGAAGGAATAGGGGAAAAAAGAATACAAAACGAAAGAAAGGAAGGAATAGGGGAAAAAAGAATATAAAAAGAAAGAAAGGAAGGAATAGGGGAAGAAAGAATATAAAACGAAAGAAAGGAAGGAATAGGGGAAGAAAGTATATGAAAGGAAAGAAAGTAAGGAATAGGGGAAGAAAGAATATAAAAAGAAAGAAAGGAAGGAATAGGGGGAGAAAGAATATAAAACGAAAGAAAGGAAGGAATAGGGGAAGAAAGAATATAAAACGAAAGAAAGAAAGAAATAGGGAAAAAAAGAATATAAATCGAAGGAAAGGGAGGAATAGGGGAAGAAAGTATATAAAACGAAAGAAAGAAAGAAATAGGGAAAGAAAGAATATAAAACGAACGAAAGGAAAGAATGGGGGAAGAAAGAATATAAAACGAAAGAAAGGAAGGAATAGGTGAAGAAAGAATATAAAACGAAAGAAAGAAAGGAATAGGGGACGAAAGAATATAAAACGAAAGAAAGGAAGGAATAGGGGAAGAAAGAATATAAAAAGAAAGAAAGGAAGGAATAGCGGGAGAAAGAATATAAAACGAAAGAAAGGAAGGAATAGGGGAAGAAAGTATATAAAACGAAAGAAAGGAAGAATAGGGGAGGAAAGAATATAAAACGAAAGAAAGGAAGGAATAGGGGAAAAAAGAATATAAAACGAAAGAAAGAAAGGAATAGGGGAAGAAAGAATATAAAACGAAAGAAAGGAAAGAATAGGGGAAGAAAGAATATAAAACGAAAGGAAGGAAGGAATAGGGGAAGAAAGAATATAAGACAAAAGAAAGAAAGGAATAGGGGAAGAAAGAATATGAAACGAAAGAAAGGAAGGAATAGGGGACGAAAGAATATAAAACGAAAGAAAGGAAGGAATAGGGGAAGAAAGAATATAAAAAGAAAGAAAGGAAGGAATAGCGGAAGAAAGAATATAAAACGAAAGAAAGGAAGGAATAACGGAAAAAAGAATATAAAACGAAAGAAAGGAAGGAATAGGGGAAGAAATAATATGAAACGAAAGAAAGGAAGGAATAGGGGAAGAAAGAATATAAAACGAAAGAAAGGAAGGAATAGGGGAAGAAAGAATATAAAACGAAAGAAAGGAAGGAATAGGGGAAGAAAGAATATAAAACGAAAGAAATAGGGGAAGAAAGAATATAAAACGAAAGAAAGAAAGGAATAGGGGAAGAAAGAATATAAAACGAAAGAAAGGAAGGAATAGGGGAAGAAAGAATATAAAACGAAAGAAAGGAAGGAATAGGGGAAGAAAGAATATAAAACGAAAGAAAGAAAGGAATAAGGGAATAAAGAATATAAAACGAAAGATAGGAAGGAATAGGGGAAGAAAGAATATAAAAAGAAGGAAAGGAAGGAATAGGGGAAGAAAGAATATAAAACGAAAGAAAGAAAGAAATAGGGAAAGAAAGAATATAAAACGAAAGAAAGGAAGGAATAGGGGAAGAAATAATATAAAACGAAAGAAAGGAAGGAATAGGGGACGAAAGAATATAAAACGAAAGAAAGGAAGGAATAGGGGAAGAAAGAATATAAAACGAAAGAAAGGAAGGAATAGGGGAAGAAAGAATATAAAACGAAAGAAAGGAAGGAATAGGGGAAGAAAGAATATAAAACGAAAGAAATAGGGGAAGAAAGAATATAAAACGAAAGAAAGAAAGGAATAGGGGAAGAAAGAATATAAAACGAAAGAAAGGAAGGAATAGGGGAAGAAAGAATATAAAACGAAAGAAAGGAAGGAATAGGGGAAGAAAGAATATAAAACGAAAGAAAGAAAGGAATAAGGGAAGAAAGAATATAAAACGAAAGAAAGGAAGGAATAGGGGAAGAAAGAATATAAAAAGAAGGAAAGGAAGGAATAGGGGAAGAAAGAATATAAAACGAAAGAAAGAAAGAAATAGGGAAAGAAAGAATATAAAACGAAAGAAAGGAAGGAATAGGGGAAGAAATAATATAAAACGAAAGAAAGGAAGGAATAGGGGACGAAAGAATATAAAACGAAAGAAAGGAAGGAATAGGGGAAGAAAGAATATAAAACGAAAGAAAGGAAGGAATAGGGGAAGAAAGAATATAAAACGAAAGAAAGGAAGGAATAGGGGAAGAAAGAATATAAAACGAAAGAAAGGAAGGAATAGGGGAAGAAAGAATATAAAACGAAGGAAATAGGGGAAGAAAGAATATAAAACGAAAGAAAGAAAGGAATACGGGAAGAAAGAATATAAAACGAAAGAAAGGAAGGAATAGGGGAAGAAAGAATATAAAACGAAAGAAAGGAAGGAATAGGGGAAGAAAGAATATAAAACGAAAGAAAGAAAGGAATAACGGAAGAAAGAATATAAAACGAAAGAAAGGAAGGAATAGGGGAAGAAAGAATATAAAAAGAAGGAAAGGAAGGAATAGGGGAAGAAAGAATATAAAACGAAAGAAAGAAAGAAATAGGGAAAGAAAGAATATAAAACGAAAGAAAGGAAGGAATAGGGGAAGAAATAATATAAAACGAAAGAAAGGAAGGAATAGGGGACGAAAGAATATAAAACGAAAGAAAGGAAGGAATAGGGGAAGAAAGAATATAAAACGAAAGAAAGGAAGGAATAGGGGAAGAAAGAATATAAAACGAAAGAAAGGAAGGAATAGGGGAAGAAAGAATATAAAACGAAAGAAATAGGGGAAGAAAGAATATAAAACGAAAGAAAGAAAGGAATAGGGGAAGAAAGAATATAAAACGAAAGAAAGGAAGGAATAGGGGAAGAAAGAATATAAAACGAAAGAAATAGGGGAAGAAAGAATATAAAACGAAAGAAAGAAAGGAATAGGGGAAGAAAGAATATAAAACGAAAGAAAGGAAGGAATAGGGGAAGAAAGAATATAAAACGAAAGAAAGGAAGGAATAGGGGAAGAAAGAATATAAAACGAAAGAAAGAAAGGAATAAGGGAAGAAAGAATATAAAACGAAAGATAGGAAGGAATAGGGGAAGAAAGAATATAAAAAGAAGGAAAGGAAGGAATAGGGGAAGAAAGAATATAAAACGAAAGAAAGAAAGAAATAGGGAAAGAAAGAATATAAAACGAAAGAAAGGAAGGAATAGGGGAAGAAATAATATAAAACGAAAGAAAGGAAGGAATAGGGGACGAAAGAATATAAAACGAAAGAAAGGAAGGAATAGGGGAAGAAAGAATATAAAACGAAAGAAAGGAAGGAATAGGGGAAGAAAGAATATAAAACGAAAGAAAGGAAGGAATAGGGGAAGAAAGAATATAAAACGAAAGAAATAGGGGAAGAAAGAATATAAAACGAAAGAAAGGAAGGAATAGGGGAAGAAAGAATATAAAACGAAAGAAATAGGGGAAGAAAGAATATAAAACGAAAGAAAGAAAGGAATAGGCGAAGAAAGAATATAAAACGAAAGAAAGGAAGGAATAGGGGACGAAAGAATATAAAACGAAAGAAACGAAGGAATAGGTGAAGAAAGAATATAAAACGAAAGAAAGGAAGAAATAGGGGAAGAAAGAATATAAAACGAAAGAAAGAAAGGAATAGGGGAAGAAAGAATATAAAAAGAAAGAAAGGAAGGAATAGGGGAAGAAAGAATATAAAACGAAAGAAAGGAAGAAATAGGGGAAGAAAGAATATAAAACGAAAGAAAGGAAGGAATAGGGGAAAAAATAATACAAAACGAAAGAAAGGAAGGAATAGGGGAAAAAAGAATATAAAAAGAAAGAAAGGAAGGAATAGGGGAAGAAAGAATATAAAACGAAAGAAAGGAAGGAATAGGGGAAGAAAGTATATGAAAGGAAAGAAAGGAAGGAATAGGGGAAGAAAGAATATAAAAAGAAAGAAAGGAAGGAATAGGGGAAGAAAGAATATAAAACGAAAGAAAGGAAGGAATAGGGGAAGAAAGAATATAAAACAAAAGAAAGAAAGAAATAGGGAAAAAAAGAATATAAATCGAAGGAAAGGGAGGAATAGGGGAAGAAAGTATATAAAACGAAAGAAAGAAAGAAATAGGGAAAGAAAGAATATAAAACGAACGAAAGGAAGGAATGGGGGAAGAAAGAATATAAAACGAAAGAAAGGAAGTAATAGGTGAAGAAAGAATATAAAACGAAAGAAAGAAAGGAATAGGGGACGAAAGAATATAAAACGAAAGAAAGGAAGGAATAGGGGAAGAAAGTATATAAAACGAAAGAAAGGAAGGAATAGGGGAGGAAAGAATATAAAACGAAAGAAAGGAAGGAATAGGGGAAAAAGAATATAAAACGAAAGAAAGAAAGGAATAGGGGAAGAAAGAATATAAAACGAAAGAAAGGAAGGAATAGGGGAAGAAAGAATATAAAACGAAAGAAAGGAAGGAATAGGGGAAGAAAGAATATAAGACGAAAGAAAGAAAGGAATAGGGGAAGAAAGAATATGAAACGAAAGGAAGGAAGGAATAGGGGAAGAAAGAATATGAAACGAAAGAAAGAAAGGAATAGGGGAAGAATGAATATAAAACGAAAGAAAGGAAGGAATAGGGGACGAAAGAATATAAAACGAAAGAAAGGAAGGAATAGGGGACGAAAGAATATAAAACGAACGAAAGGAAGGAATAGGGGACGAAAGAATATAAAACGAAAGAAAGGAAGGAATAGGGGACGAAAGAATATAAAACGAAAGAAAGGAAGGAATAGGGGAAAAAAGAATACAAAACGAAAGAAAGGAAGGAATAGGGGAAAAAAGAATATAAAAAGAAAGAAAGGAAGGAATAGGGGAAGAAAGAATATAAAACGAAAGAAAGGAAGGAATAGGGGAAGAAAGTATATGAAAGGAAAGAAAGTAAGGAATAGGGGAAGAAAGAATATAAAAAGAAAGAAAGGAAGGAATAGGGGGAGAAAGAATATAAAACGAAAGAAAGGAAGGAATAGGGGAAGAAAGAATATAAAACGAAAGAAAGAAAGAAATAGGGAAAAAAAGAATATAAATCGAAGGAAAGGGAGGAATAGGGGAAGAAAGTATATAAAACGAAAGAAAGAAAGAAATAGGGAAAGAAAGAATATAAAACGAACGAAAGGAAAGAATGGGGGAAGAAAGAATATAAAACGAAAGAAAGGAAGGAATAGGTGAAGAAAGAATATAAAACGAAAGAAAGAAAGGAATAGGGGACGAAAGAATATAAAACGAAAGAAAGGAAGGAATAGGGGAAGAAAGAATATAAAAAGAAAGAAAGGAAGGAATAGCGGAAGAAAGAATATAAAACGAAAGAAAGGAAGGAATAGGGGAAGAAAGTATATAAAACGAAAGAAAGGAAGAATAGGGGAGGAAAGAATATAAAACGAAAGAAAGGAAGGAATAGGGGAAAAAAGAATATAAAACGAAAGAAAGAAAGGAATAGGGGAAGAAAGAATATAAAACGAAAGAAAGGAAAGAATAGGGGAAGAAAGAATATAAAACGAAAGAAAGGAAGGAATAGGGGAAGAAAGAATATAAGACGAAAGAAAGAAAGGAATAGGGGAAGAAACAATATGAAACGAAAGAAAGGAAGGAATAGGGGACGAAAGAATATAAAACGAAAGAAAGGAAGGAATAGGGGAAGAAAGAATATAAAAAGAAAGAAAGGAAGGAATAGCGGAAGAAAGAATATAAAACGAAAGAAAGGAAGGAATAACGGAAAAAAGAATATAAAACGAAAGAAAGAAAGGAATAGGGGAAGAAAGAATATAAAACGAAAGAAAGGAAGGAATAGGGGAAGAAAGAATATAAAACGAAAGAAAGGAAGGAATAGGGGAAGAAAGAATATGAAACGAAAGAAAGAAAGGAATAGGGGAAGAAAGAATATAAAACGAAAGAAAGGAAGGAATAGGGGACGAAAGAATATAAAACGAAAGAAAGGAAGGAATAGGGGAAGAAAGAATATAAAACGAAAGAAAGGAAGGAATAGGGGACGAAAGAATATAAAACGAAAGAAAGGAAGGAATAGGGGAAAAAAGAATACAAAACGAAAAAAAGGAAGAAATAGGGGAAGAAAGAATATAAAAAGAAAGAAAGGAAGGAATAGGGGATAAGAAAGAATATAAAACGAAAGAAAGGAAGGAATAGGGGAAGAAAGAATATAAAACGAAAGAAAGGAAGGAATAGGGGAAAAAAGAATATAAAACGAAAGAAAGGAAGGAATAGGTGATAAGAAAGAATATAAAACGAAAGAAAGGAAGGGATAGGGGAAGAAAGAATATGAAACGAAAGAAAGAAAGGAATAGGGGAAGAAAGAATATAAAACGAAAGAAAGGAAGGAATAGGGGACGAAAGAATATAAAACGAAAGAAAGGAAGGAATAGGGGAAGAAAGAATATAAAACGAAAGAAAGGAAGGAATAGGGGACGAAAGAATATAAAACGAAAGAAAGGAAGGAATAGGGGAAAAAAGAATACAAAACGAAAAAAAGGAAGAAATAGGGGAAGAAAGAATATAAAAAGAAAGAAAGGAATGAATAGGGGATAAGAAAGAATATAAAACGAAAGAAAGGAAGGAATAGGGGAAGAAAGAATATAAAACGAAAGAAAGGAAGGAATAGGGGAAGAAAGAATGTAAAACGAAAGAAAGAAAGGAATAGGGGAAGAAAGAATATAAAACGAAAGAAAGGAAGGAATAGGGGACGAAAGAATATAAAACGAAAGAAAGGAAGGAATAGGGGAAGAAAGAATATAAAACGAAAGAAAGAAAGGAATAGGGAAAGAAAGAATATAAATCGAAGAAAAGGGAGGAATAGGGGAAGAAAGTATATAAAACGAAAGAAAGAAAGAAATAGGGAAAGAAAGAACATAAAACGAACGAAAGGAAGGAATAGGGGAAGAAAGAATATAAAACGAAAGAAAGAAAGGAATAGGGAAAGAAAGAATATAAATCGAAGAAAAGGGAGGAATAGGGGAAGAAAGTATATAAAACGAAAGAAAGAAAGAAATAGGGAAAGAAAGAACATAAAACGAACGAAAGGAAGGAATAGGGGAAGAAAGAATATAAAACGAAAGAAAGGAAGGAATAGGGGAAGAAAGTATATAAAACGAAAGAAAGGAAGGAATAGGGGAAGAAAGAATATAAAACGAAAGAAAGGAAGGAATAGGGGAAGAAACAATATAAAACGAAAGAAAGGAAGGAATAGGGGAAGAAAGAATATAAAACGAAAGAAAGGAAGGAATAGGGGAAGAAAGAATATAAAACGAAAGAAAGGAAGGAATAGGGGAAAAAAGAATACAAAACGAAAAAAAGGAAGGAATAGGGGAAGAAAGAATATGAAACGAAAGAAAGAAAGGAATAGGGGAAGAAAGAATATAAAACGAAAGAAAGGAAGGAATAGGGGACGAAAGAATATAAAACGAAAGAAAGGAAGGAATAGGGGAAGAAAGAATATAAAACGAAAGAAAGGAAGGAATAGGGGACGAAAGAATATAAAACGAAAGAAAGGAAGGAATAGGGGAAAAAAGAATACAAAACGAAAAAAAGGAAGAAATAGGGGAAGAAAGAATATAAAAAGAAAGAAAGGAAGGAATAGGGGATAAGAAAGAATATAAAACGAAAGAAAGGAAGGAATAGGGGAAGAAAGAATATAAAACGAAAGAAAGGAAGGAATAGGGGAAAAAAGAATATAAAACGAAAGAAAGGAAGGAATAGGTGATAAGAAAGAATATAAAACGAAAGAAAGGAAGGGATAGGGGAAGAAAGAATATGAAACGAAAGAAAGAAAGGAATAGGGGAAGAAAGAATATAAAACGAAAGAAAGGAAGGAATAGGGGACGAAAGAATATAAAACGAAAGAAAGGAAGGAATAGGGGAAGAAAGAATATAAAACGAAAGAAAGGAAGGAATAGGGGACGAAAGAATATAAAACGAAAGAAAGGAAGGAATAGGGGAAAAAAGAATACAAAACGAAAAAAAGTAAGAAATAGGGGAAGAAAGAATATAAAAAGAAAGAAAGGAAGGAATAGGGGATAAGAAAGAATATAAAACGAAAGAAAGGAAGGAATAGGGGAAGAAAGAATATAAAACGAAAGAAAGGAAGGAATAGGGGAAGAAAGAATGTAAAACGAAAGAAAGAAAGGAATAGGGGAAGAAAGAATATAAAACGAAAGAAAGGAAGGAATAGGGGACGAAAGAATATAAAACGAAAGAAAGGAAGGAATAGGGGAAGAAAGAATATAAAACGAAAGAAAGAAAGGAATAGGGAAAGAAAGAATATAAATCGAAGAAAAGGGAGGAATAGGGGAAGAAAGTATATAAAACGAAAGAAAGAAAGAAATAGGGAAAGAAAGAACATAAAACGAACGAAAGGAAGGAATAGGGGAAGAAAGAATATAAAACGAAAGAAAGAAAGGAATAGGGAAAGAAAGAATATAAATCGAAGAAAAGGGAGGAATAGGGGAAGAAAGTATATAAAACGAAAGAAAGAAAGAAATAGGGAAAGAAAGAACATAAAACGAACGAAAGGAAGGAATAGGGGAAGAAAGAATATAAAACGAAAGAAAGGAAGGAATAGGGGAAGAAAGTATATAAAACGAAAGAAAGGAAGGAATAGGGGAAGAAAGAATATAAAACGAAAGAAAGGAAGGAATAGGGGAAGAAACAATATAAAACGAAAGAAAGGAAGGAATAGGGGAAGAAAGAATATAAAACGAAAGAAAGGAAGGAATAGGGGAAGAAAGAATATGAAACGAAAGAAAGAAAGGAATAGGGGAAGAAAGAATATAAAACGAAAGAAAGGAAGGAATAGGGGACGA
The DNA here is from genome assembly GCA_963932145.1 of Acanthosepion lycidas. Lineage (NCBI taxonomy): Eukaryota > Metazoa > Mollusca > Cephalopoda > Sepiida > Sepiidae > Acanthosepion > Acanthosepion lycidas. The sequence continues at coordinate 25,986,003 of OZ010597.1, forward strand.
AAGAATATAAAACGAAAGAAAGGAAGGAATAGGGGAAGAAAGAATATAAAACGAAAGAAAGGAAGGAATAGGGGACGAAAGAATATAAAACGAAAGAAAGGAAGGAATAGGGGAAAAAAGAATACAAAACGAAAAAAAGGAAGAAATAGGGGAAGAAAGAATATAAAAAGAAAGAAAGGAAGGAATAGGGGATAAGAAAGAATATAAAACGAAAGAAAGGAAGGAATAGGGGAAGAAAGAATATAAAACGAAAGAAAGGAAGGAATAGGGGAAAAAAGAATATAAAACGAAAGAAAGGAAGGAATAGGTGATAAGAAAGAATATAAAACGAAAGAAAAGAAAGGGATAGGGGAAGAAAGAATATGAAACGAAAGAAAGAGAGGAATAGGGGAAGAAAGAATATAAAACGAAAGAAAGGAAGGAATAGGGGACGAAAGAATATAAAACGAAAGAAAGGAAGGAATAGGGGAAGAAAGAATATAAAACGAAAGAAAGGAAAGAATAGGGGACGAAAGAATATAAAACGAAAGAAAGGAAGGAATAGGGGAAAAAAGAATACAAAACGAAAAAAAGGAAGAAATAGGGGAAGAAAGAATATAAAAAGAAAGAAAGGAAGGAATAGGGGATAAGAAAGAATATAAAACGAAAGAAAGGAAGGAATAGGGGAAGAAAGAATATAAAACGAAAGAAAGGAAGGAATAGGGGAAGAAAGAATGTAAAACGAAAGAAAGAAAGGAATAGGGGAAGAAAGAATATAAAACGAAAGAAAGGAAGGAATAGGGGACGAAAAAATATAAAACGAAAGAAAGGAAGGAATAGGGGAAGAAAGAATATAAAACGAAAGAAAGAAAGGAATAGGGAAAGAAAGAATATAAATCGAAGAAAAGGGAGGAATAGGGGAAGAAAGTATATAAAACGAAAGAAAGAAAGAAATAGGGAAAGAAAGAACATAAAACGAACGAAAGGAAGGAATAGGGGAAGAAAGAATATAAAACGAAAGAAAGAAAGGAATAGGGAAAGAAAGAATATAAATCGAAGAAAAGGGAGGAATAGGGGAAGAAAGTATATAAAACGAAAGAAAGAAAGAAATAGGGAAAGAAAGAACATAAAACGAACGAAAGGAAGGAATAGGGGAAGAAAGAATATAAAACGAAAGAAAGGAAGGAATAGGGGAAGAAAGTATATAAAACGAAAGAAAGGAAGGAATAGGGGAAGAAAGAATATAAAACGAAAGAAAGGAAGGAATAGGGGAAGAAACAATATAAAACGAAAGAAAGGAAGGAATAGGGGAAGAAAGAATATAAAACGAAAGAAAGGAAGGAATAGGGAAAGAAAGAATATAAAACGAAAGAAAGGAAGGAATAGGGGAAGAAAGAATATAAAACGAAAGAAAGGAAGGAATAGGGGAAGAAAGAATATAAAACGAAAGAAAGGAAGGAATAGGGGAAGAAAGAATATAAAACGAAAGAAAGGAAGGAATAGGGGAAGAAAGAATATGAAACGAAAGAAAGAAAGGAATAGGGGAAGAAAGAATATAAAACGAAAGAAAGGAAGGAATAGGGGACGAAAGAATATAAAACGAAAGAAAGGAAGGAATAGGGGAAGAAAGAATATAAAACGAAATAAAGGAAGGAATAGGGGACGAAAGAATATAAAAGGAAAGAAAGGAAGGAATAGGGGAAAAAAGAATACAAAACGAAAAAAATGAAGGAATAGGGAAGAAAGAATATAAAAAGAAAGAAAGGAAGGAATAGGGGAAGAAAGAATATAAAAAGAAAGAAAGGAAGGAATAGGGGAAGAAAATATATGAAACGAAAGAAAGGAAGGAATAGGGGAAGAAAGAATATAAAAAGAAAGAAAGGAAGGAATTGGGGAAGAAAGAATATAAAACGAAAGAAAGGAAGGAATAGGTGAAGAAAGTATATAAAACGAAAGAAAGGAAGGAATAGGGGAAGAAAGAATATAAAACGAAAGAAAGGAAGGAATAGGGGAAGAAAGAATATAAAACGAAAGAAAGGAAGGAATAGGGGAAGAAAGAATATAAAACGAAAGAAAGAAAGGAATAGGGGAAGAAAGAATATAAAACGAAAGAAAGGAACGAATAGGGGAAGAAAGAATATATAACGAAAGAAAAAAACGAATAGGGGAAGAAAGAATATAAAACGAAAGAAAGGAATAGGGGAAGAAAGAATATAAAACGAAACAAAGGAAGGAATAGGGGAAGAAAGAATATAAAACGAAAGAAAGAAAGGAATAGGGGAAGAAAGAATATAAAACGAAAGAAAGAAAGAAATAGGGGAAGAAAGAATATAAAACGAAAGAAAGGAAGGAATAGGGGAAGAAAGAATATAAAACGAAAGAAAGAAAGGAATAGGGGAAGAAAGAATATAAAACGAAAGAAAGGATGTAATAGGGGAAGAAAGAATATAAAACGAAAGAAACGAAGAAATACGGGAAGAAAGAATATAAAACGAAAGAAAGAAAGGAATAGGGGAAGAAAGAATATAAAACGAAAGAAAGAAAGAAATAGGGGAAGAAAGAATATAAAACGAAAGAAAGGAAGGAATAGGGGAAGAAAGAATATAAAACGAAAGAAAGGAAGGAATAGGAGAAGAAAGAATATAAAACGAAAGAAAGGAAGGAATAGGGGAAGAAAGAATATAAAACGAAAGAAACGAAGGAATAGGGGAAGAAAGAATATAAAACGAAAGAAAGAAAGGAATAGGGGAAGAAAGTATATAAAACGAAAGAAAGAAAGAAATAGGGGAAGAAAGAATATAAAACGAAAGAAAGGAAGGAATAGGGGAAGAAAGAATATAAAACGAAAGAAAGGAATAGGGGAAGAAAGAATATAAAAAGAAAGAAAGGAAGGAATAGGGGAAGAAAGAATATAAAACGAAAGAAAGAAAGGAATAGGGGAAGAAAGAATATAAAACGAAAGAAAGAAAGAAATAGGGGAAGAAAGAATATAAAACGAAAGAAAGGAAGGAATAGGGGAAGAAAGAATATAAAACGAAAGAAAGGAATAGGGGAAGAAAGAATATAAAACGAAAGAAAGGAATAGGGGAAGAAAGAATATAAAACGAAAGAAAGGAATAGGGGAAGAAAGAATATAAAACGAAAGAAAGGAAGAAATACGGGAAGAAACAATATAAAACGAAAGAAAGGAAGGAATAGGGGAAGAAAGAATATAAAACGAAAGAAAGGAAGAAATACGGGAAGAAAGAATATAAAACGAAAGAAAGGAAGAAATACGGGAAGAAAGAATATAAAACGAAAGAAAGGAAGGAATAGGGGAAGAAAGAATATAAAACGAAAGAAAGGAAGGAATAGGGGAAGAAAGAATATAAAACGAAAGAAAGAAAGAAATAGGGGAAGAAAGAATATAAAACGAAAGAAAGGAATAGGGGAAGAAAGAATATAAAACGAAAGAAAGGAAGAAATACGGGAAGAAAGAATATAAAACGAAAGAAAGAAAGGAATAGGGGAAGAAAGAATATAAAACGAAAGAAAGGAAGGAATAGGGAAAGAAAGAATATAAAAAGAAAGAAAGGAAGGAATAGGGGAAGAAAGAATATAAAACGAAAGAAAGAAAGGAATAGGGGAAGAAAGAATATAAAACGAAAGAAAGGAAGGAATAGGGGAAGAAAGAATATAAAACGAAAGAAAGGAAGGAATAGGGGAAGAAAGAATACAAAACGAAAGAAAGGAAGGAATAGGGGAAGAAAGAATATAAAACGAAAGAAAGGAAGGAATAGGGGAAGAAAGAATATAAAACGAAAGAAAAAAAGATATAGGGGAAGAAAGAATATAAAACGAAAGAAAGGAAGGAATAGGGGATAAGAAAGAATATAAAACGAAAGAAAGGAAGGAATAGGGGAAGAAAGAATATAAAACGAAAGAAAGGGAGGAATAGGGGACGAAAGAATATAAAACGAAAGAAAGGAAGGAATAGGGGAAGAAAGAATGTAAAACGAAAGAAAGAAAGGAATAGGGGAAGAAAGAATATAAAACGAAAGAAAGGAAGGAATAGGGGAAGAAAGTATATAAAACGAAAGAAAGAAAGAAAGATGGAAAGAAAGAATATAAAACGAAAGAAAGGAAGGAATAGGGGAAGAAAGAATATAAAACGAAAGAAAGAAAGAAATAGAGGAAGAAACAATATAAAACGAAAGAAAGGAAGGAATAGGGGAAGAAAGAATATAAAACGAAAGAAAGGAAGGAATAGGGAAAGAAAGAATATAAAACGAAAGAAAGGAAGGAAGAGGGGAAGAAATTATATAAAACGAAAAAAGGAAGGAATAGGGGAAAAAAGAATATAAAACGAAAGAAAGGAAGGAATAGGGGAAGAAAGAATATAAAACGAAAGAAAGGAAGGAATAGGGGAAGAAAGAATATAAAACGAAAGAAAGGAAGGAATAGGGGAAGAAAGAATATGAAACCAAAGAAAGAAAGGAATAGGGGAAGAAAGAATATAAAACGAAAGAAAGGAAGGAATAGGGGACGAAAGAATATAAAACGAAAGAAAGGAAGGAATAGGGGAAGAAAGAATATAAAACGAAAGAAAGGAAGGAATAGGGGACGAAAGAATATAAAACGAAAGAAAGGAACGAATAGGGGAAAAAATAATACAAAACGAAAAAAATGAAGGAATAGGGGAAGAAAGAATATAAAAAGAAAGAAAGGAATGAATAGGGGAAGAAAGAATATAAAACGAAATAAATGAAGGAATAGGGGAAGAAAGTATATGAAACGAAAGAAAGGAAGGAATAGGGGAAGAAAGAATATAAAAAGAAAGAAAGGAAGGAATTGGGGAAGAAAGAATATAAAACGAAAGAAAGGAAGGAATAGGGGAAGAAAATATATAAAACGAAAGAAAGGAAGGAATAGGAGAAGAAAGAATATAAAACGAAAGAAAGGAAGGAATAGGGGAAGAAAGAATATAAAACGAAAGAAAGGAAGGAATAGGGTAAGAAAGAATATAAAACGAAAGAAAGAAAGGAATAGGGGAAGAAAGAATATAAAACGAAAGAAAGGAAGGAATAGGGGAAGAAAGAATATAAAACGAAAGAAAGAAAGGAATAGGGGAAGAAAGAATATAAAAAGAAAGAAAGAAAGAAATAGGGGAAGAAAGAATATAAAACGAAAGAAAGGAAGAAATAGGGGAAGAAAGAATATAAAACGAAAGAAAGAAAGAAATAGGGGAAGAAAGAATATAAAACGAAAGAAAGGAAGGAATTGGGGAAGAAAGAATATAAAACGAAAGAAAGAAAGAAATAGGGGAAGAAAGAATATAAAACGAAAGAAAGAAAGGAATAGGGGAAGAAAGTATATAAAACGAAAGAAAGGAAGGAATAGGGGAAGAAAGAATATAAAACGAAAGAAAGAAAGGAATAGGGGAAGAAAGAATATAAAAAGAAAGAAAGAAAGAAATAGGGGAAGAAAGAATATAAAACGAAAGAAAGGAAGGAATAGGGGAAGAAAGAATATAAAACGAAAGAAAGAAAGGAATAGGGGAAGAAAGAATATAAAACGAAAGAAAGGAAGGAATAGGGGAAGAAAGAATATAAAACGAAAGAAAGGAAGATATAGGGGAAGAAAGTATATAAAACGAAAGAAAGGAAGAATTAGGGGAAGAAAAAATATAAAACGAAAGAAAGGAAGGAATAGGGGAAGAAAGAATATAAAACGAATGAAAGAAAAAATAGGGGGAGAAAGAATATAAAACGAAAGAAAGGAAGGAATAGGGGAAGAAAGAATATAAAACGAAAGAAAGGAAGAAATAGGGGAAGAAAGAATATAAAACGAAAGAAAGGAAGGAATAGGGGAAGAAAGAATATAAAACGAAAGAAAGGAAGAAATAGGGGAAGAAAGAATATAAAACGAAGAAAGAAAGAAATAGGGGAAGAAAGAATATAAAACGAAAGATAGGAAGAAATAGGGGAAGAAAGAATATAAAACGAAAGAAAGGAAGGAATAGGGGAAGAAAGAATATAAAACGAAAGAAAGGAAGGAATAGGGGAAGAAAGAATATAAAACGAAAGAAAGGAAGGAATAGGGGAAGAAAGAATATAAAACGAAAGAAAGAAAGGAATAGGGGAAGAAAGAATATAAAACGAAAGAAAGGAAGGAATAGGGGAAGAAAGAATATAAAACGAAAGAAAGGAAGATATAGGGGAAGAAAGTATATAAAACGAAAGAAAGGAAGAAATAGGGGAAGAAAAAATATAAAACAAAAGAAAGGAAGGAATAGGGGAAGAAAGAATATAAAACGAATGAAAGAAAGAAATAGGCGAAGACAGAATATAAAACGAAAGAAAGGAAGGAATAGGGGAAGAAAGAATATAAAACGAAAGAAAGGAAGGAAATAGGGGAAGAAAGAATATAAAACGAAAGAAAGGAAGGAATAGGGGAAGAAAGAATATAAAACGAAAGAAAGGAAGAAATAGGGGAAGAAAGAATATAAAACGAAAGAAAGAAAGAAATAGGGGAAGAAATAATATAAAACGAAAGATAGGAAGAAATAGGGGAAGAAAGAATATAAAACGAAAGAAAGGAAGGAATAGGGGAAGAAAGAATATAAAACGAAAGAAAGGAAGGAATAGGGGAAGAAAGAATATAAAACGAAAGAAAGGAAGGAATAGGGGAAGAAAGAATATAAAACGAAAGAAAGAAAGGAATAGGGGAAGAAAGAATATAAAACGAAAGAAAGAAAGGTATAGGGGAAGAAAGAATATAAAACGAAAGAAAGGAAGGAATAGGGGAAGAAAGAATATAAAACGAAAGAAAGAAAGGAATAGGGGAAGAAAGAATATAAAACGAAAGAAAGGAAGGAATAGGGGAAGAAAGAATATAAAACGAAAGAAAGGAAGAAATAGGGGAAGAAAGAATATAAAACGAAAGAAAGAAAGAAATAGGGGAAGAAAGAATATAAAACGAAAGATAGGAAGAAATAGGGGAAGAAAGAATATAAAACGAAAGAAAGGAAGGAATAGGGGAAGAAAGAATATAAAACGAAAGAAAGGAAGGAATAGGGGAAGAAAGAATATAAAACGAAAGAAAGGAAGGAATAGGGGAAGAAAGAATATAAAACGAAAGAAAGAAAGGAATAGGGGAAGAAAGAATATAAAACGAAAGAAAGAAAGGAATAGGGGAAGAAAGAATATAAAACGAAAGAAAGGAAGGAATAGGGGAAGAAAGAATATAAAACGAAAGAAAGAAAGGAATAGGGGAAGAAAGAATATAAAACGAAAGAAAGAAAGGAATAGGGGAAGAAAGAATATAAAACGAAAGAAAGAAAGGAATAGGGGAAGAAAGAATATAAAACGAAAGAAAGAAAGAAATAGGGGAAGAAAGAATATAAAACGAAAGAAAGGAAGAAATAGGGGAAGAAAGAATATAAAACGAAAGAAAGGAAGGAATAGGGGAAGAAAGAATATAAAACGAAAGAAAGGAAGAAATAGGGGAAGAAAGAATATAAAACGAAAGAAAGGAAGGAATAGGGGAAGAAAGAATATAAAACGAAAGAAAGAAAGAAATAGGGGAAGAAAGAATATAAAACGAAAGAAAGGAAGAAATAGGGTAAGAGAGAATATAAAACGAAAGAAAGAAAGAAATAGGGGAAGAAAGAATATAAAACGAAAGAAAGGGAGAAATAGGGGAAGAGGGAATATAAAACGAAAGAAAGGAAGGAATAGGGGAAGAAAGAATATAAAACGAAAGAAAGGAAGGAATAGGGGAAGAAAGAATATAAAACGAAAGAAAGGAAGAAATAGGGGAAGAAAGAATATAAAACGAAAGAAAGGAAGGAATAGGGGAAAAAAGAATATAAAACGAAAGAAAGGAAGAAATAGGGGAAGAAAGAATATAAAACGAAAGAAAGAAAGAAATAGGGGAAGAAAGAATATAAAACGAAAGATAGGAAGAAATAGGTGAAGAAAGAATATAAAACGAAAGAAAGGAAGGAATAGGGGAAGAAAGAATATAAAACGAAAGAAAGGAAGGAATAGGGGAAGAAAGAATATAAAACGAAAGAAAGGAAGGAATAGGGGAAGAAAGAATATAAAACGAAAGAAAGAAAGGAATAGGGGAAGAAAGAATATAAAACGAAAGAAAGAAAGGTATAGGGGAAGAAAGAATATAAAACGAAAGAAAGGAAGGAATAGGGGAAGAAAGAATATAAAACGAAAGAAAGAAAGGAATAGGGGAAGAAAGAATATAAAACGAAAGAAAGGAAGGAATAGGGGAAGAAAGAATATAAAACGAAAGAAAGGAAGGAATAGGGGAAGAAAGAATATAAAACGAAAGAAAGGAAGGAATAGGGGAAGAAAGAATATAAAACGAAAGAAAGGAAGGAATAGGGGAAGAAAGAATATAAAACGAAAGAAAGGAAGGAATAGGGGAAGAAAATATAAAACGAAAGAAAGGAAGGAATAGGGGAAGAAAGAATATAAAACGAAAGAAAGGAAGGAATAGGGGAAGAAAGAATATAAAACGAAAGAAAGGAAGGAATAGGGGAAGAAAGAATATAAAACGAAAGAAAGAAAGGAATAGGGGAAGACAGAATATAAAACGAAAGAAAGGAAGGAATAGGGGAAGAAAGAATATAAAACGAAAAGAAAGGAATAGGGGAAGAAAGAATATAAAACGAAAGAAATGAAGGAATAGGGGAAGAAAGAATATAAAACGAAAGAAAGAAAGGAATAGGGGAAGAAAGAATATAAAAAGAAAGAAAGAAAGAAATAGGGGAAGAAAGAATATAAAACGAAAGAAAGGAAGAAATAGGGGAAGAAAGAATATAAAACGAAAGAAAGAAAGAAATAGGGGAAGAAAGAATATAAAACGAAAGAAAGGAAGGAATTGGGGAAGAAAGAATATAAAACGAAAGAAAGAAAGAAATAGGGGAAGAAAGAATATAAAACGAAAGAAAGAAAGGAATAGGGGAAGAAAGTATATAAAACGAAAGAAAGGAAGGAATAGGGGAAGAAAGAATATAAAACGAAAGAAAGAAAGGAATAGGGGAAGAAAGAATATAAAAAGAAAGAAAGAAAGAAATAGGGGAAGAAAGAATATAAAACGAAAGAAAGGAAGGAATAGGGGAAGAAAGAATATAAAACGAAAGAAAGAAAGGAATAGGGAAGAAAGAATATAAAACGAAAGAAAGGAAGGAATAGGGGAAGAAAGAATATAAAACGAAAGAAAGGAAGAAATAGGGGAAGAAAGAATATAAAACGAAAGAAAGGAAGAAATAGGGGAAGAAAGAAATATAAAACGAAAGAAAGGAAGGAATAGGGGAAGAAAGAATATAAAACGAAAGAAAGAAAGAAATAGGGGAAGAAAGAATATAAAACGAAAGAAAGGAAGGAATAGGGGAAGAAAGAATATAAAACGAAAGAAAGGAAGAAATAGGGGAAGAAAGAATATAAAACGAAAGAAAGGAAGGAATAGGGGAAGAAAGAATATAAAACGAAAGAAAGGAAGGAATAGGGGAAGAAAGAATATAAAACGAAAGAAAGGAAGGAATAGGGGAAGAAAGAATATAAAACGAAAGAAAGGAAGAAATAGGGGAAGAAAGAATATAAAACGAAAGAAAGAAAGGAATAGGGGAAGAAAGAATATAAAACGAAAGAAAGGAAGGAATAGGGGAAGAAAGAATATAAAACGAAAGAAAGGAAGGAATAGGGGAAGAAAGAATATAAAAACGAAAGAAAGGAAGGAATAGGGGAAGAAAGAATATAAAACGAAAGAAAGGAAGGAATAGGGGAAGAAAGAATATAAAACGAAAGAAAGGAAGGAAATAGGGGAAGAAAGAATATAAAACGAAAGAAAGGAAGGAATAGGGGAAGAAAGAATATAAAACGAAAGAAAGGAAGGAATAGGGGAAGAAAGAATATAAAACGAAAGAAAGGAAGGAATAGGGGAAGAAAGAATATAAAACGAAAGAAAGGAAGAAATAGGGGAAGAAAGAATATAAAACGAAAGAAAGGAAGGAATAGGGGAAGAAAGAATATAAAACGAAAGAAAGAAAGAAATAGGGGAAGAAAGAATATAAAACGAAAGAAAGGAAGGAATAGGGGAAGAAAGAATATAAAACGAAGAAAGGAAGGAATAGGGGAGAAAGAATATAAAACGAAAGAAAGGAAGGAAATAGGGGAAGAAAGAATATAAAACGAAAGAAAGGAAGAATAGGAAGAAAGGAATATAAAACGAAAGATAGGAAGGAATAGGGAAGAAAGAATATAAACGAAAGAAAGGAAGGAATAGGGAAGAAAGAATATAAAACGAAAGAAAGGAAGGAATAGGGGTAAGAAAAGAATATTAAACGAAAGAAAGGAATGAATAGAAGGAATAGGGGAAGAAAGAATATAAAACGAAAGAAAGGAAGGAATAGGGGAAGAAAGAATATAAAACGAAAGAAAGGAAGGAATAGGGGAAGAAAGAATATAAAACGAAAGAAAGAAAGGAATAGGGGAAGAAAGAATATAAAACGAAAGAAAGAAAGGAATAGGGGAAGAAAGAATATAAAACGAAAGAAAGGAAGGAATAGGGGAAGAAAGAATATAAACGAAAGAAAGAAAGGAATAGGGGAAGAAAGAATATAAAACGAAAGAAAGGAAGGAATAGGGGAAGAAAGAATATAAAACGAAAGAAAGAAAGGAATAGGGGAAGAAAGAATATAAAACGAAAGAAAGGAAGAAATAGGGGAAGAAAGAATATAAAACGAAAGAAAGGAAGGAATAGGGGAAGAAAGAATATAAAACGAAAGAAAGAAAGAAATAGGGGAAGAAAGAATATAAAACGAAAGAAAGGAAGAAATAGGGGAAGAAAGAATATAAAACGAAAGAAAGAAAGAAATAGGGGAAGAAAGAATATAAAACGAAAGAAAGGAAGAAATAGGGGAAGAAAGAATATAAAACGAAAGAAAGGAAGGAAATAGGGGAAGAAAGAATATAAAACGAAAGAAAGGAAGAAATAGGGGAAGAAAGAATATAAAACGAAAGAAAGGAAGAAATAGGGGAAGAAAGAATATAAAACGAAAGAAAGGAAGGAAATAGGGGAAGAAAGAATATAAAACGAAAGAAAGGAAGAAATAGGGGAAGAAAGAATATAAAACGAAAGAAAGAAAGAAATAGGGGAAGAAAGAATATAAAACGAAAGATAGGAAGAAAT
>OZ010597.1:25997371-26024871 GCA_963932145.1 Acanthosepion lycidas
GGAAGAAAGAATATAAAACGAAAGAAAGAAAGAAATAGGGGAAGAAAGAATATAAAACGAAAGGAAGGAAGATATAGGGGAAGAAAGAATATAAAACGAAAGAAAGAAAGGAATAGGGGAAGAAAGAATATAAAACGAAAGAAATGAAGGAATAGGGGAAGAAAGAATATAAAACGAAAGAAAGGAAGATATAGGGGAAGAAAGAATATAAAACGAAAGAAAGGAAGGAATAGGGGAAGAAAGAATATAAAAAGAAAGAAAGGAAGGAATAGGGGAAGAAAGAATATAAAACGAAAGAAAGGAAGAAATAGGGGAAGAAAGAATATAAAACGAAAGGAAGGAAGGAATAGGGGAAGAAATAATATAAAACGAAAGAAAGGAAGAAATAGGGGAAGAAAGAATATAAAACGAAAGAAAGGAAGAAATAGGGGAAGAAAGAATATAAAACGAAAGAAAGGAAGGAATAGGGGAAGAAAGAATATAAAACGAAAGAAAGAAAGGAATAGGGGAAGAAAAAATATAAAACGAACGAAAGAAAGAAATAGGGGAAGAAAGAATATAAAACGAAAGAAAGGAAGATATAGGGGAAGAAAGAATATAAAACGAAAGAATGGAAGAAATAGGGGAAGAAAGAATATAAAACGAAAGAAAGGAAGGAATAGGGGAAGAAAGAATATAAAACGAAAGAAAGAAAGGAATAGGGGAAGAAAGAATATAAAACGAAAGAAAGGAAGGAATAGGGGAAGAAAGAATATAAAACGAAAGAAAGAAAGGAATAGGGGAAGAAAGAATATAAAACGAAAGAAAGAAAGAAATAGGGGAAGAAAGAATATAAAACGAAAGAAAGGAAGATATAGGGGAAGAAAGAATATAAAACGAAAGAAAGGAAGATATAGGGGAAGAAAGAATATAAAACGAAAGAAAGGAAGGAATAGGGGAAGAAAGAATATAAAACGAAAGAAAGGAACGAATAGGGGAAGAAAGAATATAAAACGAAAGAAAGAAAGAAATAGGGGAAGAAAGAATATAAAACGAAAGAAAGGAAGATATAGGGGAAGAAAGAATATAAAACGAAAGAAAGAAAGGAATAGGGGAAGAAAGAATATAAAACGAAAGAAAGGAAGGAATAGGGGAAGAAAGAATATAAAACGAAAGAAAGAAAGAAATAGGGGAAGAAAGAATATAAAACGAAAGAAAGGAAGATATAGGGGAAGAAAGAATATAAAACGAAAGAAAGAAAGGAATAGGGGAAGAAAGAATATAAAACGAAAGAAAGGAAGGAATAGGGGAAGAAAGAATATAAAACGAAAGAAAGGAAGATATAGGGGAAGAAAGAATATAAAACGAAAGAAAGGAAGGAATAGGGGAAGAAAGAATATAAAACGAAAGAAAGAAAGGAATAGGGGAAGAAAGAATATAAAACGAAAGAAAGGAAGGAATAGGGGAATAAAGAATATAAAACGAAAGAAAGAAAGGAATAGGGGAAGAAAGAATATAAAACGAAAGAAAGAAAGAAATAGGGGAAGAAAGAATATAAAACGAAAGAAAGAAAGGAATAGGGGAAGAAAGAATATAAAACGAAAGAAAGGAAGATATAGGGGAAGAAAGAATATAAAACGAAAGAAAGGAAGATATAGGGGAAGAAAGAATATAAAACGAAAGAAAGGAAGAAATAGGGGAAGAAAGAATATAAAACGAAAGAAAGGAAGGAATAGGGGAAGGAAGAATATAAATCGAAAGAAAGGAAGAAATAGGGGAAGAAAGAATATAAAACGAAAGAAATAGGGGAAGAAAGAATATAAAACGAAAGAAAGGAAGGAATAGGGGAAGAAAGAATATAAAATGAAAGAAAGGAAGGAATAGGGGAAGAAAGAATATAAAAAGAAAGAAAGAAAGAAATAGGGGAAGAAAGAATATAAAAAGAAAGAAAGGAAGGAATAGGGGAAGAAAGAATATAAAACGAAAGAAAGAAAGGAATAGGGGAAGAAAGAATATAAAACGAAAGAAAGGAAGGAATAGGGGAAGAAAGAATATAAAACGAAAGAAAGAAAGGAATAGGGGAAGAAAGAATATAAAACGAAAGAAAGAAAGAAATAGGGGAAGAAAGAATATAAAACGAAAGAAAGGAAGATATAGGGGAAGAAAGAATATAAAACGAAAGAAAGGAAGATATAGGGGAAGAAAGAATATAAAACGAAAGAAAGGAAGGAATAGGGGAAGAAAGAATATAAAACGAAAGAGAGGAAGGAATAGGGGAAGAAAGAATATAAAACGAAAGAATGAAAGAAATAGGGGAAGAAAGAATATAAAACGAAAGAAAGGAAGATATAGGGGAAGAAAGAATATAAAACGAAAGAAAGAAAGGAATAGGGGAAGAAAGAATATAAAACGAAAGAAAGGAAGGAATAGGGGAAGAAAGAATATAAAACGAAAGAAAGAAAGAAATAGGGGAAGAAAGAATATAAAACGAAAGGAAGGAAGATATAGGGGAAGAAAGAATATAAAACGAAAGAAAGAAAGGAATAGGGGAAGAAAGAATATAAAACGAAAGAAAGGAAGGAATAGGGGAAGAAAGAATATAAAACGAAAGAAAGGAAGATATAGGGGAAGAAAGAATATAAAACGAAAGAAAGGAAGGAATAGGGGAAGAAAGAATATAAAAAGAAAGAAAGGAAGGAATAGGGGAAGAAAGAATATAAAACGAAAGAAAGGAAGAAATAGGGGAAGAAAGAATATAAAACGAAAGGAAGGAAGGAATAGGGGAAGAAATAATATAAAACGAAAGAAAGGAAGAAATAGGGGAAGAAAGAATATAAAACGAAAGAAAGGAAGAAATAGGGGAAGAAAGAATATAAATCGAAAGAAAGGAAGGAATAGGGGAAGAAAGAATATAAAACGAAAGAAAGAAAGGAATAGGGGAAGAAAGAATATAAAACGAACGAAAGAAAGAAATAGGGGAAGAAAGAATATAAAACGAAAGAAAGGAAGATATAGGGGAAGAAAGAATATAAAACGAAAGAAAGGAAGAAATAGGGGAAGAAAGAATATAAAACGAAAGAAAGGAAGGAATAGGGGAAGAAAGAATATAAAACGAAAGAAAGAAAGGAATAGGGGAAGAAAGAATATAAAACGAAAGAAAGGAAGGAATAGGGGAAGAAAGAATATAAAACGAAAGAAAGAAAGGAATAGGGGAAGAAAGAATATAAAACGAAAGAAAGAAAGAAATAGGGGAAGAAAGAATATAAAACGAAAGAAAGGAAGATATAGGGGAAGAAAGAATATAAAACGAAAGAAAGGAAGATATAGGGGAAGAAAGAATATAAAACGAAAGAAAGGAAGGAATAGGGGAAGAAAGAATATAAAACGAAAGAAAGGAAGGAATAGGGGAAGAAAGAATATAAAACGAAAGAAAGAAAGAAATAGGGGAAGAAAGAATATAAAACGAAAGAAAGGAAGATATAGGGGAAGAAAGAATATAAAACGAAAGAAAGGAAGAAATAGGGGAAGAAAGAATATAAAACGAAAGGAAGGAAGGAATAGGGGAAGAAATAATATAAAACGAAAGAAAGAAAGAAATAGGGGAAGAAAGAATATAAAACGAAAGAAAGGAAGATATAGGGGAAGAAAGAATATAAAACGAAAGAAAGAAAGGAATAGGGGAAGAAAGAATATAAAACGAAAGAAAGGAAGGAATAGGGGAAGAAAAAATATAAAACGAACGAAAGAAAGAAATAGGGGAAGAAAGAATATAAAACGAAAGAAAGGAAGATATAGGGGAAGAAAGAATATAAAACGAAAGAAAGAAAGGAATAGGGGAAGAAAGAATATAAAACGAAAGAAAGGAAGGAATAGGGGAATAAAGAATATAAAACGAAAGAAAGAAAGGAATAGGGGAAGAAAGAATATAAAACGAAAGAAAGAAAGAAATAGGGGAAGAAAGAATATAAAACGAAAGAAAGAAAGGAATAGGGGAAGAAAGAATATAAAACGAAAGAAAGGAAGATATAGGGGAAGAAAGAATATAAAACGAAAGAAAGGAAGATATAGGGGAAGAAAGAATATAAAACGAAAGAAAGGAAGATATAGGGGAAGAAAGAATATAAAACGAAAGAAAGGAAGGAATAGGGGAAGAAAGAATATAAAACGAAAGAAAGGAACGAATAGGGGAAGAAAGAATATAAAACGAAAGAAAGAAAGAAATAGGGGAAGAAAGAATATAAAACGAAAGAAAGGAAGATATAGGGGAAGAAAGAATATAAAACGAAAGAAAGAAAGGAATAGGGGAAGAAAGAATATAAAACGAAAGAAAGGAAGGAATAGGGGAAGAAAGAATATAAAACGAAAGAAAGGAAGGAATAGGGGAAGAAAGAATATAAAACGAAAGAAAGGAAGGAATAGGGGAAGAAAGAATATAAAACGAAAGAAAGAAAGAAATAGGGGAAGAAAGAATATAAAACGAAAGAAAGGAAGATATAGGGGAAGAAAGAATATAAAACGAAAGAAAGAAAGGAATAGGGGAAGAAAGAATATAAAACGAAAGAAAGGAAGGAATAGGGGAAGAAAGAATATAAAACGAAAGAAAGAAAGAAATAGGGGAAGAAAGAATATAAAACGAAAGGAAGGAAGATATAGGGGAAGAAAGAATATAAAACGAAAGAAAGAAAGGAATAGGGGAAGAAAGAATATAAAACGAAAGAAAGGAAGGAATAGGGGAAGAAAGAATATAAAACGAAAGAAAGGAAGATATAGGGGAAGAAAGAATATAAAACGAAAGAAAGGAAGGAATAGGGGAAGAAAGAATATAAAAAGAAAGAAAGGAAGGAATAGGGGAAGAAAGAATATAAAACGAAAGAAAGGAAGAAATAGGGGAAGAAAGAATATAAAACGAAAGGAAGGAAGGAATAGGGGAAGAAATAATATAAAACGAAAGAAAGGAAGAAATAGGGGAAGAAAGAATATAAAACGAAAGAAAGGAAGAAATAGGGGAAGAAAGAATATAAAACGAAAGAAAGGAAGGAATAGGGGAAGAAAGAATATAAAACGAAAGAAAGAAAGGAATAGGGGAAGAAAAAATATAAAACGAACGAAAGAAAGAAATAGGGGAAGAAAGAATATAAAACGAAAGAAAGGAAGATATAGGGGAAGAAAGAATATAAAACGAAAGAATGGAAGAAATAGGGGAAGAAAGAATATAAAACGAAAGAAAGGAAGGAATAGGGGAAGAAAGAATATAAAACGAAAGAAAGAAAGGAATAGGGGAAGAAAGAATATAAAACGAAAGAAAGGAAGGAATAGGGGAAGAAAGAATATAAAACGAAAGAAAGAAAGGAATAGGGGAAGAAAGAATATAAAACGAAAGAAAGAAAGAAATAGGGGAAGAAAGAATATAAAACGAAAGAAAGGAAGATATAGGGGAAGAAAGAATATAAAACGAAAGAAAGGAAGATATAGGGGAAGAAAGAATATAAAACGAAAGAAAGGAAGGAATAGGGGAAGAAAGAATATAAAACGAAAGAAAGGAACGAATAGGGGAAGAAAGAATATAAAACGAAAGAAAGAAAGAAATAGGGGAAGAAAGAATATAAAACGAAAGAAAGGAAGATATAGGGGAAGAAAGAATATAAAACGAAAGAAAGAAAGGAATAGGGGAAGAAAGAATATAAAACGAAAGAAAGGAAGGAATAGGGGAAGAAAGAATATAAAACGAAAGAAAGAAAGAAATAGGGGAAGAAAGAATATAAAACGAAAGAAAGGAAGATATAGGGGAAGAAAGAATATAAAACGAAAGAAAGAAAGGAATAGGGGAAGAAAGAATATAAAACGAAAGAAAGGAAGGAATAGGGGAAGAAAGAATATAAAACGAAAGAAAGGAAGATATAGGGGAAGAAAGAATATAAAACGAAAGAAAGGAAGGAATAGGGGAAGAAAGAATATAAAACGAAAGAAAGAAAGGAATAGGGGAAGAAAGAATATAAAACGAAAGAAAGGAAGGAATAGGGGAATAAAGAATATAAAACGAAAGAAAGAAAGGAATAGGGGAAGAAAGAATATAAAACGAAAGAAAGAAAGAAATAGGGGAAGAAAGAATATAAAACGAAAGAAAGAAAGGAATAGGGGAAGAAAGAATATAAAACGAAAGAAAGGAAGATATAGGGGAAGAAAGAATATAAAACGAAAGAAAGGAAGATATAGGGGAAGAAAGAATATAAAACGAAAGAAAGGAAGAAATAGGGGAAGAAAGAATATAAAACGAAAGAAAGGAAGGAATAGGGGAAGGAAGAATATAAATCGAAAGAAAGGAAGAAATAGGGGAAGAAAGAATATAAAACGAAAGAAATAGGGGAAGAAAGAATATAAAACGAAAGAAAGGAAGATATAGGGGAAGAAAGAATATAAAACGAAAGAAAGAAAGGAATAGGGGAAGAAAGAATATAAAACGAAAGAAAGGAAGGAATAGGGGAAGAAAAAATATAAAACGAACGAAAGAAAGAAATAGGGGAAGAAAGAATATAAAACGAAAGAAAGGAAGATATAGGGGAAGAAAGAATATAAAACGAAAGAAAGAAAGGAATAGGGGAAGAAAGAATATAAAACGAAAGAAAGGAAGGAATAGGGGAATAAAGAATATAAAACGAAAGAAAGAAAGGAATAGGGGAAGAAAGAATATAAAACGAAAGAAAGAAAGAAATAGGGGAAGAAAGAATATAAAACGAAAGAAAGAAAGGAATAGGGGAAGAAAGAATATAAAACGAAAGAAAGGAAGATATAGGGGAAGAAAGAATATAAAACGAAAGAAAGAAAGGAATAGGGGAAGAAAGAATATAAAACGAAAGAAAGGAAGGAATAGGGGAAGAAAGAATATAAAACGAAAGAAAGGAACGAATAGGGGAAGAAAGAATATAAAACGAAAGAAAGAAAGAAATAGGGGAAGAAAGAATATAAAACGAAAGAAAGGAAGATATAGGGGAAGAAAGAATATAAAACGAAAGAAAGGAAGGAATAGGGGAAGAAAGAATATAAAACGAAAGAAAGGAAGATATAGGGGAAGAAAGAATATAAAACGAAAGAAAGGAAGGAATAGGGGAAGAAAGAATATAAAAAGAAAGAAAGGAAGGAATAGGGGAAGAAAGAATATAAAACGAAAGAAAGGAAGAAATAGGGGAAGAAAGAATATAAAACGAAAGGAAGGAAGGAATAGGGGAAGAATGAATATAAAACGAAAGAATGGAAGGAATAGGGGAAGAAAGAATATAAAACGAACGAAAGAAAGAAATAGGGGAAGAAAGAATATAAAACGAAAGAAAGGAAGATATAGGGGAAGAAAGAATATAAAACGAAAGAAAGGAAGAAATAGGGGAAGAAAGAATATAAAACGAAAGAAAGGAAGGAATAGGGGAAGAAAGAATATAAAACGAAAGAAAGAAAGGAATAGGGGAAGAAAGAATATAAAACGAAAGAAAGGAAGGAATAGGGGAAGAAAGAATATAAAACGAAAGAAAGAAAGGAATAGGGGAAGAAAGAATATAAAACGAAAGAAAGAAAGAAATAGGGGAAGAAAGAATATAAAACGAAAGAAAGGAAGATATAGGGGAAGAAAGAATATAAAACGAAAGAAAGGAAGATATAGGGGAAGAAAGAATATAAAACGAAAGAAAGGAAGGAATAGGGGAAGAAAGAATATAAAACGAAAGAAAGGAAGGAATAGGGGAAGAAAGAATATAAAACGAAAGAAAGAAAGAAATAGGGGAAGAAAGAATATAAAACGAAAGAAAGGAAGATATAGGGGAAGAAAGAATATAAAACGAAAGAAAGGAAGAAATAGGGGAAGAAAGAATATAAAACGAAAGGAAGGAAGGAATAGGGGAAGAAATAATATAAAACGAAAGAAAGAAAGAAATAGGGGAAGAAAGAATATAAAACGAAAGAAAGGAAGATATAGGGGAAGAAAGAATATAAAACGAAAGAAAGAAAGGAATAGGGGAAGAAAGAATATAAAACGAAAGAAAGGAAGGAATAGGGGAAGAAAAAATATAAAACGAACGAAAGAAAGAAATAGGGGAAGAAAGAATATAAAACGAAAGAAAGGAAGATATAGGGGAAGAAAGAATATAAAACGAAAGAAAGAAAGGAATAGGGGAAGAAAGAATATAAAACGAAAGAAAGGAAGGAATAGGGGAATAAAGAATATAAAACGAAAGAAAGAAAGGAATAGGGGAAGAAAGAATATAAAACGAAAGAAAGAAAGAAATAGGGGAAGAAAGAATATAAAACGAAAGAAAGAAAGGAATAGGGGAAGAAAGAATATAAAACGAAAGAAAGGAAGATATAGGGGAAGAAAGAATATAAAACGAAAGAAAGGAAGATATAGGGGAAGAAAGAATATAAAACGAAAGAAAGGAAGATATAGGGGAAGAAAGAATATAAAACGAAAGAAAGGAAGGAATAGGGGAAGAAAGAATATAAAACGAAAGAAAGGAACGAATAGGGGAAGAAAGAATATAAAACGAAAGAAAGAAAGAAATAGGGGAAGAAAGAATATAAAACGAAAGAAAGGAAGATATAGGGGAAGAAAGAATATAAAACGAAAGAAAGAAAGGAATAGGGGAAGAAAGAATATAAAACGAAAGAAAGGAAGGAATAGGGGAAGAAAGAATATAAAACGAAAGAAAGAAAGAAATAGGGGAAGAAAGAATATAAAACGAAAGAAAGGAAGATATAGGGGAAGAAAGAATATAAAACGAAAGAAAGAAAGGAATAGGGGAAGAAAGAATATAAAACGAAAGAAAGGAAGGAATAGGGGAAGAAAGAATATAAAACGAAAGAAAGGAAGATATAGGGGAAGAAAGAATATAAAACGAAAGAAAGGAAGGAATAGGGGAAGAAAGAATATAAAACGAAAGAAAGAAAGGAATAGGGGAAGAAAGAATATAAAACGAAAGAAAGGAAGGAATAGGGGAATAAAGAATATAAAACGAAAGAAAGAAAGGAATAGGGGAAGAAAGAATATAAAACGAAAGAAAGAAAGAAATAGGGGAAGAAAGAATATAAAACGAAAGAAAGAAAGGAATAGGGGAAGAAAGAATATAAAACGAAAGAAAGGAAGATATAGGGGAAGAAAGAATATAAAACGAAAGAAAGGAAGATATAGGGGAAGAAAGAATATAAAACGAAAGAAAGGAAGAAATAGGGGAAGAAAGAATATAAAACGAAAGAAAGGAAGGAATAGGGGAAGGAAGAATATAAATCGAAAGAAAGGAAGAAATAGGGGAAGAAAGAATATAAAACGAAAGAAATAGGGGAAGAAAGAATATAAAACGAAAGAAAGGAAGGAATAGGGGAAGAAAGAATATAAAATGAAAGAAAGGAAGGAATAGGGGAAGAAAGAATATAAAAAGAAAGAAAGAAAGAAATAGGGGAAGAAAGAATATAAAAAGAAAGAAAGGAAGGAATAGGGGAAGAAAGAATATAAAACGAAAGAAAGAAAGGAATAGGGGAAGAAAGAATATAAAACGAAAGAAAGGAAGGAATAGGGGAAGAAAGAATATAAAACGAAAGAAAGAAAGGAATAGGGGAAGAAAGAATATAAAACGAAAGAAAGAAAGAAATAGGGGAAGAAAGAATATAAAACGAAAGAAAGGAAGATATAGGGGAAGAAAGAATATAAAACGAAAGAAAGGAAGATATAGGGGAAGAAAGAATATAAAACGAAAGAAAGGAAGGAATAGGGGAAGAAAGAATATAAAACGAAAGAAAGGAAGGAATAGGGGAAGAAAGAATATAAAACGAAAGAAAGAAAGAAATAGGGGAAGAAAGAATATAAAACGAAAGAAAGGAAGATATAGGGGAAGAAAGAATATAAAACGAAAGAAAGAAAGGAATAGGGGAAGAAAGAATATAAAACGAAAGAAAGGAAGGAATAGGGGAAGAAAGAATATAAAACGAAAGAAAGAAAGAAATAGGGGAAGAAAGAATATAAAACGAAAGGAAGGAAGATATAGGGGAAGAAAGAATATAAAACGAAAGAAAGAAAGGAATAGGGGAAGAAAGAATATAAAACGAAAGAAAGGAAGGAATAGGGGAAGAAAGAATATAAAACGAAAGAAAGGAAGATATAGGGGAAGAAAGAATATAAAACGAAAGAAAGGAAGGAATAGGGGAAGAAAGAATATAAAAAGAAAGAAAGGAAGGAATAGGGGAAGAAAGAATATAAAACGAAAGAAAGGAAGAAATAGGGGAAGAAAGAATATAAAACGAAAGGAAGGAAGGAATAGGGGAAGAAATAATATAAAACGAAAGAAAGGAAGAAATAGGGGAAGAAAGAATATAAAACGAAAGAAAGGAAGAAATAAGGGAAGAAAGAATATAAAACGAAAGAAAGGAAGGAATAGGGGAAGAAAGAATATAAAACGAAAGAAAGAAAGGAATAGGGGAAGAAAGAATATAAAACGAACGAAAGAAAGAAATAGGGGAAGAAAGAATATAAAACGAAAGAAAGGAAGATATAGGGGAAGAAAGAATATAAAACGAAAGAAAGGAAGAAATAGGGGAAGAAAGAATATAAAACGAAAGAAAGGAAGGAATAGGGGAAGAAAGAATATAAAACGAAAGAAAGAAAGGAATAGGGGAAGAAAGAATATAAAACGAAAGAAAGGAAGGAATAGGGGAAGAAAGAATATAAAACGAAAGAAAGAAAGGAATAGGGGAAGAAAGAATATAAAACGAAAGAAAGAAAGAAATAGGGGAAGAAAGAATATAAAACGAAAGAAAGGAAGATATAGGGGAAGAAAGAATATAAAACGAAAGAAAGGAAGATATAGGGGAAGAAATAATATAAAACGAAAGAAAGGAAGGAATAGGGGAAGAAAGAATATAAAACGAAAGAAAGGAAGGAATAGGGGAAGAAAGAATATAAAACGAAAGAAAGAAAGAAATAGGGGAAGAAAGAATATAAAACGAAAGAAAGGAAGATATAGGGGAAGAAAGAATATAAAACGAAAGAAAGAAAGGAATAGGGGAAGAAAGAATATAAAACGAAAGAAAGGAAGGAATAGGGGAAGAAAGAATATAAAACGAAAGAAAGAAAGAAATAGGGGAAGAAAGAATATAAAACGAAAGAAAGGAAGATATAGGGGAAGAAAGAATATAAAACGAAAGAAAGAAAGGAATAGGGGAAGAAAGAATATAAAACGAAAGAAAGGAAGGAATAGGGGATGAAAGAATATAAAACGAAAGAAAGGAAGATATAGGGGAAGAAAGAATATAAAACGAAAGAAAGGAAGGAATAGGGGAAGAAAGAATATAAAACGAAAGAAAGAAAGGAATAGGGGAAGAAAGAATATAAAACGAAAGAAAGGAAGGAATAGGGGAATAAAGAATATAAAACGAAAGAAAGAAAGGAATAGGGGAAGAAAGAATATAAAACGAAAGAAAGAAAGAAATAGGGGAAGAAAGAATATAAAACGAAAGAAAGAAAGGAATAGGGGAAGAAAGAATATAAAACGAAAGAAAGGAAGATATAGGGGAAGAAAGAATATAAAACGAAAGAAAGGAAGATATAGGGGAAGAAAGAATATAAAACGAAAGAAAGGAAGAAATAGGGGAAGAAAGAATATAAAACGAAAGAAAGGAAGGAATAGGGGAAGGAAGAATATAAATCGAAAGAAAGGAAGAAATAGGGGAAGAAAGAATATAAAACGAAAGAAATAGGGGAAGAAAGAATATAAAACGAAAGAAAGGAAGGAATAGGGGAAGAAAGAATATAAAATGAAAGAAAGGAAGGAATAGGGGAAGAAAGAATATAAAAAGAAAGAAAGAAAGAAATAGGGGAAGAAAGAATATAAAAAGAAAGAAAGGAAGGAATAGGGGAAGAAAGAATATAAAACGAAAGAAATAGGGGAAGAAAGAATATAAAACGAAAGAAAGAAAGGAATAGGGGAAGAAAGTATATGAAACGAAAGAAAGAAAGGAATAGGGGCAGAAAGAATATAAAACGAATAGCGGAAGAAAGAATATAAAAAGAAAGAAAGGAAGGAATAGGGGAAGAAAGAATATAAAACGAAAGAAAGAAAGGAATAGGGGCAGAAAGAATATAAAACGAAAGAAAGAAAGGAATAGGGGAAGAAAGAATATAAAACGAAAGAAAGGAAGGAATAGGGGAAGAAAGAATATAAAACGAAAGAAAGGAAGAAATAGGGGAAGAAAGAATATAAAACGAAAGAAAGAAAGGAATAGGGGAAGAAAGAATATAAAACGAAAGAAAGGAAGAAATAGGGGAAGAAAGAATATAAAACGAAAGAAAGAAAGAAATACGGGAAGAAAGAATATAAAACGAAAGAAAGGAAGGAATAGGGGAAGAAAGAATATAAAAAGAAAGAAAGGAAGGAATAGGGGAAGAAAGAATATAAAACGAAAGAAAGAAAGGAATAGGGGAAGAAAGTATATGAAACGAAAGAAAGAAAGGAATAGGGGAAGAAAGAATATAAAAAGAAAGAAAGGAAGGAATAGGGGAAGAGAGAATATAAAACGAAAGAAAGAAAGGAATAGGGGAAGAAAGTATATGAAACGAAAGAAAGAAAGGAATAGGGGAAGAAAGAATATAAAAAGAAAGAAAGGAAGGAATAGGGGAAGAAAGAATATAAATCGAAAGAAAGAAAGGAATAGGGGAAGAAAGTATATGAAACGAAAGAAAGAAAGGAATAGGGGCAGAAAGAATATAAAAAGAAAGAAAGGAAGAAATAGGGGAAGAAAGAATATAAAACGAAAGAAAGGAAGGAATAGGGGAAGAAAGAATATAAAACGAAAGAAAGGAAGCAATAGGGGAAGAAAGAATGTAAAACGAAAGAAAGAAAGGAATAGGGGAAGAAAGTATATGAAACGAAAGAAAGAAAGGAATAGGGGAAGAAAGAATATAAAAAGAAAGAAAGGAAGGAATAGGGGAAGAAAATATATGAAACGAAAGAAAGAAAGGAATAGGGGAAGAAAGAATATAAAAAGAAAGAAAAAAAGGAATAGGGGAAGAAAATATATGAAACGAAAGAAAGAAAGGAATAGGGGAAGAAAGAATATAAAAAGAAAGAAAAAAAGGAATAGGGGAAGAAAGTATATGAAACGAAAGAAAGAAAGGAATAGGGGAAGAAAGAATATAAAAAGAAAGAAAGGAAGGAATAGGGGAAGAAAGAATATAAAACGAAAGAAAGGAAGGAATAGGGGAAGAAAGAATATAAAAAGAAAGAAAGGAAGGAATAGGGGAAGAAAGAATATAAAACGAAAGAAAGAAAGGAATAGGGGAAGAAAGTATATGAAACGAAAGGAAGAAAGGAATAGGGGAAGAAAGAATATAAAACGAAAGAAAGAAAGGAATAGGGGAAGAAAGTATATGAAACGAAAGAAAGAAAGGAATAGGGGAAGAAAGAATATAAAACGAAAGAAAGGAAGGAATAGGGGAAGAAAGAATATAAAAAGAAAGAAAGGAAGGAATAGGGGAAGAAAGAATATAAAACGAAAGAAAGAAAGGAATAGGGGAAGAAAGTATATGAAACGAAAGAAAGAAAGGAATAGGGGAAGAAAGAATATAAAAAGAAAGAAAGGAAGGAATAGGGATAGAAAGAATATAAAACGAAAGAAAGGAAGGAATAGGGGAAGAAAGAATATAAAAAGAAAGAAAGGATGGAATAGGGGAAGAAAGAATATAAAACGAAAGAAAGAAAGAAATAGGGGAAGAAAGAATATAAAACGAAAGAAAGGAAGGAATAGGGGAAGAAAGAATATAAAAAGAAAGAAAGGAAGGAATAGGGGAAGAAAGAATATAAAACGAAAGAAAGGAAGAAATATGCGAAGAAAGATTATAAAACGAAAGAAAGAAAGGAATAGGGGAAGAAAGAATATAAAAAGAAAGAAAGGAAGGAATAGGGGAAGAAAGAATATAAAACGAAAGAAAGGAAGGAATAGGGGAAGAAAGAATATAAAACGAAAGAAAGGAAGGAATAGGGGAAGAAAGTATATGAAACGAAAGAAAGAAAGGAATAGGGGCAGAAAGAATATAAAACAAAAGAAAGAAAGGAATAGGGGAAGAAAGAATATAAAAAGAAAGAAAGGAATAGGGGAAGAAAGAATATAAAACGAAAGAAAGAAAGAAATAGGGGAAGAAAGAATATAAAACGAAAGAAAGAAAGAAATAGGGGAAGAAAGAATATAAAACGAAAGAAAGGAAGGAATAGGGGAAGAAAGAATATAAAACGAAAGAAAGAAAGGAATAGGGGAAGAAAGTATATGAAACGAAAGGAAGAAAGGAATAGGGGAAGAAAGAATATAAAACGAAAGAAAGAAAGGAATAGGGGAAGAAAGTATATGAAACGAAAGAAAGAAAGGAATAGGGGAAGAAAGAATATAAAACGAAAGAAAGGAAGGAATAGGGGAAGAAAGAATATAAAACGAAAGAAAGAAAGGAATAGGGGAAGAAAATATATGAAACGAAAGAAAGAAAGGGATAGGGGAAGAAAGAATATAAAAAGAAAGAAAGGAAGGAATAGGGGAAGAAAGAATATAAAACGAAAGAAAGGAAGGAATAGGGGAAGAAAGAATATAAAAAGAAAGAAAGGAAGGAATAGGGGAAGAAAGAATATAAAACGAAAGAAAGAAAGGAATAGGGGAAGAAAGTATATGAAACGAAAGAAAGAAAGGAATAGGGGAAGAAAGAATATAAAAAGAAAGAAAGGAAGGAATAGGGATAGAAAGAATATAAAACGAAAGAAAGGAAGGAATAGGGGAAGAAAGAATATAAAA
Organism: Acanthosepion lycidas; assembly: GCA_963932145.1. Classification (NCBI taxonomy): domain Eukaryota; kingdom Metazoa; phylum Mollusca; class Cephalopoda; order Sepiida; family Sepiidae; genus Acanthosepion; species Acanthosepion lycidas. The sequence continues at coordinate 26,012,153 of OZ010597.1, forward strand.
AGAAAGAAAGGAAGGAATAGGGGAAGAAAGAATATAAAACGAAAGAAAGAAAGAAATAGGGGAAGAAAGAATATAAAACGAAAGAAAGGAAGGAATAGGGGAAGAAAGAATATAAAAAGAAAGAAAGGAAGGAATAGGGGAAGAAAGAATATAAAACGAAAGAAAGGAAGAAATATGCGAAGAAAGATTATAAAACGAAAGAAAGAAAGGAATAGGGGAAGAAAGAATATAAAAAGAAAGAAAGGAAGGAATAGGGGAAGAAAGAATATAAAACGAAAGAAAGGAAGGAATAGGGGAAGAAAGTATATGAAACGAAAGAAATGAAGGAATAGGGGAAGAAAGTATATGAAACGAAAGAAAGAAAGGAATAGGGGCAGAAAGAATATAAAACAAAAGAAAGAAAGGAATAGGGGAAGAAAGAATATAAAAAGAAAGAAAGGAATAGGGGAAGAAAGAATATAAAACGAAAGAAAGAAAGAAATAGGGGAAGAAAGAATATAAAACGAAAGAAAGAAAGAAATAGGGGAAGAAAGAATATAAAAAGAAAGAAAGGAAGGAATAGGGGAAGAAAGAATATAAAACGAAAGAAAGAAAGGAATAGGGGAAGAAAATATATGAAACGAAAGAAAGAAAGGGATAGGGGAAGAAAGAATATAAAAAGAAAGAAAGGAAGGAATAGGGGAAGAAAGAATATAAAACGAAAGAAAGGAAGGAATAGGGGAAGAAAGAATATAAAAAGAAAGAAAGGAAGGAATAGGGGAAGAAAGAATATAAAACGAAAGAAAGAAAGGAATAGGGGAAGAAAGTATATGAAACGAAAGAAAGAAAGGAATAGGGGAAGAAAGAATATAAAAAGAAAGAAAGGAATGAATAGGGATAGAAAGAATATAAAACGAAAGAAAGGAAGGAATAGGGGAAGAAAGAATATAAAAAGAAAGAAAGGAAGGAATAGGGGAAGAAAGAATATAAAACGAAAGAAAGAAAGAAATAGGGGAAGAAAGAATATAAAACGAAAGAAAGGAAGGAATAGGGGAAGAAAGAATATAAAAAGAAAGAAAGGAAGGAATAGGGGAAGAAAGAATATAAAACGAAAGAAAGGAAGAAATATGCGAAGAAAGATTATAAAACGAAAGAAAGAAAGGAATAGGGGAAGAAAGAATATAAAAAGAAAGAAAGGAAGGAATAGGGGAAGAAAGAATATAAAACGAAAGAAAGGAAGGAATAGGGGAAGAAAGAATATAAAACGAAAGAAAGGAAGGAATAGGGGAAGAAAGTATATGAAACGAAAGAAAGAAAGGAATAGGGGCAGAAAGAATATAAAACAAAAGAAAGAAAGGAATAGGGGAAGAAAGAATATAAAAAGAAAGAAAGGAATAGGGGAAGAAAGAATATAAAACGAAAGAAAGAAAGAAATAGGGGAAGAAAGAATATAAAACGAAAGAAAGAAAGAAATAGGGGAAGAAAGAATATAAAACGAAAGAAAGGAAGGAATAGGGGAAGAAAGAATATAAAACGAAAGAAAGAAAGGAATAGGGGAAGAAAGTATATGAAACGAAAGGAAGAAAGGAATAGGTGAAGAAAGAATATAAAACGAAAGAAAGAAAGGAATAGGGGAAGAAAGTATATGAAACGAAAGAAAGAAAGGAATAGGGGAAGAAAGAATATAAAACGAAAGAAAGGAAGGAATAGGGGAAGAAAGAATATAAAACGAAAGAAAGAAAGGAATAGGGGAAGAAAATATATGAAACGAAAGAAAGAAAGGGATAGGGGAAGAAAGAATATAAAAAGAAAGAAAGGAAGGAATAGGGGAAGAAAGAATATAAAACGAAAGAAAGGAAGGAATAGGGGAAGAAAGAATATAAAAAGAAAGAAAGGAAGGAATAGGGGAAGAAAGAATATAAAACGAAAGAAAGAAAGGAATAGGGGAAGAAAGAATATAAAACGAAAGAAAGAAAGGAATAGGGGAAGAAAGAATATAAAAAGAAAGAAAGGAAGGAATAGGGATAGAAAGAATATAAAACGAAAGAAAGGAAGGAATAGGGGAAGAAAGAATATAAAAAGAAAGAAAGGAAGGAATAGGGGAAGAAAGAATATAAAACGAAAGAAAGAAAGAAATAGGGGAAGAAAGAATATAAAACGAAAGAAAGGAAGGAATAGGGGAAGAAAGAATATAAAAAGAAAGAAAGGAAGGAATAGGGGAAGAAAGAATATAAAACGAAAGAAAGGAAGAAATATGCGAAGAAAGATTATAAAACGAAAGAAAGAAAGGAATAGGGGAAGAAAGAATATAAAAAGAAAGAAAGGAAGGAATAGGGGAAGAAAGAATATAAAACGAAAGAAAGGAAGGAATAGGGGAAGAAAGTATATGAAACGAAAGAAATGAAGGAATAGGGGAAGAAAGTATATGAAACGAAAGAAAGAAAGGAATAGGGGCAGAAAGAATATAAAACAAAAGAAAGAAAGGAATAGGGGAAGAAAGAATATAAAAAGAAAGAAAGGAATAGGGGAAGAAAGAATATAAAACGAAAGAAATAAAGAAATAGGGGAAGAAAGAATATAAAACGAAAGAAAGAAAGAAATAGGGGAAGAAAGAATATAAAAAGAAAGAAAGGAAGGAATAGGGGAAGAAAGAATATAAAAGGAAAGAAAGAAAGGAATAGGGGAAGAAAATATATGAAACGAAAGAAAGAAAGGGATAGGGGAAGAAAGAATATAAAAAGAAAGAAAGGAAGGAATAGGGGAAGAAAGAATATAAAACGAAAGAAAGGAAGGAATAGGGGAAGAAAGAATATAAAAAGAAAGAAAGGAAGGAATAGGGGAAGAAAGAATATAAAACGAAAGAAAGAAAGGAATAGGGGAAGAAAGTATATGAAACGAAAGAAAGAAAGGAATAGGGGAAGAAAGAATATAAAAAGAAAGAAAGGAATGAATAGGGATAGAAAGAATATAAAACGAAAGAAAGGAAGGAATAGGGGAAGAAAGAATATAAAAAGAAAGAAAGGAAGGAATAGGGGAAGAAAGAATATAAAACGAAAGAAAGAAAGAAATAGGGGAAGAAAGAATATAAAACGAAAGAAAGGAAGGAATAGGGGAAGAAAGAATATAAAAAGAAAGAAAGGAAGGAATAGGGGAAGAAAGAATATAAAACGAAAGAAAGGAAGAAATATGCGAAGAAAGATTATAAAACGAAAGAAAGAAAGGAATAGGGGAAGAAAGAATATAAAAAGAAAGAAAGGAAGGAATAGGGGAAGAAAGAATATAAAACGAAAGAAAGGAAGGAATAGGGGAAGAAAGAATATAAAACGAAAGAAAGGAAGGAATAGGGGAAGAAAGTATATGAAACGAAAGAAAGAAAGGAATAGGGGCAGAAAGAATATAAAACAAAAGAAAGAAAGAATAGGGGAAGAAAGAATATAAAAAGAAAGAAAGGAATAGGGGAAGAAAGAATATAAAACGAAAGAAAGAAAGAAATAGGGGAAGAAAGAATATAAAACGAAAGAAAGAAAGAAATAGGGGAAGAAAGAATATAAAAAGAAAGAAAGGAAGGAATAGGGGAAGAAAGAATATAAAACGAAAGAAAGAAAGGAATAGGGGAAGAAAGTATATGAAACGAAAGGAAGAAAGGAATAGGGGAAGAAAGAATATAAAACGAAAGAAAGAAAGGAATAGGGGAAGAAAGTATATGAAACGAAAGAAAGAAAGGAATAGGGGAAGAAAGAATATAAAACGAAAGAAAGGAAGGAATAGGGGAAGAAAGAATATAAAACGAAAGAAAGAAAGGAATAGGGGAAGAAAGTATATGAAACGAAAGAAAGAAAGGAATAGGGGAAGAAAGAATATAAAAAGAAAGAAAGGAAGGAATAGGGGAAAAAGAATATAAAACGAAAGAAAGGAAGGAATAGGGGAAGAAAGAATATAAAAAGAAAGAAAGGAAGGAATAGGGGAAGAAAGAATATAAAACGAAAGAAAGAAAGGAATAGGGGAAGAAAGTATATGAAACGAAAGAAAGAAAGGAATAGGGGAAGAAAGAATATAAAAAGAAAGAAAGGAAGGAATAGGGATAGAAAGAATATAAAACGAAAGAAAGGAAGGAATAGGGGAAGAAAGAATATAAAAAGAAAGAAAGGAAGGAATAGGGGAAGAAAGAATATAAAACGAAAGAAAGAAAGAAATAGGGGAAGAAAGAATATAAAACGAAAGAAAGGAAGGAATAGGGGAAGAAAGAATATAAAAAGAAAGAAAGGAAGGAATAGGGGAAGAAAGAATATAAAACGAAAGAAAGGAAGAAATATGCGAAGAAAGATTATAAAACGAAAGAAAGAAAGGAATAGGGGAAGAAAGAATATAAAAAGAAAGAAAGGAAGGAATAGGGGAAGAAAGAATATAAAACGAAAGAAAGGAAGGAATAGGGGAAGAAAGAATATAAAACGAAAGAAAGGAAGGAATAGGGGAAGAAAGTATATGAAACGAAAGAAAGAAAGGAATAGGGGCAGAAAGAATATAAAACAAAAGAAAGAAAGGAATAGGGGAAGAAAGAATATAAAAAGAAAGAAAGGATAGGGGAAGAAAGAATATAAAACGAAAGAAAGAAAGAAATAGGGGAAGAAAGAATATAAAACGAAAGAAAGAAAGAAATAGGTGAAGAAAGAATATAAAAAGAAAGAAAGGAAGGAATAGGGGAAAAAAGAATATAAAACGAAAGAAAGGAAGGAATAGGGCAGAAAGAATATAAAAAGAAAGAAAGGAATAGGGGAAGAAAGAATATAAAAAGTTAGAAAGGAAGGAATAGGGGAAGAAAGAATATAAAACGAAAGAAAGGAAGGAATAGGGGAAGAAAGAATATAAAACGAAAGAAAGAAAGAAATAGGGGAAGAAAGAATATAAAACGAAAGAAAGGAAGGAATAGGGGAAGAAAGAATATAAAACGAAAGAAAGGAAGGAATAGGGGAAGAAAGAATATAAAACGAAAGAAAGGAAGCAATAGGGGAAGAAAGAATATAAAACGAAAGAAATAAAAATCAAAAACATAGAGTAAGAAATAAAAAAAATGAAAATGAGAAAGACATTCGATAGAACAAATGGAATGGAAAATAATAGAACGAATGTCAATGAGGTTAAAAGTAAATAAACAGAAATAACGGAAAAAATGAATTAAGAGTTTAGAAAATATGATAGAAATTAGAAAGGACGAGAGCAAGTATACATACATATATATCTATCTATCTTCCTAGCTATCTGTCTGTCTGTCTGCCTATTTATCTATCTATCTCAGTCTGTTCTTTCATTTATCTATCTATCTATCTATCTATCTATCTTCTCTTTCATCTATCTATCTATCTGCCAGCCTATTTATCTATCTACCTCAGTCTGTTCTTTCATCTATCTATCTCTCAGTCTGTTCTTTAATATATCTATCTCAGTCAGTTCTTTCATCCATCTATCTATCTATCTATCTATCTATCTATGTCAGTCGGTCTGATTCTGTTTATATCTATCGCATTCTGTTCAAATCTATCTATCTATGTATCTATCCTAGTCTTTATCTATCTATCCCAGTCTGTTCTTTCATCTATCTATCTATCTATCTATCTATCTGTCTGTCTGTCTCATTCTTTCATATTTATCTCTATATATACATATGTGTGTGTGTTGTTTATTTAGACAACAATCCCCTTTTACACATGTTTCGTTAAACATGACCGATAAACTACTGCGATTAAAATTTTGATTTAATTTTTCTTGTATTCGTACAAGTGTAATCAATTCTGAATATAATGTGTGTAAAAATTGTCTACATGTCCGAGCGCTTTCGATAGTACCTTTTAGCCATCATCAAGAATGATTTTATTTTTACTTTTAACGGAATGTATGAATTGTGTTATGTACGTATCTAGAGTTATAGGAATGTTTAATTTCCCAAATACGGTCAGCACATTGTGGAGATGTTCGTAGTTAATGTTATTGACTGTTAGCTTTTTTTTGTTTATTATTAGGGCTTCCATTATTTTAATCGTTTTTTTTTTTTTTTTTTTTTTTTACATGCGGATGAGGTTATTATGCTTTTATTTTCTATTAGGATGTTTCGGTGAAGTTTTGTAGATTTTTGTGTGTATTTAAATGATAGGTGTAACGTAAGTCGTTTGGATAGGTATGTAGTAGTGTGACCAATGTAATTATTTATGAGTTTGGTTCGATCAGAAACACAGTTCATTAAAGTGCAATTGTACTCAGAAATATTTTTGGTTCTTTGTAGTTTTCATTTTACAGGTGTGTTGATATTTTTGAAGATAAGGTTAGCTGTGTTAAAGTTTTTGTGATAGATAATTAATTTAATTTTCTTGTTCAGGTCTACTGGGGTAGTGTATACATATATTCAAATGTATTGCTTATATTATGCGAAAAAATTAAGGACTGACATCACATTCACACACACACACACACACACACATACACTCACGCGTACATATATAAATTTATATATATATATATTTATATTTATATACACACACTTTTCACACACACACATACATATATATATATATATATATATATATATATATATACATATATATATATGGGCGTGTGTGTATGTGTGTGGGTGGGTGTGAATAATAAATACAATTATATTTCACCTTCAATCAATGATGTCGAGGTACGAAATGTTCAAATGATATCCGTTTCACACGATCTTATTTCCCATCAACGATTGTACAATTGTCTTCACTGAAAACAACGAAGAACAATTCGTGTGAAATCGCTTTTTTTTTTTTTTTTTTTTTCTTTTGTTAAATTCTATTTTCTACCAAATAAAAACTGCAGAAATTTAGTTCTAAAATACAGTATGCAGAATGGTGTTGCAGAAATGTTTCGTACACGTGAAATGATGCCATCGCTACATTTTTATAAGGATTGGTATTTATTTTTGTCTGTGTATATGTCTGTGTGTGTGCGCGCGCGCGCACGTGCGTGTTATGCTCGCCTAATATTGATTGTTTTTGCTTTATCGATCTTCTTTTTATTTCCTACATGGGTTATGTATATATATATATGTGTGTGTGTGAGTGGGTTTATGTGTCTGTGTGAGTGTTATGCTCACCTTATATTGATTGTTTTTGCATCATCGATCTTTATATTTGCTACATGGGTTATATATATATATATATATATATATATATATATATATATGTATGTGTGTGTGTGTGTGTGTGTGTGTGTGTGTGTGTCTGTATGTGTGTGTCTTTGTCTGTTTGAGTTTTATGCTCGCCTTATATTGATTGCTTTTGCTTCATCGATTTCTTTTTATTTTCTACGTGGGTTTTATATATATATATATATATATATGTGTGTGTGTGTGTGTGAGCGTAAAATTTCAGAAAGAGTATATATGTAAAACGACTATATGAATAAAGGCAAAAAGAAAACTGTTCTTAGCCGATACGTTTTGCACTTTGAGGGACTTTTTTTTTTGCTTTCATAATGCCCACTGGGGATGAAACGCATCGGCTAAGATGAACATTATTTTATTACATTCATTTAAGTTTATAAGAACTAAAATACTGAGAGAAAATTGTCCCACCAAATGCCATTACTTTTGTGTGGCCACCCCATAAAATTTAGCAGGTTCATCTAGTGACCATATGTCAACCGGTTAAATATCACTTGTGCAAACACTATTTTTAGTGGTTGCGCGTGTTTTTGTTTTTTTTTTATTTGTGGGGGGTATTTTTTGTTTCATTTTTTTGTTGCTTTTTTTTGTTGTTTTGTTTTTTGTTGTTTTTGTTTTTTGTTGTTGTTTTTTTTTTTTTTTTTTTTGGTTTTTGTTTGTTTTTTTCCCAAGAAGCGAAATAGATTGCAGCTGGATCTAAACTGAGAAGTCCCACTGTAGATTGGTGATTGATAAATTTGTTGTTTTTTTGTATTTTTTTTCCTAGTATTAAATAAATTATTACTTTATTTTTCTTGTATTTTCTACTAGTATGTTTCTGATGAAGCATGGTAGATTTTTGTGTGTATTTAAATGATAGGTGTAATGTGAGTCGTTTGGATAGGTATGTAGTAGTGTGACCAATTTAATTATTTCTGAGTTTGGTTGGATTAGAAACACATTTTTTTTTCTTTTACATAAATAGTGATAACTCAAATACGAATAAAGATTATAGTAATAAAAAATAATAAGGGATTAAAAAGTACATTTAAATATATATACTTGCATTATTTACATTATTCAAACTGTCATCATCACCTTCACTGCCATATTCACAACATTTCGGCCGTTATACGCTCCAGCTTTCTTTACGTGATTAGAATTTCGAACCGAACCATTTATTTCGTCCACCGGGGTACATTGTTCTAGTTCCACGGGCCATGCCTCTTCCGGATGTCTCAGTTATTTCCCTTTAACTCATTTCTCCAAGATTTGAACCCACAACTCATTGGGTCTAGTCACTTGCTCTAACCAACGTTTTTATCCACTGGTCCATTTGTCCTTGAGGAGAATTGAGTTAAAGGGAAATAACTAACAAGATTTCTCGAATATTCAGTCCAGTAGATGTGAATAAATAAATAAAAAAGGATATTCTACTCAAATATGGATATACATTAAAAATAACGTCTAAACACAAAAATTATATATATATATAAAGACATTTTTATGTTTAACATTCTTTTTATAGATACAAGTATTTAAGTAAATGATCTGTTTATAATAAACAGCATTAAATAATATTTACCGGCCTGAATGTCCTAGATATTTTCTTAGAAAATAATCGTCCTTCGACAGGATTCGAATACTGAACCGTCATATAGCCTGACGTGCCTTACCGCTCGGCCACAAATTCGACCTTGCCAAACGGATTATCCTTTGTGTCCGAGTGGTAAACATAAAAAAAAAAACATGTTAAACATAAAAAATGTTAAACATAAAAATGTCTTTAAATAATTGTCGGACTTTGTCCATTTTATAATATATATATATATATATATATATATATATATATATATATATATATATACAAATGTACATCTTTAGATATAAAAAAAAATCATTTAGAAGAATTAAATCCCACTTACCAATCTTATGAGAAGAATTTGATGCCAATTACCAAAATTTGCTTAGTAAAAATTAATAATCCCTAAAAAAAAATATCTATGTCAGCCCGGATGTGTCAATAACATTGGTATCATTTTTGAAGCAGTAATAATCCCTTTCTCCAAGACTTTCAATGCATTTCGGTATAAAATCGTTAGCCACACAATTATATTATACACATCATGACCTTAACGCCTTCTGTCAATGACTTTTATTTTAATTCGTGACCAATGACAATCTAGTTCTTCCTTACTCTCAATACACATCTAGTAGGACTATCAACAATGACTTTTCATTGTAATAGTAGCATGGTGTAAGAATATTAGTTTCTGATCAAAAACAATCCTTTCTTCTTGGTTTCCATTGCTGTAGTAAAATTATTAACAAGATATATATATATATATATATATATATATATATATTATTTACATTATTCGGACTATTGTGTTCATCTTTGTCGCCATATTTATTACAAGGTTTCGGCCGTTGTAGGCTCCGGCCTTCTTCGGTGGTTGGAATATCGAATTGAACCCTTTATTTCGCACACTGGGGTAGACTGTTCTAGTTCAACGGGCCATATTTAATGGACTTCACTTATCAGTTAATTTCCTGTTAATTTCCCTCTCCAAGTTCTCCATTGCCTTCACCGGGTATTGAACTCACTCTCTGTAGGTCCTATCACTGGATCTAACTAACGCCTTTATCCGAAACGTTGTAATAAATATGGCGACAAAGATGAGGACAATAGTCCGAATAATGTAAATAGTGTACATAATACCTCATCTCAGAAATATAGACATAGATATATATATATATATATATATATATATATATATATATATATATATATATATAAGTCAACACTTAGCGACAGTCTGTTTCATGCTAGACGCAATCGTCAGGCCACGGGTACTGCTTTTATCTCGGCTATTTATATATACGAGCCATTGGTGCATTCTGGGTAGTCTATTTTTGCGGTTATTTTACCGGAAGTCGTTTATTTGTTTATTTCTTTATTTGGGTTAAATTTTCAGACGCTCTATCTCTGATATTGAGCACATTATCCCATAAATATAGCACATCTGAAGACTAAACATATACAAATATATATATATATATATATATATATATATTGTGTGTGTGTGTGCGTGCGTGCGTATGGTAAAAATACCAATATACGCCTCCTCAGCCGCGTGTTCATACGAAGTAACATGTGTACAGTTCATTGATTATTTTAATTGTGGAAGGAAAACATCTTGAAATTACCTTCTGAAAGGTATATTTCTCAGTTATTAAGACATCAATATTGAAGAACGGCAATTCAGAATTGATCAGAAGAATAGATAATTTAAAATATTAAAATAAAATATTTAGGGAAGAAATAAAAGAAAAAAAATCTTCCTTAAAAACGATATTTTTCACAATTGCCAAATCTTCAGAATGTATAAAACATTCGAAACAAAAGGTTCTTCTTATTTTATTTTCTGATTCAGGTAATAATTTGAGGCAGGCTAAAATTAAATTTTCAGTCGATTTTCTTTTATTTATTTTATTTATTTATTTATTTTTGTAGAATTATCTTTTAAAATAGAAATATGAAATATTGAATTTTATTTTTCAGATTTCAAAAGATAAAGACCGGTTAAGATCAAGTTTCCAGAACAATAAGAGGGCCGTTAATCTGCAATTTTAACACACACAAAATTTGGCCAAATTATCAAAGTTTCAGGCTATCAAACGATTGAACGTGTATAATATATATATATATATATATATATATATATATATATATATATTACAACAAAAAGTTGTAAGATCGCTAAACAATTGCAGTCGTGTTTCAACACATAACGATGCGTCACCTCAGGCGATTCGTTTGGTTTGGTTTGTTTTAATGGGTTATTTAATATCCTAATATATATATATATATATATATATATATATATATATATATATATTCATGCTGGACGCAATCGTCAGGCTGCCTGACGATTGCTTCCAGCATGAATATTGTTGACTTCAGTGTTCACTTTTATATTTATATTTACATACGCTCTATCTCTGATATTGAGCACTTTATCCCATAAATATAGCACACCTTAACATCATATATATATATATATATATATATATATATATATATATATATATATATATATATATAAGTTATGAAGAACTTGGTAATCCGTATGGGTAATCCCAAGGAGGATGAAATCCTGAGAGCTCAATGTAAATCCTGAGCTAATATTTCATTTCATTTTTGTAAGTGCCATCTGGTGAAATAAATTATTATTAGGTTGGTGCAAAAATAATGTCGTTTTCTCACATATGTTACTATGTGAGAAAACGACATTATTTTGCACCAACCTAATATAATGGTACCTTAAAGTGGTCTGTTTTTCTTTTAAATATATATATATATATATATATATGTATATATATATATATATATGTATATATATATATATATATATATTCAGTTGTATAGTTATGAGTTTCTGCCGATGGGTTTCCCGCTTTTGCGCTCATCAGATATAGGCATTTGCAAATCTGTTTCGACACCGAAATAGGATTATAATTGCGTATGTATGTATGTATGCCCGAGCGCATGGATATGTATGTGCGTCTACTCTCAGATTGTTTATATGAATGTTTTTGTGCGAACTAAAATGCGTACACCTGTATTCATGTGTATCTATATGTATGAGTGTGTCACTCCAAACAAACACAGAAGCAAATTCTCCCTTCCACTACCAAACATAGTAAAACAAGCTTAAATCGACCCAATTTAAAAATAAAAAATAAACCAGTTTGTCTGATGATCGGAAAAGCGTGAAACTCAGGGTCACAAACTCATATACATAAAACTATATCTATTAGCACTATCACTGATCTTGAGCGCTTCCCACTAAGCACCGAGCATATAAAATAATATAGTTTGCATGCCGAAAGGTGTTTTTTTTGTTTAAATTATGTAACCGTTAATAAATAACGCACTTTTAAAAAACATCTTGGAAGTTACATGAAAGGAAAAAATACTAATGCCTGATGATGAAAATATGTTGATTCTCAAAAGTACTCGACGGAATATCTAATCTATCTTACAATTTTAAACATAAGGATCGTGTCATTCAACGATTGGTTAGTAAGTTAATGCTTTATTATTATTTTTATTATTTGTTAGCGAAGTCACTTCGCCATTAATTAAATTAACATTACATTATTATTTACATTAAATAATTAGATTAAAAGTATTAGTTCTGTTTCATTTTCAAACGAATTTTGGAATAACTTATTTTGAAATTTACTGAGTTTTAAAAGGACATATATTCATATTTGTTCGCAAGGATAGAGAGAAATCCACTCATTAATTTAATTATATAATTGAATTTGAAGTTGTTAGTTTCTGTTTTTGAAACATGGTAATTCCTGTGGAACCATATTTTTAAATCAGTTAATATATATATATATATATATATATATATATATATATATATATATATATATATATTCGGAGGATTCCCTGTCGAATTCTGAATGTCTCTTATGCGATCAGAAATCATATATGTTATCAAATACGGAATTTGTTTCAAAGAGGTTTCCATTTTATTTACTTATCGGGAAGAAAGAG
>OZ010597.1:26027371-26054871 GCA_963932145.1 Acanthosepion lycidas
ATATATATATATATATATATATATACATATATATATATATATATATATATATATATATATATTCTTATATCAACAATATATATATATATATATATACATATATATATATATATATATATATATATATATATATATATATATATTCTTATATCAACAATATATATATATATATATATATATATATTCTTATATCAACGCGGATTGTATCTATTTATCTATCTATCTGCATGTGTGTGTGTTGGATTTTTCATGATTTTTTTATGCGTCCATCTCGTTTTGGAAGCTCCTCGTGTGCATCGAATTGGAACTCATCAGGTAAATTGGGACGCTATCCTTCCCCGAGATCTGATGGATATTCGGAATTAGAACGGCATAGTTTTTACCTTTGAGCAGTTTCCTCTGTGCTTGTTCCATCTGTCTAATCTTGGTTTGGTCCTCGATATGTCGGACGGTGGCGTGCGCCGTCGACTGTTGCTTATCGGGAATGTGGCAGGCAATTAGCTTACGATGTCCACCGGAAGCTTGAACAAGTCGGGGCTTGAGAAAACCATGCGGTGTTTGCATTCGTTTTTTGACTTCGTTGCGGAAATCGGCAACCGGGTCAGTGACGTACGTTTTTTGACGGTTCGTCCAGATGCGGTTGAATTTTAAATGGTTTCGTTCTCTTGCCGCCGTTTGGGAAGGAGCCATAATGGCCGAATCTGGAGAGGAAGGCGCGTAAGATGGAGCAGCGGAAAAGTCCCGAACCGTCTCCTTTCGACGGAAAAATCTATTTTTAGTTTGAATGTTTTGCATTTGTGGGGATGGGGTCGAACATACAGGTTTCAAATCAGGGGAATCGATTGGTATTGCTCTTGATGTTAAAGACTTAATTGGCTGCCGTCGGGTGTTGTCAATACTCTTATTGCTAATAAACTTTGGGGTGGAATGTAACGGGTTTGAAGAATCTAAGTTAAGATTGTTTTCTTTCGTCCCTATTTTGTCAGATATTCTATTATTCGCCTGATCAACTAAACCAAAACTGGAATCGACATGCAATTTATGACCTTCAGCTGACACTGTCTTGTTTAACTCTTTGTGTTTTTCGTCAGGTTGCAATATATTGTCGGATATATAAGTAACAAAACGACGTCCATGTTCTGGAATAAAGGTCACTAAGCAGTTCTTTAAATCCTGTCTATCAATTTTGAGGGATTCGCAAAGAATCTGAGATTCGCATTTAGCTTTTCGAAGAATTGCGTCTGAGTTTGTTGTCAAGACACTCATTTCCTTCTCGGCGACGTCCGTCTTTTCGCTTGAGGATTTCGGACTAGAAACATCGTGTGATTTTCTCGTCAGTGCCTCCTTTGCCGTCTGATTTTCGCAATCCCTACTCTTGTCGGCGCGCAGGGTTTCGATCTCTCTCACATCGGTATAATCGGACAAGTCACTAACCGCGGGATCTGGTTCGATTTCCTTCGTCTCGTCGCTCGATACATGATTTCTCTGCCCAGTGGAGCATTTCTTTGCGGGGAGAAATATTCTGGAAACGTTTCTTCGATTTGGCTCGCTTCTCACTGGCGATATGTTTAGTCTCTGCATGGAATTCCGGTCGAGAAACCGTGACCGGCTGCGCGAGTAGGCCTTTTCCAGATTTAACACTCTGCCTGCTGGATTTCGCACGGGATAAGGGGCAGACGGAATATTATGGTCGAGTTTAGGTCCCTGCAGCCATAATCTGTTCAGTGGAAGAAGTCGAGAAACTGTTTTCTCTTCATCCGGTGTAAGTGGTGACTTTGGAGACGCTAAATCAGTGAGAATAATTGTTCCTTCGCTATGACGTCTCCAAGATCGGCTTTGAGGCGCCTTTTTTAATTTTCGGTCCGGTTGATGTGTAGTTTCTGTAAATTGCGACTTTGTTTCTTGTTCGTCCGTAAAGGAATCGACCGGGTGAATATGGAAATCAATAATATTCTGTAAGAGAAAATTCTCTTTGCCTGTTTCTATGGATGAGTCCTCTATACATTTATGCCACGTCTTTGAAGAAGACATTGTTTTTTCTTCTGATAGTTTTACTCCTAAATTTAAGTATTAGAAGTATTTTTCTTTTTAGAATATGTGTTACTGCTTTCTGCTATAATATGCTCTACCTGATAACGATCTCACCCAAAATTCAATGCACTTGAGGAAGGTCTAAGAACGTATTGGTTGAAATCCCAACGAATAATTCCAAGGATAATAAGATTTCTTTATTTTTTCGATTTTTAGAAGGAAATCTTTAAAGGTTGTCTCAAATATTTCTGAATTCATTTCTTTAAGAAATAATTTAAAACCTTGTCAGCCTTATATTTTTTATTTTTTGTATTTTTTGGGGTGGGGCTTGTTTACCAAAATTATTCCTTTGTTATGTGCGTATATATATATATATATATATATATATGTGTGTGTGTGTGTGTGTATGTATATATAGTTTTACCTTTTGCTAATAAGTTTTTCTGCTGCAATAATTCTTTTGACTTCAGTAAAAACTTTTCTGCAAATAATTGTTTTTTACTGTAAATAATTGTTTTGTATATATTTTCTTTTCATTTATAAATATTTTTTAGAAATATTATCTTTTCTTCAGTAAATATTTTTTCTTCTGTAAATAATTTTCTTTTTGCAGAAAATAATTTTTCCTTCTGTAAACAATATTTTTCTCCTGCAAATAATTATTTCTTCTTTTTTAATATTTTTTTTCTTGAGAAAATAAAATTTTCTTGCAAATAATTATTTTTTATTCTGTGAATAATTAATTTTTTATTCGGCAAATCATTTCTTTCTACTGTGAACACTTTTTTTCGGTAAATAATTATTTTTTCTTCAGTAAATATTTTTTCTTCCGCAAATAATTACTTTTCTTTAGCTAATATTTTTTCTTTGCAAATAATTTTTCCTCGTTAAACAATTTTTTCCTCTGCAAAAATTTACTTTTTCTTTGCAAATATTATTTTCTTGTGAAAATAATTTTCTCTCTGCTGCGAATAATTTGTTCCTTCTGTTACAACTTTTTTCTGCAAATAATTTTTTCTATAAACAATTTTTACTGCAAATAATTTTTTCTATAAACAATTTTTACTGCAAATAATGTTTTCTTTCGCAAATATCTTGTTTTATTTCGGTATATTTTTTCTTCTACAAATAATTACTTTTATTTCCCAAAAATAATAATTTTTTCTGCAAATTATATTTTTCTCTTCTTCAAAGAATTATTTCTTCTGCAATTATTTGCATTTTGAAAATAATTATTTCTGAAAATAATTTTTTAAATATTTGTTTTATATATATATAAAAGTACCTTACGTTTTTCTCCTGCAAAATAATTCCTTTTTTCTGTAAATTATTTTTTCGCCTGCTAATATTCCTTCTTATTAATATATCTCGCGTTTTTTTTTTTTCATTTTAAAATCCATAATAAATCCATAATAAATTGTTTTGACCGTAAGCTTTTTTCTCAATATTTCATTATTTTTGATTAAATCAAAGCGTTTTTTTTTGTTTGTTTGTTTGTTTTTTCCTTTTTATCGAATTTATTCTAGACGACGCTTTCCTGACATTGGAACAGGATTTCTTGAATTTATTGAACTGATTACGGATTATTATGTATTTGATATGATGCAACTTGATTTTATTAACAAGCTTTTTTATTCACTTTCTCGTGATTTCATCTGTCGTTTCAAATTAAAATTTTAAAAAATAAATCTTGATTTATATTTATACTAATCAATTTTCCTTTTCTTTTTTTCAGCCTATGGACCAGTAATTAAAAAATTCGTTTTGAAAAAAAAAGTTGGTTTCAGCTAAAAAAGAAAAAAAAGCCATAAGTTAATATCGCATATTACACTCGTTCTGTTACTTATTTCCTCTTAGGATTTATCCAAGTATTTTCTTTCTTAGTTCTAGAGTCAACGTTTATGTCTTTTGACGTCTGCTTTTAAACACTGTAAAATTTATTTGTCTTTTTAAAAAAAATTCGTTCGTTTTAGCTCCTGAGTTTGCGGCAAACTCTTAAATCCTTTCGACAATTTTGGCAAAATAAGTTGAGTTATACGGGGGTTAATTTTGTCACGATTTCCGACTTCTTTGGTTTAGCATACATCCACGGTTGATGATTTAACTCCATAAAACAGTATAACTCTGGTGAGCAAAGGTTGCAGAAATCGCCACCAGAGGCCTTTTTTTAACATAAATATACACACAATTTAAAGCAGTCTGTTACAAGGCTGAGAGTGTGAAGTATTTTTCCTGGAGTCGTGTCCCTTTTAGTAATATTTTGCTTGGCGAGATTTCTAATCACTGCTCGAGAAATAGGCACAGCAGAATATTTCCGAAAGTTGTCCCCGTTTTAATTCCACGGCCTGGGTCACCTAGTGAGAATCAAACTCGCTTTAGCTTCGCGTGTGGGATCATATTTCCAGCCATTTCTCTGAGGCAAGTTAACGTTTTAATTTTCAGTCTTTACAAAACACAGGGTGTACATCTCCATAATTACAGATCGGATTGAAGGCACTGCGCGACTGGACAGTGGTGCTGGTTTTCACGCACTGCTTTCCGGATAGGTGTTGTAGTATTTCATCGACGTTTAGACGACCTAATCCTTTGTCTGGTATTATCCGTTTCACGTGCTTCTCATACAAATCTTTCACGTTCTTGGCGAGGGTACTCCATTAAATCCTCGAATTGACAGAAACGCATAGACTGGTCCGAATTTTAGTTTGCAAAACTTGATCATATCCTTGTAGTTATCCAAGATTCCTTCATCCTAATTTCACGAACGTCGTAATATATTCCGCTTTCTACGGGTTTAACGAGAAAACAAATATTTATTAGAGAAAACTCTTTTTAGAAATTTTACGGCGCGTTTTTTTTTTAATAAAATCCATAAGCAGACGACATTACAGAGGGCAATAATCTGCGGTTTATGAAATACGCGGATACTAAGCAGGGCTAATTAAAGCTGGTAAGTTTGCTCGGGAATTAAGAGCACAAGTGAATATAACCATTGTAGTCAAGTGAAGATTTTGTGTCAGTGAATATCTCACGACTCTATAAAAAGCTGACAACTGAGGCCGTGAAAATTCGACCTGCTTGGTGAGACCCACCAGTTTGTCTGGTTTGCTCTGTTCGCTTCGTTAGCGACAGTTTCACACATCAAAGAACCGGATATAATAAACATGAGAAAATTATTACTCATTTTTAAAGGCCAGCAATAAAAGAACAAGAATTAAGAAGACAGGCATATAATGAATGCCATTGCACTGAAATTTTTTAACATAAAAGTTGACTGGCAATCAATAGGCTGGAAGAAACTTCTATCAATCTATCTGCTATTACAGAACGCAAAGGCCAGAATGGTCGGCAATTGGTCGGAGTGGCGCGTGGGCGGGGCATTCTGACTGTAATGGATTGCCTTTTTCCATGTTTTGAATATTAGTCGAAAACGGTGCGAATTCAACAGAGGATCCCAAGAATTATGAAACGTCGATATGCCCCCCAGACCCAGGTTTGCGACCGGCTAAAACCACTAGCTAAAGGACGCTGAGCCAACGTGTGGCTTACGTTCCTATCACGTCAGTCCTGCTGCTGCCTTTTGGAATCCAAGCTGCTGCTCTTAATAAAACGAATACCAAAAGTAAATGACCCTTTTCTTTGGTACAGTCTTATTTCTTAACGTGGGAATTCCGAGACGACACAGAACGCAACACTATCTATCTATCTATCTATCTATCTATCACATATCTCGTTCCTATCTCCTTCAGTGTGTTCATATCTGAGTTCGGCGGTGAAAATAGCGAAATCAATTTTGTTGACTTTTATTACTGAGTACTGAGTTCCATCCTCACTCAGTGGAATATATTAATTGAATAATTTGATTTTTACGGTTTATCAACCTTTTGCACCTTATTTAAAGACAGAAAACATTTTTTAGATAATAATGATTTACGAATACAAATTCTACTAATTAACCCATAACTGGAGGGGAAGAGATGGATTGATAACTTTCTCGAAGGTATTTGCTTGTAAGGTAATTATAACGAATCTGACTGGAATTAGAACTCGCCTCTCCGATTTCCATTTCCGAGCCGTAATCCATTTTACCAACGGCAAATCTAAAATTGCAGCCCCTGATATTCCCAGACTATCATCCATCTAGGGGACTGACTAGACTCGCCTTTGGCGAAAGAAAGACGGTGCCGCATACAAAGTGATGATGCAATAATAGTCGGCATGTCATAAAACAAAACAACATAATTTTTCTGAGTCTGTTACTATCTATCTATCTTAGTTTCTGGGCGCTTTTGCTTGAGATAATAGTAGCGATTTCATCTTGCTGGAATACTGCTACTATGTAGTGAGTTCGATCCTCACTGTGTGCAGCACAGAATATTTCAACATTAACTAAACAAAAAATGTTGACGTGACGTAAACTAACCAGCCTAAACAATCTATTATTTTTTTCATATCTATCTACAGAAATAATGCACTACCTTAATATAAGGAAGACATTTATTAAAATACTAGGAATATTTTTAACATGATCGTCTTCCACGTTGACAAACTGATATATATATTAGGTTGGTGCAAAAATAATGACGTAATAATGTCGTTTTTGACATTAAAAAATACGTCAAAAAACGACATTATTACGTCATTATTTTTGCACCAACCTAATATATATATATATATATATATATATATATATATGTGTGTGTGTGTGTGTGTGTGTGTGTGTGTGTGTGTGTGTGTGTGTGTGTGTGTGTGTGTGTGTTCGATATGTTTTATATATATTTTACATATATATATATATACTAGCAGTAGAGCCTGACGTTGCCCGGGGATGTAACAGTAAGAGATAGATCAAGTATTGACCATCATAAAGACTGAAAAATAAAATTGACAAAGATTATTGTTTAAGGTTGATGGACATGCATGTCTTAATTAGTTTTATTTTTTTGTTTTGTTTCTTTTCTTCTTTTTTTACGAATTGGTCAAACTCAAACTAAAACATTGTTTTCAATCGTTATGAGTCTACCGATTGAATAGAATTTTATTATAAACAATTGTCTTGTAAATGGAATTTTTAAAGCATTCTGAATGTAAAAATAAAGAAAAAAGTGTGCAAGACAATAAGAAACACTACCTGCCAAAAAAAAGTGAAGTTTTGTTGAAATCTGTTGAAAAATGTAGGAAATCCGATCCCATATATAAATGAATACACACACACACAAACAACCTGGGTTTTTGTAATAAGTATAACTCGATAACTCGATATTAATAAGTATAACTCGATATGGGTTGTCCCTCTTTCATTAATGCCTCTTAATCGTGTTTTCAAATTGATTTCGTGCAAAAACAATTGTGTTTTTTCAATTTTTGGCGCTGTCAGAACCACCACAACGTAATTTTACGTAGTCCTGTGAAGTTTTGTTGAAATGGGTTGAAAAATGTAGAAAATCCGATCCAATATATAAACGTACAGACACTCACACACACACACGCACACACACACACACACAAAATCAGCGTTTTATAATAAGTAAGATGATCTAACAAATCTTATTCATTCAGTAGCCTTTCTGCAATCTTTTACAATTTATGATTTTTATTTATTGAATACAGTAAAGAAAATTGCATATTTTGCTTGTGGCGATTCATAATTAGAATTCTGATTTGAATATATTTTCCACTCGTTGTTTCTAATACAAAAATATTAACTTTATTTGAGTTTATTAATTACGAGGGTCGGCCAGGTGAAGGGGAAGGTGAAGGTGAAGGTGAAGGTGAAGGTGAGAGTGGGAGGACGTCACTCTACCCTGGAGGCAAGTAATATTTAGCCACACCCCACGAGGGTTACATATGGCACAAGGCCGGGTTTAACGTGGGATTTCCAAGCCCGTAGGATCGGTCAAAAATATTCCCTCTTTGAACTCGCATAAACGGGCTCAGGGGCAGTCAACCGCCCCGAACGAGACTCTGCCCTTCGGCGGAGCCTCGTCCGGGTTCCTCTCCGCCCGAAAGCAGAGAGTTAGACTATTACTTACCTCGGAGGCAAGTAATATTTTGACAACCCCATAGTAGTTTCGGGTTATTATTTTTAGTTAGGAGGACTTGTGTATGTTTAGATTTCATTTGTTTACTTTTTCTGTATCGTTCTCTGAAAAAAACAAAACGCTGAGACAACGGAAGTTCACGACATTCGGACATTTCAGTAGCCAGCAGTAACTTCCGGCCGGGTGCGATACCCTTACCCGTGCTTTCAAATTGATTTCGTGCAAAAACAATTGTGTTTTTCCAATTTTGGGCGCTGTTAGAACCACCGCAAGGTAATTTTACGTAGTCCTGTTAAGTTTTGTTGAAATCGGTTGAAAAATGTAGGAAATCCGATCCAATATATAAACGTACACACACACACACACACACACATACACACACACACAAAATTTGCGTTTTATAATAAGTAAGATATATATTTACACATATATATATATATATATATATATATATATACATATATATATTTGATATGTTTTACATATATATATACATATATATATATATATATACATATATATATATATATTAAAGAAAAACAGACCACTTTAAGGTTCCATTATAATAATTTATTTCACCAGAGCCCTTTTAAAGGACTCTGGATCATCAGATAGCATTTACAAAAGATGAAACGAAACGAAATATATATATATTTCAAATTCGCACGTGAAGTTGTATAAAAATCTAAATAAAAGCACTTTGTGAGTCGTATTCAATGAAATTTACACACACACACACATATATATATATATATATATATATATATATATATATATATATATATATATATATATCCCAGGATCATTTTCCAACTTATTCAAGAGGATCTTCGATCCCCTCCAACCTTCTAATTTTCTATCCTGGTCTAACAGGTTGCCTCACACGTTTCCCGTACGATTTCATTTTCAAGTTTGTTTGTTTTTTCACTGCCCTTTGGACTTTCAGAGGTGAAACTCCTCTCTTACGTGCAAAACATCTTATGGATTGAGTTGGATCTTTTCTAATTGATCTCTTTAGCTCAAAGTTCGAATGATGATCCCTCTTCTTGTTGTGACCTCTTGATCCAGTTTTTCCTCTCTACTGATTCACTGTTCCCTTGATGGTTCTTGAATGGACATTTTCCTCTCACCATTGCTCATTTGGGAAGACAGGGGATCTGAATAAAAACAATTTTAACCAATTCTCTTATTAGCTGAATAAATCAAAGGATTTTTCAGTGATTCTTATGATAAATGGTAACAAGATGGGTAACCGTCTTAGCTGAAAAACTGAGGAAAAAAAACTCAATTAGTTTAGTGGTTCTTTTTTTTATTTTTTAGATATTAAACATTTTGTGGGATAGACAATTATGAAGTTACACGATTTAGACAATTTTGCTGTTACAACCGGTATATATATATATATATATATATATATATATATATATATATTAGAAGAAATGGTCCACGTGTGCTTCTTATAGTATGTAAAATAAGTTAGCTAATAAAACAAGGACAATCGAAAGGGTACCAATATAATCAGTACGTAAAACATTTATTAAATTTTAATTATTAACCATGTGACAGAAATGAAGCATGGAATAAATGTTTTAAGTTCGGAATTTTCGGACACTCCTGTGTCCTTCATCAACCGAGCGAGAAATTAACAGAGAAATGGGAATTACTCACCGACAGAGATCTGGTTTTTGCTAATAATATGATTTCCACTAGAAAACACACTGTCTACAAAAACATCTGTCTACAAAAAAAC
Organism: Acanthosepion lycidas; assembly: GCA_963932145.1. Lineage (NCBI taxonomy): Eukaryota > Metazoa > Mollusca > Cephalopoda > Sepiida > Sepiidae > Acanthosepion > Acanthosepion lycidas. The sequence continues at coordinate 26,037,191 of OZ010597.1, forward strand.
ACTCTAAAGATGCTTCAAATTTGAATTTTCTACACAGGCTGTCTGGCATTCTTTTAACCATGTATGAGTTTTTCTCTAATCATGTTAGAAACAACTACTTTTGGAGCCAATTTTTAAAAAAAATAACAAGGGTGACCTCAAACTTTTAAACTATAGTGTATATATATATGGGGTTTGTGAATTGATTTCCAGTATTTCCACCGCTTGATTTATCTTCAAATATATTCGGATGTGGATTTTTAGTCCTGCTAGGCTTTTACATTCCTTTGCGTAGATGTGGCAACGTTGGACTTATCTTGCTCTAGTTGTTACATTGCTTTCCTTAGTGAACCTTCATGCGAAGTTTTAGTTCCTCAAATGAGGAACATTCTTGTTTACACGGTCTGCAAGAAGAAATACCGTATAATGTGTAGTGATTGATTTAACTCTCTCTCTCTCTCTCTCTTTCTGTGTTATGTCTTTGATTAGGTTTTAAGGTCTGCCCGGCTTAGACGTGATCGGATTCATTACACGTTACATCAAATATATATGTGTTTATGTTTAGTTGAGTCTTGTGTCTCCTTCTTTAGAGTTCAGTGTTTTCGTAAACCCAGCTATCGTTTAACAGATTATATTTTCTTGTAAGCACTCTCATTCATATTTTGAACTACGCTAACTTTACCTACGAAGTGATAGATTCTTGTTTCAACATTGTATTTTTGACTTTCATCAGCATGGTTGAGGCTAATCTCTCGAAGAGTTTTCTAATTCCACCTTCTCGGTCTAATTCTTGGTCTAATCCATTGATAATTGGAACGATAATATCGAGGACATTCCTCAGTCTGACACTAAGAAAATTGTTTCACTGTGTTGTGCTAGACAAAAAAAAAGAAGCAACAGTCAAAACATCGAATCTCTGATCATTAAACACAGTTTTCGATGGTCATGACATGTAGCAAGCATGGAAGAGTCAATGTTTTCACGTCAAGTCTTATTCAGTGAACTCACTTTAGGGAAAAGACGACAGGGTTGCCTTCTTCGAGTATATAAGGACCAACTCAAAACAACACTGAAAGCCACTGGACTTGAACATAAATTATTACTGCTGCAGGTAGTCCTCCAAGAATCTGTAGCATCAGTTCACAATGTTCAAAGAAGGAAGATCTTTGCCAAGTCTCTGATGATTCCGAAAATAAATAAAGAAAGAAAGAAAGAAAGAAAATAGTGCAAAACCGCGATGTAATATAAATCCTCCTCAATGGCAGAGAATGCTAGGCAACCTCCTCACAAATTAAGAAGAGATTTCAGTTAACATATGAGAAACAACAAGTTTTAAGTAAAATGGACACAAAAAGGTGACATATTCTTAGGATCAGAAAGCGAGACATTAGAAAGGATGGCTTAGAGAGTTTGACACTCACAGTAAATAGTAAGGCAGTAAAGACAGGGAAAGTCCATTGTAGTTATTTTACAAGGACAAGTAGCAAGAATGGGAGAGTTAAGGTTTCCACGTCAAGTCTTATTCAGTGAACTAACTTCAGGGAAAAAACACGTGTTTGTCTTTTTCGAAGCTACAAGGACCAACTCAAAACAACACTGAAAGTCACTCGAACATAAATTATTGCTGCTGCAGTTAGTCCTCAAATGATGTGGTTTGTGTTATTTGCTAAAGTCTTTTGTTCGTGAATCTGTAGCGCCAGTTCACAATGTAACAAGAAGGGTGATCTTTGCCAAGTCTCTGATGATTCCCAAAATCTAACCAAAGAACAAGAAAGAAATAATGAAAATAGTGAAAGACCGCGATGTAATATCAATCTTCCTAAATGGCTGAGAATGCTAGACGACCTCCTCACAGATTAAGAAAAGATTTCAAGTAAAAGAGATATGATTACCGTAGGAAGATACTGAAAATAACATGGACGGAACATATGAGAAACAAGGAAGTTTTAATTAAAATAGAAACAAAAAGGCGACATATTCTTAGGATCAGAAAGCGAGAGCAGAAATTTCTAAGACATTAGAAAGGAGGGCTTAGAGAGTATGACACAGTAAACAGCGAAGGCAATAAGGACAGGGAGAGGCCGTTGTGGTTATTTTACAAGAACATGTAGCAAGAATGGAAGAGTCAGGATTTCCACGTCAAGTCTTATTCAGTGAATTCACTTCAGGGAAAAAAACACGTGGTTGCCTTTTTCGAAGATACAAGGACCAACTCAAAACAGCACTGAAATCCATTGGACTTTTGCAACGCATATACAAGACCGTACCAACTGGCTATGTTCCATTACCATCGGAATCAAAGACTTCAAAGCCGCCAGAAGAGTAAAGGAAGAAGTCTGATGCCAGTAGAAAAAGGCTCGACAAAATCTACTTCGTCCTCCACCAACATTATTATGCAGTCAATGTCATCAGCTCTTCCATGCAAGAATTGGTCTACTTGGTCATCAAGGCCACCATTACAAAGGAAGCTATCAGAAAAGAAGAAATGAAATAGATATGAGAGAAAGCAGAAGACGACAGGTGTGGGTGTATGGACAATTTTGTCACCGTCTTGCATATTATTAATTAAATATTCTTACCCCATCTGATCTATTGCATCTGCTATGTTTCAAGCGATTCGTGATAATATCTAATAAAAAGTATCTGCGATATTATTGGCTCTAACCTGGCATCTTCGCTTCAATCACGTTCCCAAAACTGCACCGTAGCATTCCTGCGTATTTCCTATAAATATTTACACGGCATCTTTTCTGATGAACTTTCCTCTTTGGTACTACTATTTCATGAATGTAAGCGTAGTACTAGATTGGCTGTTAGGTCTCATCCTGCTGATATTGTTAGATGTAACCGTAAGTTCTCTTCTAAGGGTTTCCACTCTGGGACTTCCCGCCAACGGAATTATCTTCTAACTTCTTGCTCTCCTGTCAACTAAAATCTTCAGAAGTTTACATTCAACGCCAATCGTCAGCTTCCGTCATCTTGTTCTTTTTATTGATCTTTCTCATCAATAGAGTTTTAGTTGCTTAATCGCCTTGCCTGGGGTGAAATGATTTTTTAATGGTTCTTATGATTCGTCTCATAAAGCCCTCGTTGAAGTCAGTATTACGTTGGCTGTGATTTGCTCTTACATTGAAAAAACTGAAAAGAAAAAAAAAAAACTTGTATTACTTGTTAAGCCTTTCACCTCCAAGAAAGGCAGGAGGTCCACTAACACGCACGGAGTTACAGAGAGTGAGAGCAAAAAGTAAATACGGGTGTTTAAGGAAAGGATATAGAGAAGGATAGGGGTGGCACCTCGGCGTGGTGTAATAGTTAGCAAGCTTGTCAAGCTAGATCAGTTACGACTGAAAAGTGAATTCGATCCTCACAAGATGCCCCATACTTTCGACCTTGTGCCACATCTAAGCTACGCTTAGAAAATAACTATACAGAACGATGGGGATCAGGATCAAGGCATCAGAAGATGTCGATTGATATTACATTTGATTATTTGAAAATTATATCTATCATGGAAGCAAGTAATAGGAAGAGAGTTCCACTGTTGAGAAGTGCGAGAGAAGAAGCTGTTGGAGTAAAAGAGGCGGTTACCTTTAACTGTGTCGACAGGTGGGTCCGAGATGCCAACCTAGTAGCACGCTTAAATTCATGTGAATTCCAGTGAAAGTATCTCGTCAGAGCAGTTGCCATCAAAATATTTGGAGAAAAGACAGAGGAAAGCTACAGCATGTTTGTGATAAAGTGACTGTAGACAAGATGTCCCATCAGGACCTATGTAGTGTTTTTACCTAATAAACGTACCTAGGTTCTAATTTTAAATCCATTAATGTATGTGTAAGTTTTTAAAGTCCTTCCTAGTAGAGTAGTGGTTAAAGTGCTTCCCTCGCGGATAATCTGATATCTCATTGAGCAAATAATTTCAATGTATACATTTCAGTCCAGTCTACAGAGTGAATGTCAGGTTAACATTATACACTTGACATTCATTCCCGCCTAATATTAACACAGCTGCAGGTCGTCCCTTATAAAAGTGTAATGTCGAGTTCTACTTAAATTGATTTTCTGTAATAGGTACGTCTGAATAGTAAGGGTACTATTGTCACAAACTTTTCATTTCAATTCCAAACAACAAACTACATAGTTTCCCCTTCAAAGCAATCGCCCTCGAGTTTAATGCCTGCTCTTCTATGTTCTGCTGGACTCCCTTCATCTCCATCGTTATGGCCCTCTTGATGGCGTCCACGCCTTCAAAGCGTGTCCCCTTGAGCTTGGGGAAAAGAACAAAAAAAAAGTCAAACAGATTACACGTGCCACAACTCTCGTCTCTTCTCGTGCCTGAGCGAAGAAAACACCGCAGGATCTCTTTGCAGACTTAGTGATAGATTGCCGGGCACTATGGCAAGAATATACTGTGGACGATGCCCAGAGTTCCCACAGCACAACTAGTCCCGTTACTTTTTCAGACAGACACCGTAGATCAGCATATATTAGATATTCTCTGAAGCATTAGTCAGAATTCAAAAATATTGATATTTTTAATCAATTTAGAAATGAGGTCATATGTATAATATAAATACAGTGTCATATCAACCCGTGACTTTTTAAAGAGTTATCTGTACCTTGTTTTTATTTACAAATGTTATTTTGAAACCGTGCTTACATCAGTAAATGAATGCTAATCTAAAAATATGTTTTAAAAAATCTTCCCTGTTTTTTTAACGACCCGACCAATCAATTTAAGAATTTACTAATTCTGGTCTAGATTTACTGGATTCGTCAAGGAGTTTTTGATATAATAACAATGATGAAATCGCCGACGACAAAAAGACGATCCCATGCAGAGAAACATATTTATTTGATGTGAAATATGACACTTCCTAACTTGATAATTTGCTGTGTCGCACTTGTAACATGAGTACAGGCATTCTTTTACTGCAAAATCCGCGTTCAATTCTTTTCTTAGAAGAAAAAGTAAGTTTTGGTTTTAATGCATTATTCAAACGAGCCAATTGTTTCCTTTAGCTTTGCAAAGGTTATCGATGATATGACCATTCGTCATAAGAAATTTCGGTTTTAAAACTCAAAAATAAACAATAATTACTTCCTCTGTAGATTGTATTTACTCCTGAGATTCTAACCGTTAGAATCTAACGGTTGTTTCGGGTGGTACTCTTACCTGAATTCTCTTAATACTTCCGGTGCTTATGATCTATTTCTTATATCTCATACCGAATCTTACATTGACAGCTGTAGTGATATGTATACGTTTTCAAAATACCGTGATGAATCAGTCTTTGTGCCATAGCCAAACCAGCATAGACATATATCAGCACTGAATATGAAATGTTTTTTAAATGTTTTTATTGTGTCTTGTGGGTCCTGTTTACCTTTTGTGATGTCAACGAATCCTCGTTGTCACTTTCGCAATGCTCGTTGTAGTAGAGACTTTGTAATCGCAGATACAACTATAGAAACGCCGTTGAACAATACTGGCGCCTTCAAATAACACCCGCACTAAAAGTACTTGCTCGATAATCCTCGCTCGAAAAGTAATCACCGAATAGTGATCCTAATAGTAATCCGTATAGTGATCAGTATAGAGAAATAGTATAGTTGATAGTATAGAAATAGAGGCTAGTGTAGAAAGAATGATCCGTATAGTAATAGAGGATAGAATAGAAATGGTGATCCATTAGACGCTACGCCAATTCCTATCTTAGGTAACAACCATAATTTGTGGAATACGAGTGTGGGTTAGTGGCTATTACTTGAGAAGTAAGCAAGAAGTCGTAGATTAGTTTATATTATGGGATCCGAGTGACAGAGGAAACTCTAGAGCTGGACCGGCAAGAACTTTCATCAATCAATTCATTGATAACACTGGAATCAGAAAGGAAGAATTCGGTAGATTTGTAGATGAAAAACATGGTTTCAAGAGAGTTACTCAGAAATGTACATTTGAGGATGATCAGACCAGTATTGTACAAGGAGATAATTAGCTGAATAAAATCCCAAGACACTTCGAAAAAAAAAAATTAATGGTGTGGGCTATGTGCCATACGTAATACACGCTTAGGCGATCGTGCATCTTTTGATACATGACTGACGAGGCAGATTTTTCCCCGCAGTAGCTTGCCATTTCCTTCTGCAGTAGACCAAGGCTATAGAACCCAGTCTGTCCTGCTATTTACCCATAGCTGGAGGGAGAAGAAAATGGTTTATACCTTTTCCAAGGCTTGTAGCACGTAAGTAAATATAATGGATTTGACTGGAATTTGAACTCCGCTCTCCGATTCTTCAATCCGAGCCCCTATCCATTATTCTACCATGCCTCCGTCTATGTATAAAGAATATATATGCATGTATAAAAAATAACACTGAAAAGCACTTACGAGATTTCTGCTTCTTCTTATCTTCTTCATCGGATACATTTTCATGCATTCTGTATAAATCTTTTGGAAATGGTACATAACATTCTTTAGTTAAATATTTTTTTAAGAAACACCTAAAATATTATTACAGTTTAAAATGTATTGAAACAAAACAAGTACAGTTGACCACTGATGAGAATTCCAAAACAACAGTTAAATTGGAAGCGTTTTGGGTGTTAGATTCAATCATTTCCCATCATTAGATCCAGAATACCATATCCTACGCAAAAATTGCTAACCACGTCGAAGTGCCCTTTGATTTTCTAAGCGTAGCTTAGATGTTGCACATGGCCGAAAGTGGGAGATCGAACACACTTTTCAGTCGTAATTCATCAAGTGTACTCATTAGCACTTTTTTTAATACTGACTTTGTAAATTCCTGACTCACTTAGGAAGTGGAAAGAAAACAACAAATCTTGATCACCGTCTGGTGAAATTCCCAAAGAGTACTGCATTTCGAGCTTGTTGCACACAATCGCGCCATCAACACTAAACTGTATTGCCTGCAGCTAGATCATTCGTACGACAAACTAAATAAGGTGTATCCTGCTTTGGTCAATCGAGGCCGGCCTTTTTTCAGCATGACAATGTGAGGCCAGAAGAATTTCAAACAGAGTGACTGTGTTGAGGTTCTTCCACATCCACCATTCATTTCCGATGCTGATCCGAGTGACTATGTCAATAACACATTTCCTCCGCGATCAGTGATTAACCATTTTTAGCTTTTTTTCAGATGCTTTCTTGGCTGCTATAACCCATAGGAATCATTTCTTCTGTCCGTACCTGAGCGACATGTTTGATAGCAACAGACGTATTGCATCTCGCACGTTTTGTTCTAAAGATTATTGACAGCTCTGACGACCCTTGCTTTCCAGTGTGTTGGAAGTCCTCTTCCGTTGTCCCTGTTTTTAAAAACTCTGAAGGCCCACCTGACCTATTTAACTACCGTCTTATCAATCTCATACTACTATTCGGTAAAGTCTTCCTGACTCATTTAGGAAGCAGAAAAAAAATCTTGATCACTATCTGGTGGAATTTCCAAAGTGTACTGCATTTCAAGCTTGTTCAACATTGTCGCACCATCAACACTTAACTGTACTGCCGGAGGCTAGACCGCGTGTACGACAAACTAAAGGAGTATCCTGCTTTGATCAATCGAGGTCGGTCTTTGTTTCAGCATGACAATGTCAGGCCAGAAGTTCAAACAGATGAACTCTGTTGAGATTCTTCCACATCCACCATTCTGTCCCAATGCTGCTCCGAGTGACTATGTTCTATTCCGCTCAATAGCAGACTTCCTCCGCAACCAGCGATTAAACATTTTTACGACAAATGCATCACACACTGCCAGGTTGACCCAGGAGAAGTTGAGTGTTGAAATTTTTTCATATCCATTATTCAGTCCCGATGCTGCTCCGAGTGACGATGGCCTATTCCACTCAATGGCACATTTCCCACGCGACCAGCGATTCGGTACTTTTGATGAAGTGAAGGAAGCTTATCTACAGTTTTTTTTTAATTCAAAGCTAGCGAACTGGGTATCTGGGACGGATTTGGATGCTGGTTGATCACTGGCAGAAGATCGTCGAGAATGTTGGATTTTATTTTGAAGAATAAATGTTAGCGTTGCTCCATAAAATTTTGTTGTTTTCTTTCCGCTTCCTAAGTGAGTCAGGACTTTCTGGCCAAATTAATAGATCCAAATACTTTATAAATTTTTCCCGTCATAACTTCGAACAATACAATTACATGGTTATTATCCTCAGACATTATCATAATATAAAAGTGTTTGAGCCATTAGGAATTCAACAAGTTTGATGGTTTTCGTCGGAGTCATTCAAAATTAATCTGAGCATGATAGAAAATTTGGCTATAGTCATTTGTACAGGCTCTGTACAGCGTCATGAGCGGATAACCAGTAAAATGGACTTGTCAATTTGGATTCTGTTTTCTAAAATAAACTAACCAAAAGTAAAATTTGCCTTGCACCAAAGCTGCGTAGGCCAGTTGTATCTATTTGCATCATTAGCACTTTTTCATCTGAGTTTATTACAATTAACTTTCTTTTTATGTGCCGTGTCTCTTCAGGACGTATGCGATCATGGCTCTCCACTTACCCCCTATCCCTTATAGCTCTCAATAAGTCGTGTCCCTTTGCTACTTCCCCCAGGACATGTTCTGTCATCGACTTGCTTAAGCCCGCTAGCTATGTCATGCGTTGATTTCCCTTGTCTCTCTTTTCCTCTATTTGACCTGTGAGTATCACATTCTCTAAGCCCTCCTTTCTCATTACGTGTCCTAGAAATTTATGCTACCTCTTCCTGATTTTAAATATAAGCTTCCGCCTTGTTTGCATCATCTCCAAAACCTAAGCGTGGCTCACCAGCTCAGTACATGATATCCTGAGCATCTTTCTGTAGAACCATACTTCCGCTGCCTCGAGTCTTTTCTTCATCTTTGAAGAGACCGTCCAACATTCGCTGCCGTAAAGGAGGACAGATGTTACGTAGCAGCTCAGTCCTCTTTTTTGTGTTACCAAAGAAATCCTCCTGTCTCGTAATATTCTCCCAAGCTTTTGGAATGCACCATTGGCTACACCAATCCGTCTTCGGATCTCAGCGTTGCACTTGACGCCCTCTGTCAAAACACTTCACAGATATTTAAATTTCCACACCTGCTTGATTTTATTGTCCCCGACCTGCCAATCGCATTTTGGGTTCATCCTTTTACTGATGACCATGCATTTTGTCTTCATTTAGTTTATGTTTAGTCCCTTCTTGCCCTCCTTCGCTACCTTTTGTGGGAGATTTTGTAATTTCTTTTCTGTGTTTGCTATCAGCACTGGGTCATCTGCTTATCTTAGGTTGTTAAGATTGTGGCCGCCAATGCTGAATCCCGGTTAGATTTCCAATTCTCTCAAAATTGCCTCGCTGTATAAGTTGAATAAGTTGGGTGAGAAGACACATCCTTGCCTTACGCACTTTTAGACTGGACTGTACATTAAAAATTAATCTAACACCTAAATTCAGCATCTTAATTTTTACTGAAAATAAAGCAAAACAAAAAAAAAACCGCTTCTTTACACATATGGACATTCAATCTTTTGAAATACTCCCTTTCCTTTCGAGATAAGAATTAGCTGTCTCGGCATGTTCTCTTTAATCTCGTACACGGTCAGAAGTATATCCTGTGCAACGGCGATTCCAACATTATCACAGGGGAGGGTGAAGATTTGGCAGCATTTTTTGGGTGATGAAATGATTTTTGTCTAAAAATCGCGTACGAGATGTAAAGTATAGGAAGGTTCTTTGCTATGAGGAACACGTCGTGTAACCGTTACGCATGCTCACTGGAGTGTATTTCATATTGCCAAATGAGTAACCCTATAGGAGAGTATCTGTTACCGCGCACGCGATGCTTTCAAGCGTGTTGCATCAAAGTTGTGGCGCTAGTCAAATGGCTGGATAGTTTCCGGCATAATTGATAAATCTGCCACAAATTTGAAATCTGTTGCTCGTGAAACCGTGCGACAACACCTGCTGTAGTTTTTTTAGTGTGGGAAACTTAATTGCTGGGATAAGAAATTAGTCTCTTCCTTGTGAATATTAAAGTAAATTTTCTTTTGCCTTTTTTAAAGCCTCGATTTCTTTTTTCTTCCATTTCCTTCTACGATAAAAAAGCTTCTATTAGAAACATTCTTTTTTTTTTTCCTTCTCCGCGATTTCCCCACCCCTATTTTTTGTAGCTTATACTTTTCCCTGGCGTTCTGCAGGCTGATTTTCAACACGAGATGGTCTGCAGTTGCCATGTCGAACACTGACGTAACTCAACTTTCCGCCCTGTTCACTGTCCTCCCACGATCACCGCATTGAACTAACCAAAATGTAGTAAGTTTTTTTTTTTAAGCGTTTCACCCCAAGTAAGGCGGGAAGCCACTAGGACGCAAGGGGTTACAGAAAATTTGGAGCAAGATCAGACAGGAGTGATAGAAGAAAAGATGAGAAGAATGGTAGTGCATAGATCAAGGCAACTGGAGATGTCGATTGACATTACATTTGAATAGCTGGAGATTATAGCTCTCAGGGAAACTGGAATAGGGAAGGGAGTTCTACAGGCGAGAGGTGCGAGACATAAGTTCGTATTAATAAAACAAACTTTATCCATTCTTATTACGTAAAAATATTACTAAACTCCATCTGAAACATACTCATAGACAACAGAAATATAATAGCCTACTCCACATGTAAAAAAGGCGAAAAATAATGGAAGCATTATTTAAAAAAACACACTAAATAACATCAAATATGAACACGGTAATAATGTGTTTGTAAAATAAAAAAAATCCTATTCGATACATTCATAAAACACCAATACATTCAGTTAATAGTGAAAATAAAATCATCCTTGATAATGGCAAAAAGAATAGCAGAAAGCCCTGGATCATGCAAAGAGTTCGGACAATTTCTACATAATTTATATCCAGTAAAGAAGACAAATAAGATCACAAGAAAAAAAAACTAATTAAAAAAAAAATAAACGCAGTAGCTTGTCAGTCGTTTTTGAATGAAACTTGTATCAAAGAGGGATTGTTGCCCAAACATAAAATTATATATACATATATATATATATATATATATATATATATATATATATATATAGAGAGAGAGAGAGAGAGAGAGAGAGAGAGTTTAGAATGGTAGTTTTACTGTGATATATGCTAGTCAATGTTTTTGGCACAACTTTAGTTAACTTTGACGTTTTTGTTAAAAAATCTTATTTAGCGGTGGAGAATGACTGAAGTGCTTATAGATTATATTTTTTAAAAATCCTATATTAATTTTGGCATTTTTATTGAGGGCAGGTTAAACAATATTATATTGCGTTTGCGGCGTTTTGGTTTGTTGACGTCATTATTGCTATTAGCTAAGAATTCGGTGTTAATTTTAGGGTTCCATATATTTTCCTTTATGTTTGTCAAAAATATCGTTATTGCAAGAATTGATGGATAACCTAAATTGGTCAGATTTATACAAGTTGTTTAGTATTTTAGGATGGTGGTTAGATTGTTTACTGATGTATCTATGGTTGTATAAAGCCCTTTAGACAGGTCATGTGATACATCCAGGAAATTGATTATTTTAGCGTTGGTGGTGGTAGTGCTAATGCTCAGACCTTGGTCTTTGAAGAATTTAATTAGGTTTTTTCTTAGTTGGTTAATTTTTTGTTCACTTGACTTCCGTAGGAGTATTATCCTATCATTCCTATAGAAGTCGGTGTTGTTAATATCGCAGATAAATCTTAGACGCCAAAGTAATAAGATACCAACTAATTCACAAGCTTCCGCTGAATCAAACGCACCCATAGCAATATTACTAAAGCTAGGATTGCTACGATTGGTCCACAGGAAACCTTCATGGAACAGGATGAGTCTCTAGGCCTGTTAAATGATTTTAATGTCCTGTTTGCTTATGGGGCAGTAAATGTTGGCTAGGTTTATCGCATACGTCAGTAATTTCTCGGTGATAGATAAATAGAAGTTATATAGGAATAAAGTGTCGGTCCCGACACTGTAGTTTGAACATAGATCGCCAAAACTCGGGTGATCCCATTTTGAATAAGTAGATCACGTGATAGAAAAAGAAATATATCTATGGGAATTAGCGTGACGTCTAAACGATCACTCCTTATATTCTATCCTCTATTGCTATACGGAGCACTCTTTCTACACTATCGTCTATTACTATATGGGTTGCTATTCTCTATACTATTCACTGTACTATTTCACTATACTTATCACTACATGGATCACTATTTTCAGGCGAGTATTATCGAGCATGTACTATTAGAGCGAGTGCTATTCGAAGGCGTCTGACACCAATATTGTTCAACGGCGTTACTATAAGTTGTATCTGCGATTACAAACTCTTTACTACAACGAGCATTACGAAAGTGACAACGAGTATTCGTTGACATTGTAAAAGTGACAACTAGTGCTCGTTGACATCACAAAATATTGAATTGGAAAAAAGAACATTCGCTTTTCTTATTTATTTTAGCGAACTAATTAATGGCGTCAACTGAAAAGTCTGGCGAGTTATGGAGGACGATAAATGACATAATTTAATATCTCATAAACGAAAGTGAGTAAAAGATATTCTTCAATTTTTTTCACCTCTGTACAGAGAAGGTACCGTTAATAAATACCTTCAGGGACCTATCCATTAGAAAGGAATTTATTATTCAGAAGACACTTCCAGAGATTCCAGAGGTAGAGAGCTTGAGCAGCAGTCATTTGTGCTACACGTTGTCAAAGGCATTCAATATATCTAATGTTATTATCCTTGGGTTGTATTTGTTTTTTATTGCCTCACTGATTCTGTGAGTAAGGACATCAGCAGTGGATCGGGCTGATCGAAACGCGTACTGCGTGTCGCTTAAGAGGTTTTTTATGTAGGTGCTCAACAACCTTATTGATTATAGCCTAAAAAGCTTCCTAATGATACTGAGGCGACTGATAGATCTATAATGAGCACTCGCCTGCGTTCTTGAAGACAGGACATACGTTTGGCATTTTCCACATGCTTGGGAAGTACTTCTCCTTCAAGCAGCGGTTAAATAACTTCGCTAGGATAGTGTATCGTTCCAGATTAATATTCCTGCGGACAACCACCTGAATTTAGTCTGGGCCAATGGCATTTCTTAGGGTCAAGGTGCTCAGTGAGACGTAGGAAATTGGGAAGGGGAAGGCCTTTCTCATTTAACGTTGAAGATGATGCAGCGATCAAAGCGAAGAGCTTCGCCTTACATGCTGAGGAATATATGACCTCGGGGCCATTTATAATAACGGGCATATCCGCTTAGATTCTATTCATAATTTAGTTTGAGATCTTCCAGAACTCATTGAATAAAATTTGTTTGTTTCAACCTTGACCTGACCTGCTTGCATTTTTCATAACATTCTTGCGGCGATCGCGAGTGGTTCTTGCAGTAAGAGTCGAACAACACCGCTCCTTGTTATAGATATTGAAGCAGTGATTGCAGTTAGCGATGGCTGCAGCGTAATCAGAGGTAAACCACGGCTGGCTGTTTTGTTTTTTTGTTGGAATTTATTTGGGATATAAGACTCTCGATTCAAGAAGGGTCCATTCGGAGTCGAAGACAGCAGTTTTGGAGGCAGAATGCTTGGAGAATGCTGAGAAAACTCCTGCCGTATATGATCTAAAGCTGTGCCAGTCTGCCTTCACATAGCGGAAGATTGTTCTATCTAACGGCAAATCACGGAATGCTTTTGATTTGGCATCAATTTGGACAGTGACTAGAGAATGGTCTGAATAAAAGGAAAGAGTTTGTACAACATGCTGAGATGAAGAATAGTGTGAAGTGGAATAATGTCATGTTTGGATGATTGAGATCCCATTTAATTTGTAGCCATGCATTTTCCTGTTCTTAGATTTGTCTGCTATTTAACCCATAATGGCACAGAGAGAAGAAATAAAGCATATTTCAAGAATATCTGAATAAAAATGATGTCTTCTTCATTGTTCAAAATGTTTTCATCAATCTGTCTAGATCAATTACGACTGAAAACTGAGTTCGATCCTCACTGGGTGCCGCATATGTTTGGCTTTGTGTCACGTCTAACCTAAGTTTAGAGAAGCGCCATAGGACGTACTATCAGCGCAAGAATGAGCGAACGAGCATAGATGGCTATTATCGCTGAATACCAATTTCCATCTACAACCTGTCTACACCCTTATGAAAATTAATTGAAACAAAACAAATAATTCTGTTATTATTTACTTTTTTCATCTTTTTCCAATGAAACCTGACCCAGTGCACATGTTAGTATTTCATATGTCCATTCCACAAAGTCGTTCCTTGCAGGTTAAGCACAGATTCTCGATTGGATTTAAATCAGCAGAGTCTGCAATGCAGTCGATATTACTTTGATTTGCTCACTGGTAAGGCTTGTTATTGTGTTCTTGCAGCGTTACAATTTTCGTGCGCTTCCTTGGAGTAAGGTCCATTGCATACAATAGCCGAAGGACAGCTAATCGACAGTCGAGGCAATAGTGTCTAGGCATGATAAAAATCTGATGCAATCACAGATGACGCAATATTTTTCAAGACCAAACAAATTTCATCATACATCCCGAAAATAGATTCATATTACTGCACACCACTGCAAGTGACATAATCTGAGGAGAAAATAGAAATCGATTACACCCTGTCAATCCAGTGGGTCTAAAAGTGACCGTATGGTGAAAGAAAGGAAACCAAACCGGTTTTTTTCAATTAATTTGCACACGGGTGTAGATGAAAATGCATTTTTCTTCTCTTAGACTTGTTGCCACATTAATCTCTGCTATTTAACCCATACAGGGTGTGGGGAGAAGAAATAGAGCATATTGCAAGGATGTATTCTTCTTTTGTCCAAAATGATTTCATCAATCCGTCTATCAAAAGCACAACAGGAGAATAGTACCTGTCGTCTTCTGGCAAATAGGAAGAGAGGAGACATTAGTTGTTAATTAGATTAGGGAGAAATCAACAATTCAGATAATGGTGGTTCCCAAAAGATAAACTTGCAAGCCATTTTTAAAATGAAAAACGACTCTAGGGTACGCCAAGATTCATCTTCATTCCTCTCAGATTCATTTAACGGAAACAGACATTATTCGTAAATTTACGGGATTTTTATGTTGTTTGCCTTGTTTTTAAACAAGTTGCAGCATCGCCTTATTAGTATCCATATCGCCTAACCCAGTTCTATATTGCCTTATCCATATCCATATCGCCTTATCCAATTCTGTATTGCCTTATACATATTTGCTTATCCATATCGCCTTATCCATATCGCCTAATCCAATTCTATATTGCCTTATCCATATCGGCCTATCCATATCTATATCGCCTTATACATATCGCTTTATCCATATCCATATCGCCTAATCCATACCCATATCGCCTTATCCATATCGCCTTATCCATATCTATATCGCCTATCCATATTCATATTGCCTTATCCATATCGCCTTATCCATATCCATATCGCTTTATCTATATCCATATCGCTTTATCCATATCGCCTTATCCAATTCTATATTGCCTTATCCATATTGGCTTATCCATATCTATATCGCCTTATCCATATCACCTAATCCAATTCTATATTGCCTTATCCATATCGGCTTATCCATATCTATATCGCCTTATACATATCGCTTTATCCATATCTATATCGTTTTATCCATATCACGTTATCCATATCGCCTTATCCATATCCATATTGCCTTATCTATATCGCTTTATCCATATCTATATCGCTTCATTCATATCCATATCGCCTTATCCATATCCATAGCCCCTTATCTATATCCATATCGCCTTATTAGTATCCAAATCAAGAGAAAACATCTTGTGTCTCTTCTCAACAAAGGCTAGTTGACCACCTCAAACGTTCTGAAAAAAATTAAAACAAAATGCAAAAAGTTCCGATGTGGTATATTTGATTTTAATGATAGATTTTTTACGGCTTATCAACCTTTTTCTCATATTTAAAACCAGAAAATATTTTGAGATTGTAAGAATTTTTTAGATAAAAAGGATTTACTGATACAAGCCGTGTTAATTAACCCATAGATCGAGGTGAAAAAGGTGGACTCATGCCTTTCCCAATGATATTTGCTCGTTAAAAACCATTATCCATTACACCTCCTGCACACACAAGCTTACAGCATCTGGTATTTCCAAGCGGTTACCCAACTACTGACCAATCTCCTCTGCTTAACTTCTGTCGATCATACGAGAACCGGTTTTTTAACATGATACAGGCGTAAGCCGAGGGGTATATTTCAAGCGAACTAAAAGGCTAATGCTCTTGTTTTATCACTTACAAGCCCCTAGAGTTTTTTTTCGACAAGTTCAAACCTTTTACGGATAAGACCCACCATGTTACGTCCACTGAAGAGAACCCTTCTCAGTTCGTCCATGTTCCAACTTCAAGAAGGAAATTCCACTCAGATTTTTTCCAAGAAACGCTACTTTAACACCTGCATATTTTTCTGGGATCAAGTATTGTAACTATTTACATTATTTACATCATTCGGACTGTTGTCCTCATCTTTATTGTCATATTCATGGCGTTTCGGTCGTTGTATGATCCGGACTTCTTCAGGATCTGTCTGTATTTCTGATATGATGTATTGTAACTATTTACACTATTTGCATCATTCGGACTGTTGTCCTCATCTTTATTGTCATATTCACGACGTTTCGGACGTTGTACGATCCGGCCTTCTTCTCGACCTGTCTATATTTCTGAGATGAGGTATTTTAACTATTTACATTATTTACTTGATTCGGACTGTTGTTCTCATCTTTATTGTTATATTAACGACGTTTCGGCCGGTGATATTAATTGGTATTTCGAACCGAACACTTTATTTAGTCCATTGGGTTAAATAACTCAAGATAGTTAACTCAACAGTCAGTTTGTGGACCAAAAGAGAACAAAAACTTGGGGAGTTGAATCACTAAACGGAATTAACAGAAACTAAGATATCCGTGGACTAAATAAAGTGTTCGAAATTCCTACGTATATCATCTGAAGGCCTTAGCGTACAACGGCCGAAACGTCGTGAATATGGCAATGAAGATGAGGACAAAAGTCCTAATGATGTAAATAGTGTAAACCGCTATTTTGTGTAACAGACTTTAGCGCCGATCATTTCTCCTAACTTCTTCAAATCAAGACCCAATTGTTATTTATTCTCATTATTCCCATAGCCTTCTTCCTTCTTCTTCTTCTTCTATCATTGATGGCTGGAACTGACTTACAAGATGATGTTTCCGCGATCATTACTTGTTCATGTCTATGAACAACCGTTAGGTTCCCCACATATACACATAAGCTGCGCTTTTTACTCTGTAACCCTCTAACTTCAGTAACTCTTGCGCCGTGTAAAAACTGACCCTTGTACCATATATTAGGTGAACAATTGTATAATAATAATAATAATAATAATAATAATAATAATAATAATAATAATAATAATAATCTTAAAGAAATACAAAAAAATATACTCATATGTACAGCTTACACGTTATGAAGAGCTTTATCTATGTAATATGTGTATGATCGTATTTATTTATTTAATTTTTGTTTATTTTTTTACAATGTCAAAAGTTGAAAATGTCATGAAGCCATTTCTGACCTTAGGTCTCTGGTTTGGACCCGGAGGAAAATGTGTATACAACAGAAATCAAAAGAAA
>OZ010597.1:26059871-26079871 GCA_963932145.1 Acanthosepion lycidas
TTGCCAAATTATTATATAACAATTTTATTTTCCAAAGGTTTAATTTTCAATATAAACATAGACTTGTTGGTAATGTAGAAGAAGAAACACACCTTTGCCAAAATTTGAAAAAGTGACGCGTTAGGGAGGCACATTACCACTGCCTTTGAACCCAACTTAACAAACACGTGACTAATTGTAATAACTGTGACACATAATAAAGTATAAAATTAATAGTAGGTTTCATACTACAATATTACCAATATACGTATATATATATATATATATATATATATATATATATATATATATATAATGGAATTTCCCGTAGGTTTCGACGTATGAGGATGTCAGCTTAACTGATTCAGTTATAAAATTTTGTGCGATAATCTTAAGTGGTACTTAAGCCCCGCTAGTGATTTACAAAGGAGACCACATATTGGAGGATTGTGAGATGAAATCACTGTTAGATTGGCTGACCTTTTAGATCTTGCTCATATATATATATATATATATATGTGTGTGTGTGTGTGTGTGTGTGTGTGTGTGTATTTATGCTGTATAGTAAAATATAATTATGAAAGCAGTTTCTACAATTTTGTTGAAATCGTTTGGTCCAATGAGACGAAACCATAGTGTCAGTTTTGCGAAATAAAATATTACCATAGGTTTATAAAGTCCCTGCTTTATAATTATCATTTGTTCTGTTCTTACATTGGACTCTCTTTGGATTAATATCCTCTTTGGAATTATGCATATGGATTATCAATTTATATTATTTCTATAACGAACATTTCTGGTTACGAACGGGCTTCATGAACGAATTAAATTCATGAACCGAGGTTCCACCGTATATCTTATTTTTAAATATAACTTGTCTTTGGAATAGTACTTTTAAGTATAATTTTGTATTTTTAAATATAAATTTATATATGTTAAGTTTTTTAAACTCTTTTTTATTCCTCTCTTAGGTTTAAATTCACATTTCATTCTCCATATAACCCAAATTTAATGTCATAAGGTTAATATCCCGGTTTAATTTTATAAGACCTCTTCCCTTTAAAACTAATACCTGTTCAAATCTATCGCTAGAATGTTTTACTAAAGAAAAATATATTTTTATACTTTCATAGTATTTTTTACCCAAATTTGGTGGTGGGGTAACAATTTGTCCAAAGCTGGGACCATAACAGGTGCTACCAACCCGTGTTAGGTGAACCTGGGAACTACAGCAATTTAGAGGTGATGCCACGGTCCTTAAAATCCCCCGATCAGAGGCATTGCTGCTGGATGTAGTTTATCGTCATACACAGTACGTGTGTGTAATAAATATCACTTCTTTCCAGAAGTTGGACGTTGAATATGAGGGGCCATATCCCCGCAGATGACTTTGCGAAACTCGCTCTTACATATCATTTTACATATGTGACACACCAAATATTTTTGGAGAGCCTTGAAAGCGACATCCTCTTCGTGCATTCATGTCTACATCTGCAGCCCGGCTTCAGTAACCTGCAGGTTTGCCAAGTAAAATGTCCACATAGCATGAGACCGCCGATTTTTTATATTTTGCCTTTACGCGTTCAAGTGTTCGAAAGTCACAACTGCTAAGTTTCTTACCTGAAACGTAAACAAAGCAATTTATGAAACCAAATATTAGGTTGGGGCAAAAATAATGACGTAATAATGTCGTTTTTTGACGTTAAAAAATACGTCAAAAAACGACATTATTACGTTATTATTTTTGCCCCAACCTAATAGAACCTTACTTAATAATTATGACGCTTTCTTAGTTGCATAATATTAGGTTGGTGCAAAAATAATGACGTAATAATGTCGTTTTTTTACGTATTTTTAACGTCAAAAAACGACATTATTACGTCATTATTTTTGCACCAACCTAATACATTGCATCATATCGGCTCAAACAGCAACCCTGACCTGACTCCGGACGAGTCAGTCCGCCTCCTTAAAATCGTCAAGCTACGGACCTCGACATTGCAAAAACAAGAATTCCGACATACGTCAGTCAGCGTCAACCAATGTAAAAAAAAAAAAAAAAAAAAAAGAAGCTTTAAACGCACCCCCTTTCGAATATGCTGTTGTCTTTTGACTTTATCCGGTTTGGATTCGAGTTACTTCCCTTGGATTCCTAACTCGGTGAACGAAAATCACACAAAAATTCCTATACATGGATGTACGTCCACACATCTACATATAGATGTAAGAAATGTATTCACACACATATGCATGGACACACAGACATACATAAATTCTATCCAACATTTATATTAATTTACCTTTACGAAACCAACCATTGCAAAACTAAAGCGTACTATTTATTTTAGATTCCTTTCCCGTTTCATGATTCATCGACTAAAATAATTTAATGGCCTAAACTTTAAAATAAATAAATAAGTAAAAAGTTAACTACTCAATTAAATAAGCTATACACATATTGGATATCTGTTAAATATTTACTCGAAATAAATCTAACCAATTATTATTAGTATCGACACCCGACATTTTCAAAACTATTATTACTACGATACTACTTTACGTCTTTATATTATATCTTATTAGAATAGACATGATATAATGGATTGTAGATCAGATTGCGGAATCGGAGAGCTGAGTTCGATTTCCAGCCAAGTTCATTTCATTCACTTTTATGCTAATAACCTTGGGAAAGGTGTGAATCCACCCTTTCCCTGAGTGGCAAACACGTACTATGCAGCTAAGGAAATGATCGTTCATATTGTCTGGAACATCCCAACTACGATCGACTCCCACATATTTTAGAAGCATACACGCGTTTGAGTTGATATTCCTGCTTTTGTTTTTTAACAAATACAATTGACATTTAACGATTTGGGCAGACGAAAATCTTGATAAAGACATTCGTCTGCCCAGACTTTTCCACAAACACTGTTTCCTTATAATTTGTATATTGACCAATTTACTTCCAATGGCAGAAATTATTCACAACATATTTGCAATCAGGATGAAAAGTCAAAAGGCGACGAAAGTCGTGTACATGCTTTGTGAGTTTTTAAACTGGTTTTATTTCATATAATCACTGTAGGGAGGGTAGATCAAAATGATCTAGCCTCTCCACTGTGCGAGTTTGGTTGCTTGTCAAATTGTACTCGTCTGGTGATTTTTTTAAACATTCAACCCCAAGCATGGCGGGAAGCCACTAGCACGCAAGGGGTTACAGAGAGTTGAAGCGAGAAGAAATAGGAGTGATAGAGGAAAAAATAAAGAGAAGGTTATGGGGATAGTTCAGGGAATATGGAGACGTCGATTGACGTTACATTTGGACAGTTGGAGATTATAGCTATCAGGGAAACAGAAGGGGAGGGTGTTCCACAGGCGAGAGGTGCGAGACGTGAAGCTATTGGAGTAGAAGAGGCGGCTACATTTAACAGTTTCGACAGTGAAAGGGTGAGAGCGAGATTCCAGCCTCGTAGAACGATTAAAATTCATGAAGTCTTGAAACCAGCGAAAGCAGCTCATCGGAGCAGTTACCGTGAAAGTATTTGTAAAAAGACAGAGGGAGGCGACGACACGTTTGTGAAGGAGCGACTGCAGACGAGATGCCAGATCAGGGCCAATTACATTGCATATCCGTCTTTGGATTTTATCAAGGACCTTGAGACAAATAGAAAGGGCTCCAGACCATATATGGCAGCAATACTCCATGAAAAGGCGAATGGTTGATTTGTAGATTTGAAGGATTGACTCCGGCGAGAAAAAATTCCTGGTGCGGCACAGAGAGCCAACTTTCCTAGCAGTGGACGAAGCTATAGACTCAATGTATTCGTTCCATATCAGGTCAGCGGACAATGTGAGACCGAGCAGTCGCAAAGATGTGCTCTCGTGGAGTTGAGCGTCAGTCATTCTAATGGGAGGCAGGGATGGTCCTTTGTGGTGAGTAATAGAGATAAGTTTTGTTTTTGAGGCATTAAAGTTAACCAGCCAATTCCTGCCCCAGTCCACAACTGATTTGAGGTCCTTTTCAAGATAAACGGCCAGGTTAGTTTTGTCGGCGACACTAGATTTGTTTTTGAGCCAGGAGTAAATAGCAGTGTCGTCCGCATAGATGCCTACTTGGGAACCTATGACATAAAGGTAATAATCTGATTACTGCAAGTTACTGGCTACCTGAAGATTGTGTGCAAACACATGAAACTTAAAGTAGTGGCCAGTCATTGCCTACCTGGTTACTGAATTAATATTCAAATGCTGTCATTTTTATGGCATGGAGCACTTTTATACCAGAAGACTAATTTTTGGTAGACTCTATTTAGAGCTGCTTATTCAAACCTTGGAATCATATCTATCTATCTCTTTTCTCTCTCTCTCTCTCTCACTCTCTCTACATTATATATATATATATATATATATATATATATATATATATATATATATATATATATATATATATAGTCCCAAGAAGGCATTTGTGTCACTACTACCCAAAAAAAAAGAGAATATTTAACACTGAAAGCCATAATGAAAATTAATTCATTTGAATAATATGTGGAAATATTCACTCTTTGCATGAAAAAGATTACGGGATCGAAAACTCATGTAGAAAAATTATGAAAAATAGAATATATGTATTATTTTTTTTTAAATTCACATTACGACCAAGACCTTAGCGGTTTCTCTCTTTTTAAAATATACACTTTTCTACATTATTTGCATTATTCGGACTATTGTCCTCATCTTTGTCGCCATATTTATCACAATGTTTCGGCCGTTGTACGCTCCGGCCTTCTTCAGCCGTTAGTTAGATCCAGTGACAGGACCCAAAGAGTGTGAGTTCAATACCCGGTTATGGCAGTGGAGAAATTTCAGAGGGAAAATTAATAGGGGATATCTGATAACTGACTTCCATTAAACTTGGCACGTGGAACTAGAACCGTCTACCCCAGTGAGCGAAATAAAGGGTTCAGTTCGACATTACTTCCACCTGAAGAAGGCCGGAGCGTACAACGACCGAAACGTTGCAATAAATATGGCGACAAAGATGAGGACAATAGTCCGAATAATGTAAATAATGTACATAATACCTCATCTCAGAAATACAGACATACACTTTTCTCTCGTTGGAATAAATATAAGCTCTTCCCTATACATATATATATATATATATATATATATATATATATATATATATATATATATATATATATATATACATATATATATATATATATATATATTGTTGGCCTGACGATTGCATATAGCATGAAACAGACTGTCGCCTCTAAGTGTTGACTTCTATTTTCACTTTTATAAATATATATATATATATATATATATATATATATATATATATATATATATCCTTGTTCAAATTAATTTTAAACGCTTTTAGATATATATTCTATCAACTTTTTCGAGACATAACCAGCAGTGGGGTTCGTTACATTCTCTTACGCGGAAACACCCTTGGGAAAGGTATAAATCCATCTATTTTACCCCCAGCTATGGGTTGAATAGCCTGACAGACTGAGTTATATAGCTTTGGCTAGCGGCAGGTCTACCGCAGAAAGAAAGGGCCACCTACAAACGGGAAATATTTGCCTACTTATTCATGACTCGAAAGGGACCTGATCGATCAAGTGTGTATCGCGTGTGGAACTTAACTGTCTGAATTATGATGAATGACTTGATTTATTTAATATTGAACTATAATTAATTCATTGTTTTAAAGAAAATCCGAATTTTTCACTGATCCTTTTAAAAAATATTGTACTTTGAACTTGATATATAAATATCAAATTTTTTTTCTAAAAAACGTAAAGTTAGTCGCCTCATAGACTGACATAAAATGCATTATTTACATCTAGTTTGAATATCGGGTCTCTGCCCTTATCGATCGTTCTTATCTCAGTATTTATCAATCCACCCACGAGGACCGAATGTGGCACAGGGCCGGTTTAATGTTGGTATCTCCGAGCCCGTAGGATCGGCCAAAAATATAGCCTTTGAACCCGCCTAGATGGGTTCAGGGCCTGTCTACCTACCCGAACGAAACCTAGCCCTTCGGCAAAGCTTCGTCCGGGTTCCTCTCTGTATCGAGATGTATCTCAACTTCTTATCCTATCTCTAGTCTGTCTCATTGATTTTATTCAGTATCTGTCTATATTTCTGAGATCAGGTACTATGTACACTATTTGCATTATTCGGACTATTGTTCTCATCTTTATCGCCATATTTATTACAACGTTTCGGCCGTTGTACGCTCCGGCCTTCTTCAGGTGGTTGGAATATCAAACTGAGCCTTTTATTTCGCTCACTGGGATAGACTGTTCTAGTTCTAGTTCCACGTGTCATATTTAATGGATGTCAGTTATCAGTTATCTCCTGTTAATTTCCCTCTGAAAGTTCTCCACTGCTTTAACCGGGGATTGAACTCACACTCTTTGGGTCCTGTCACTGGATCTAACTAACGCCTTTATCAACTGTGCCATGTGTCGTTGACGACACATGGCACAGCGACACGTTCGATAAATCCAGTGACATGACCCAAAGAGTGTGAGTTCAATACCTGGTTAAGGCGGTGGAGAACTTGGAGAAGGGAATTAACAAGAGATAACTGATAACTGGCGTCCACTAGACATGACACGTGGAACTAGATCTAGAACAGTCTATCCCAGTGAGCAAAATAAAGGATTCAGTTCGACATTCCAACCACTTGATTTTATTCATTTATTTTTTGGCCTTTTTTATTTCTCGTATGATTTATCTTTTTAAATCTTCGTTAAGGCGAAAATCGCGGCGATAGAGACGTTAAATATAATATGAAAAAGAATTGTATTTCGAAAAAACTTCACCAAACTTTGTTTCAATTTTATTTGATATCAGATCCCACAGGTTTAAAACGCTCATCCTTAAAGAGCTTCAAAATATCAAGGTTCGTATATTCTTAGTTTCGTATTCAAGTTGGAAACAAAGTAATTTCCAAATAAAATAATAGATTTTATTTTTAGTCCGACATAGTTTTTGTTAATATCTGTCTATATTTTCTGAGATGACGTATTGTAATTATTTGCAATATTTCCATTATTCAGATTGTTGTCCCCATCTTCCTTGCTATATTCACGACGTTTCGCTGTTGTACACTCCGACCTTCTTCAGGCTATCTATATATTTTCTGAGATGAGGTATTGTAGTTATTTGCAATATTTCCATTATTCAGAGTGTTGTCCCCATCTTCGTTGCTATATCCACGACATTTTGGAGTTGTACGCTCCGACCTTCTTCAGGCTATCTATATATTTTCTGAGAATGTGCTATTGTAATTATTTACATTTCCATTATTCAGATTGTTGTCCCCATCTTCGTTGCTATATTCACGACGTTTCGGTGTTGTACGCTCCGACCTTCTTCAGGCTATCTATATATTTTCAGAGATGTGGTATTGTAAATATTTACAACATTTCCATTATTCAGATTGCTGTCCCCATCTTCGTTGTTTTATTCACGACGTTTCGGTGTTGTACGCTCTGACCTACTTCAGACTATATATTTTCTGAGCTGAGGTATTGTAATTATTTACCCTATTTACATTTATCGGACTGTTGTCCCTATCTTCGTTGTTACATTCATGAAGTTTAGGTGTTGTACGCTCTGACCTTCTTCAGGTTATCTATATATTTTCTTAGATGAAGTATTGTAAATATTTACGCTATTTTCATCTTTCGGGTTGTTGTCTCAATCTTCGTTACCATATTCACAACGTTTCGGCCGTTGTAAGCTCCGGCCTTCTTCAGGCTCTATTTATATTTCTGAGATGATGTATTGTAATTATTTACACTATTTACATCGTTCTGAAAGATGCACCAATGTTCGTTGCCGTATTCAAGACGTTTCGGTCGTTGTACGCTCCGGCTTTCTTCAGGCTCTGTCTATATTTCTGAGATGAGGTATTGAAATTATTTACACTATTTTCATTATTCGGATTGTCGTCCCCCATCTTCGTTGCCATATTCACAAAACAAGAAACTAATAATATTGGATGATACGACTGATAATGTTTATTGTATAGTTTTGGCCAAATGTAATTCTTGAAGACGTTCACAAATCGGAAGTTTCTGACACGCGTCGGGAAATAAAAAAAATAACTTGAGACTTTTTTTCTGCATGTGTTATTTTACCGATGAGATCGAGTAGTTTTGGTTTAGTTGTTGGCCACGATTAGAATTGTAAAGTGTTTGTAGAAGGCTTTTTATGGAAATTGTATTGACTATGCCTAAATTCTTATTTAAGTCTAGAATATGCGAATTTTTTTAAAATGTATTTCACTCGGACTTCCGACAGTCTAACGCACACACACACACACATACACACACACACATGTATATATTAGGTTGGTGCAAAAATAATTTCGTTTTCTAACATATGTTACTATGTGAGAAAACGAAATTATTTTTGCACCAACCTAATATATATATATATATATATATATATATATATATATATATATATATATATATTTACCTGGATCTTTAGATCTATATTAGATTTGCTCTACTTCGTGTATTGAGCACTTTACATAGTTACTTTTACTCGTTTTGGAGGGTTTTTTTCTTTGGACTCTGAGCTTGAATTCTGGACGATTGTTTTCGCCTCAACTTCATGTTCTTAGTTCTTTCTTTTTTTTTATTCCTCATTTTTCCTTGTGTATTGGTTTGTTCAACTACAAGCCGAAATACCCAAGGTACCACCATATATATATATATATATATATATATATATATATATATATATATATATATAGTGTGTGTGTGTATTTAGGCAGCATTTTTTCATTCATACATGTTTCATTAAATAATATAGACAAGTGTTGTCTATTTATTTTATGTAAATTCTTTTCATAACGTCTGATAAGCTTAATAACATTATCATTAAACGAAGAAAGAAAATTACAATATTGATCCATATTTTTTAATCCAATCAAAGCTTTCGGCTTACATAAGCCATTATCAAAGATAACAATTACATTAGAGTACAATATATTAAGCCATCCACGGACAAGACAGTGATGATGTTATTGTTTACATGGATGATTTCCAAGCAACGATAAAGATTTGTTTCCTCTTGTTCTGATGTTTATAGTTCTTTCTTTTTTTTATTTCCAATTTTTCCTCGGGTACCGATTTTTGCGGACATATCTGCAAGTTTAGCTATCCGAGATTTTTCAAACGTGTACCACAATATATATATATATATATATTAGTCTTAAAAAGTACCTTCTAGGGATGAAACTCGTTACATAGTTTGTTTTTTTAATTTCAGTCACAACTGACTACATACTTTCTCATTTTTCTGATATATATATATATATATATATATATATATATATATATATATATATATATAGAGAGAGAGAGAGGATAGATAGATAGATAGATAGATAGATAGATAGATATGGTATATTAGAAATACCTTTACCAACTTCCTCACACCAAAACAAGGACAAAAGTCCATATAAACTTATGTCCGAAAATCCCTCATTTTTGAATTATTTTTAAAAAAGTTTAAAGAAAGTTTATAGTAGGTGGCACTGTGCTACCATGTAGACTACGTTACATTTGTCTTTCGTGTACATTTGTGGCTAGTCTGTCTTCGATGTTTAACTTGTGTAGTTGTGGATTGACTGAGAAGAGTTCCGTTTAAAAATGGCAGGATATTCAAAGTTTGTAAAAGTAATTTTGGATTGTATCTTGGATTGTACATTTAACAGCGTCTACCGTAAACTTAAAACCTAATATCTCAAAAATTTAGGATTTGTGAAGACATGATTATATGTACTTTTCTCGTTCTGTCGGTATGAGGAACCCGCTCCCAAAGTTTGTAAAAATATTTTTGATATACTCTGTTTATATATATATATATATATAGATATATATATATATATATATATATATATATCGGTGTGTGTAAATAAAGCTATAGATATAGTATATCTTTTCAAGTGTATATTTAAACCTACGCATTTTTGGGCTTAAATAATATTCCTATTTTCCTGGTTGTTAAAAAAGAATAATATGCCTTGTTTAAAACGACTCTTTTTTTATTGCACTTAAAGCCTTTAGAAAAGCAAAAGTCTTCGAAATGATTCAAATCAAGAGCACTCTTCGATTCTTGAGTTCTTTGTCGCCATCTGAGTTCAAAATTGGTAAAATGGATATTGATGGATTCTGTTGAAAAAGTCAAAAATATTTGTGTTTTTCCGTTAACCAATTTTCGATTATTTCATTCCTTTTAATATTCGATTTTCTGTCTTTTTTTTTTGTTCTGTTCATAAGCAGGTTCCCGTGAGATTCATCGACAAAGTAGTCTTAAGTGGTTATTGCGCTGCGTGTAAAAAAAGAGGCTTGGGTCTTTCAGTAGAGAAGGTTGCGGCAGAGCAAGTGAGTTAAAGAAGTAAGACGTGCGGACATTTGCGGAAGAGAAGAATGAATCGAAGGTTTGCCTCTCTACTGAAACAGTGAGAGAACCGGTGAGAAAAGAAAGAAAGAAAGAAAGAAAGAAAGAAAGAAAGAAAGAAAGAAAGAAAGAAAGAATAAATGAAATGACGGGAAATTTTGTAGAATGGGAGCGTGGAAATAAATAAAACGATAAATGAATCGAACGAAGGAACTAACGAAAGAAAAGATAGTGTACGGGATTCGTTAGAAATACTTATCACATATACCATTCCGAAATACGTACCACATGGTTAGAAGGTGATAGAACTAATTTCAACTCAACGCTAATTTGAAGATCAAGCCCCGCGCTAAGTTTCTAATAAACATTTCCCGAATAGTTCCATTTAGGTGTAAATGTAAATGCTTAATTCGAAAATAACAAAGAAATTTTGATAAAATCTACCGTTTTGGAGTTATCGACAATAAAAGTTCGGACTCATTCGTGCCGCGGGTGGTGAAGTTGAAATTAATTCTGCACCCTATGGTTAGTCATTAGCTAGATGAAGACACGATTTTCACTTGCATATGTTCACTAACACCACACAGGTGACAGTTTCGAAGGTGGGAGATATTTCTGCCGCACCCTGTGTAATACAGGAAGAAAACGTTCCAGATAGATAGATAGATAGATAGATAGATAGATAGATAGATAGATAGATAGATATGAACACACTGAGATAGATAGATAGATAGATAGATAGATAGATAGATAGATAGATAGATAGATAGATATGAGCGCACTGAAATAGATAGATAGATAGATAGATAGATAGATAGATAGATATGAACACACTGAGATAGATAGATAGATAGATAGATAGATAGATAGATAGATATGAGCGCACTGAAATAGATAGATAGATAGATAGATATGAACACACTGAGATAGATAGATAGATAGATAGATAGATAGATAGATAGATAGATAGATAGATAGATATGAGCACACTGAGATAGATAGATAGATAGATAGATAGATAGATAGATAGATAGATAGATAGATATGAGCACACTGAGATAGATAGATAGATAAATAGATAGATATGAGCACACTGAGATAGATAGATAGATAGATAGATAGATAGATAGAGAGATAGATAGATATGAGCACACTGAGATAGGTAGATAGATAGATAGATAGATAGATAGATAGATAGATAGATATGAGCGCACTGAGATAGATAGATAGATAGATAGATAGATAGATATGAGCGCACTGAAATAGATAGATAGATAGATAGATAGATAGATAGATATGAACACACTGAGATAGATAGATAGATAGATAGATAGATAGATAGATAGATAGATAGATAGATAGATATGAGCGCACTGAAATAGATAGATAGATAGATAGATAGATATGAGCGCACTGAAATAGATAGATAGATAGATAGATAGATAGATAGATAGATAGATAGATAGATAGATAGATAGATATGAACACACTGAGATAGATAGATAGATAGATAGATAGATAGATAGATAGATAGATATGAGCGCACTGATAGATAGATAGATAGATAGATAGATAGATAGATAGATAGATAGATAGATAGATAGATATGAGCGCACTGAGATAGATAGATAGATAGATAGATAGATAGATAGATAGATAGATAGATAGATAGATAGATAGATATGAGCGCACTGAAATAGATAGATAGATAGATAGATAAATAGATAGATAGATAGATAGATAGATAGATAGATAGATAGATAGATATGAACACACAGATAGATAGATAGATAGATAGATAGATAGATAGATAGATATGAGCGCACTGAAATAGATAGATAGATAGATAGATAGATAGATAGATAGATAGATAGATAGATAGATATTAGCGCACTAGATAGATAGATAGATAGATAGATAGATAGATAGATAGATAGATAGATAGATAGATAATGAGTGACAAAAAGAAAAATAGATAAAGAAGATCGAAGAGAAATACGTAATTCTTGTAGAACTTTGCAGAAATGGAGAGAATTAAACCAAATGTAACAAGAATAACAGAGAATAAAAGGGAAGAATAGAGACGGAAATGGAAACGATGACCTTAAAACTGGACGAATGAACGAGCGAGCGAATGAATGAAAGCCAAAATGAACGAAGATGAATAAGTAACAAGAAGAAAGAATGTGAGACTCGTAATGCGGCACACGCGAACTATTTCTTCTCAAATGACTCAGACATCTTACTCTGCAGAAGGAATAATATATTATTAGGTTGGTGCATAATTATCAGGCATTTTAATACTAAAAATTGTTTTAAAAACGCCTGATAATTTTGCACCAACCTAATAATCACCTGCTTCAATGTCGCCTATATGTAATTGCAACATCAGGAAAAACGCAAGCATACTCCTTGTACATTTTTCAATGCCTTTAAATTCCATAAAAGAAAATTCTGTTTTCTTCAAAAATTTAAATGTAATGCCTATCGTTATCTTCTACCTTCTTAATTCTTGTTCTTATATTGTCCCTTCTCCTTAAGATAAGTTTATCTTATATTCTCTAACACTCAGTAAACCCTTGAGTCTTAGTGATTTCATGGCTTTTCTTGGTGTGTCTTTTTTATCAAGTTCACCACAAGCAAAACAGTAAAACCACTAAGACGCCAGGGTTTACTGAATGGGGAAAATTCGAAAACAGAAAATTACTAAAGAACGAGAGCAAATGAAGAGTAATCATGAGGACCGTAGATAGCAATTGACACTTTATTAAATGTTTTGAAGATTAAAGTTCGCTGGAAAACATGGAGTGAAAAGTCGGAGAAACGAAATTGTTAGAACAAGACTTACGGTTACATCTAATCAAATTAACTGAACATTGATCATACCTCTTCGCCAGACTAATACTGCGCTTAAATTCAAAGGTTATAAGTACAATAGCAAAGAGCATTATTTATTTCTACAAATAAAAAATGCGCCACAAGGCTAAAAAGGGGGAATGAGGAAAAGGACTATTTTCTGTCTTAACATTAAACTTAGTTAGACACAAACACTGACCCAAACAGGTAACAATATTCCTAACACTAAAACAATACATTCTTACTTACCTTTCTTACTACACCTACCATAATACCTCATTGTCTCTATGAAAGTTCTTAATAGTCCGCATATGTACAATTCATTATCCGTGGAGAGAGGGGAATGAAACAACAATTTAAAAACTAGCCCTAAAGTGTATTTACAATATGAAAAGAAAAACTATTTACAAGAATCTAAACAAAATTGTTGTGACCAAGTAAATGGTTAAAGAAATAACAAAACAAGTGTTCCAGATATATCATATATTAAACAGTAAGCAAAACAGAAGAGTATTAGACGATTAGTGAGTCTGTGTCGGATAAAACTAGACTCGATATAGCGCCGCTACACACTCAGGCGTAGCTCTTGGGGCACTGTTCCGAGATTATCTGAATACTCGGATGAGTGTCGCTGCGGAACTGAGTGAGGAGCGACGCTATATCGAGTCTAGTTTGTGCCTTTTTCATCACTGCGGCCAGTGGTGCAGTTGGTATGACGTTTGCGTTGTATCAAAACGGTCCGGGTTCGATTCTCGGTAGTGGATGCGCACTGCTGATCAGTCTCATATAGGACGAAACGGCCATCCAGGGCTTTCTGCATTTTACTGAAGATTATTCTGGGCTCGATGAATTACTATATATGATTACTCTAAATCCCCCCAAAATTTCTTCCCTATATATATATATATATATATATATTTATTTGTGCATAATTTTATTAGTGAGATACACGTTAAGAGTAAAAATTGTAGAATAATATAGAATGATTGGCTTAACTCCATAAACATGTACAGCCTAAAATCTACATTGTTAAAAATGTATGTTAAGCCACAGTCTGCAATTAACCCTGTGTAAGAAGTCCAATTTTGCCACAAGGACAACTTTCTGTAGCATCCTGTGAAAATCGCATCCAGATTGCGTAGTAAAAAGATACATTTATGGGATATGAATAAAACCTCTTTGAGCGGTGAACTTGAGCAAGTGCGCATAACGGCCACAATCAAAACTCGGGAGAAAAAAAAAAGTTCTGTTCATCGACACTTTTATTGAAAACAAAAACGAGTAGAAAGAAGAAGCAAATACAAACTGGTTTCGCCTCAACAACTTCATAAATAAAAGAGATAAATAGAGGAATGTGAAGGAAAGAAGATATGTAACGGAGAGGTTGAAAGCTTAACAGTCTTAGGTATGAAGATAGACTGCATCCAGCAGCAAAGCTAATGAAAGAATAAAATCTTACACCATTTGTAAGGTCATAATTAATGAAAATAAAATAAAAATAGATTAAAGTGTATATAACACAATGATACTGCAAGGCACGACTTATGAGACAGAATATTTTAAATGTGCATGGCTTATTGAAAATTGCACCAAAACTAATGCTATATACATCATAATAATGGCTAAAGTGTTCAGTATATTATCCTTTGAAGTCGGTGAGAGTCTTATTTGATGCCATAATGATTTAGTAATCTCATTCTTGCACCATACATCTTGTCCATATACAATTTGTGAAGATTGGGTAGTTAATTTAACTGCTCTTTGCATATCTTTTCCCAGTTATTAGAACCTCTTTCAATTGATTATTTGTAAAATCTTCTGCAAGCGCAACTTCGCAAAGTCTTGGTCTATATTACTGAGATGAGGTATTATGTACATTATTTACATTATTCGAACTATTGTCCTCGTCTTTGTCGCCATATTTATTACAACGGCCTTCTTCAGGTGGTTGGAATGTCGTACTGAACCCAAGGACACATATCACGGCTGATAAAGGCGTTGGTTAGATCCAGTGACAGATCCCAAAAGAATGTGAGTTCAATACCCGGTTAAGACAGTGGAGAACTTTCAGAGGGAAAATTAACTGGAGATAACTGATAACTGACATCCATTAAACATGGCATGTGCAACTAGAACAGTCTACCCGAGTGAGCGAAATAAAGGGTTCAGTTCGACATTACTTCCACCTGAAGAAGGCCGGAGCGTACAACGGCCGAAACGTTGTAATAAATATGGCGACAAAGATGAGGACAATAGTCCGAATAATGCAAATAATGTTCGCAAAGTCCATTTTGTGAGAGGTTAATCAAATATGGCGAGTCTGTACGTCGTTTCAGAGTTGATTTATGTAATTTAAAAAAATCAGTTCTTTGGTAGGTCACTACATTGGAAACAAAAAAATATTTTATTGGAAAATTTACTCATACTTGCTTGTTTTTTGTGGTGTGATTTGAATGACATTTTAAAATTAGTTTTGTAAATTGACATAAGTAGTTAACTATAAATAAATATTTACTTATCTAATGGGGAAATTTATAGACTCTTCCTTCACATCGAATTCATTTGATTTCAACATTGAGAAAAGAATATTTTCTGGAAATAAGGAGAAAACATTGGGGTCTGTAAACTTTTAAAATGCCAACCCCTTCTGTATGCCGTTAGATTGTTGCTTTATTCTCTCGATCATGTTGAAGATATACATTTTTTATTATGAAATATATTATTTTTTTTAATTTAAAACCAACTGCATATACCGTAATTCCCCATGTATAATACGCTTTTATCCATAATACCCATCTCTAAAATTGTGCTGAAAGTGTGGGAAAATGCTTCTACTCATGCATAATACGCAACCCATATTTGGTAATCAAACCCTATAAATTGTATCTCTCCAGTTTCATTACGGCCAGCGTTTCTTACTCTTATTAAAAAAAATGGTTTTAAATATAGAATATTATTATTCTAATTTAGTTTTATGATAATTCATATTTTATTTTACATTTGTATTTTCAGGTACATATGATTGTATTTGTCATTCTTATGGGGTCGCAATCGCCGAATTTTAGTGTCAAATTGTCGCATGTTTGTGGTGAGTAGTCATTTCGCAACTGAAATCGGCAAGTTTTTAAAGATTTTTTGTAGCTGTGCATAATACGCAACCCCAATTTCGCTTATTAGTTTTTTTTTAGAAAAAAAATGCGTATTATACAAGGGGAAATACGGTATTTCAAATACAGTAGAACCTCGATTCACGAAAGCCGTTCGTAACCCGAAATGTTCGTAAAACGAAACTATTTTTCCAATGAGAATCAATGTAGAGAATAAAAGTCACAGTACAAGAAGATTGGAAAAGGAAAACACGATACAACACACAAATGTATACAACATGGCGATCGCCTCAGAAATTATTCTGTTCGGGTTAATTCGGTTCGGCAATGTTGTTCGAGAACAAAACATTTTTTTCACTAACCGAGGCATTTTCATCTCGAATTTTCTGTTCGTAAACCGATTTGTTCGACATGTGAGACATTCGAGAACCGAGGTTATCTGTATTTTTTTTATTAGACTTTGTTTTAAGAATTTCACTGATCACCGGAATTTATTCCAACACTTCAGTTATGAACCCAAACTTATTTATTAAACACGTTTCCCCAAAAAACGGTAACGAATTTGAAAAACAACATTTTGTCTCCTGTCTTATAATATTTCAACTTTGAAATTGGAGGCAAAACCACGGTTTCGAAATCGACGTGCACTATACACATTGGTTTTCGGCCATATATAAATGTAACCTTGATTCAAATGCAAATTTGACACATGTCTGTATTTCTGTGGTTGTTTGTGTATTTGAGAGAGGCTCAAAGACAAAAACAATCACGGTGATATACAAATAGAAAGAGAAAGCGTTAGAGGAATTGATACATAGAAGGGAGAAGAATGAAAACGGTCACTGAAAAGATTTAACAATGTAAGTTAATCCTAACATCCAGATGGTCTCTGTCCATTTAAGCGATATCGTAATATACGGTGTTACTCAGACTGTTTCACTAAAAGTTGACGGCGTACATATCTCAAGTAAGTTGAAAGTTTTCTAGTTCATTCAACTCTTTCCAGTAACTGGGGTTTAATAAATAAATACATACATTGCAAACATTCTATAAATATTGTCCAAAAACAATTTCCGTATACCGGGTGTAACAGCAAAATTGTCCAAATCGTGTAACAGCAAAATTGTTCAATTGTTAGATTAAATTTGAGCCGTTGTATCTTAGAAATGATTAAAGATATCTTACTGGAATTTTCTGAGGTATTTATAACACTATTAAGCCCTAGTTTGAGCAATAAGAATGTATAATTACTCTCCAAAATTAACAGAATAATCGTGATGAAATCGATCATAAACGAAAATGTTCATGTTCATCATTAATTAATCATAGCTCAGGATCGGAAACTCATGAAGTATTTAAATAAATTTCAAATATATTATTTCAGGATCATTTTCCAACTTATTCAAGATGATCTTCGCCCTATCTAACCCTTTAACTTTCTGTCCTGGAGCAAAAAGCTGCCTTATACATCTCATGTACGATTTCATTTTCAAGTCTTTTTTTCCCTGCTATTTGAACTGTCATAGCTAAAACTCCTCTCTCATGTGCCAAAATAGACGATATCCCTAGATATGACCATGTTC
Organism: Acanthosepion lycidas; assembly: GCA_963932145.1. NCBI lineage: Eukaryota > Metazoa > Mollusca > Cephalopoda > Sepiida > Sepiidae > Acanthosepion > Acanthosepion lycidas. The sequence continues at coordinate 26,077,846 of OZ010597.1, forward strand.
TTCATGAACAGCAGCAATTAAGAATTCGTTCCACGCTTCTCAAATCCTCCAATCTTCTGATCAGAGGCGTTGCTGCTGGATATAGTCTATCTTCATACGCAAGACTGCTAAGTTTTCGACCTCTCCGTTACACATGCCACGGAGGAAGGTCATGTAATCCAGTGTGTGGGTCGCTTCCTGGCAAGTTTAGGTCTACCTTAAACAAATTCACGCCATCGACACTTTCTTCTACTTTGATTTTCTTTCACCTCCAACCAACTCTTGCAAAACCAAACGGCGATAGCGAATAAAGGACGTGAAACTGGAAATGGCGAGAACTGAATAAATAATTCTAACAGACCCCTCCTCAAATTGTTTAATTTCGAATTGTCATACGCCTAGTCGGAGTGAAGACGCTTGCGTGGTCCATTGACTGTGAGAACGATGCCGTTGGAAGTTCTAAACTCCTGGTAGAGCTATCCTTAGCGGCAAGGTCGAAGATGAGGACTAAGACCCCAATGGTGGGACCATCGGATGATGGTTACAACAGATCTCAACGGTTGAACCAAGGGACGAAGAGGGCTACGCACAACAGACATGCTACAGAAGGCGTCACTTGAAATTATAACAGCGGCAATAGTAGTCCGCTGGAATAACATAAATGGATTTACATATCTGCCGCAGGGGGAGGTCATGAATCCCAAATCCTTTATACTCGGACTGTTGTCGCCGCGTCTTAGTTGTGCCTTTAACGGGTTTATATCGATCTGGCTAACATGCAGTGAATTCCGAACAGAGGCTTTTATTGTAATCTACGGCGGGTAATCTGTTTTCGTTTCACTGCTAATGTATAGGGATATATAGTTCTTATTTCATTTAGTTTTGTTTATTGCCCACTCGTTATTAATTGTGTAGATAACTCCTCATACCAGAAATTCAGACAAAATTAATTTAATTTTTTTTTTTTTTTAAATTAAAAATATAAAAAGAATTTTTAAATAAAGACAAAAGAAAAACTTCCCTGAGCCGACGCGTTTTGTCCTCAAAGGAACTTTCTCAAGGCAATATATACAAGGTGTTTCCCAATTGTTGAAACAAAGCAGCGACCTCTCAGATGGAGAGAACTCGAGGAGCATGAGGACCTTGATGGGGAGAACAACAGTGTTTCCAGCAGGATGATGCTCCTCCACACATTACTAATGTTACCATGGCATGTCTTCTTGAAAAGTTTGGGGAGCATCTCATCAGCTGCAAAGCTAAAGTGGAATGGGCACCTGACTCGCCTGACCTTACCTGAACCCCCAGATTTCTTCCTCTGTGGGTTCCTCAAGGCCAATATCTACAAGAGAAACCCGCACACCATTGCTGTATTGAAGGTAGCCATCATTGACAAGATTCAAGCGATCAGCCAGGAGTAATCTGCACGCGTTATCAATAACATTGCCTTCGACAGTGCCTTCAACTGTACGACAGACATATGGAGCATGTACTCTAGGATTCCTCTTATCCTGCCACAAATTTCATATGTGAAAAAGAACGCAATGGTTGCAGAAAGCTAAGATTATAGTTATATACTCCCAAGACATTATGTTAGATGATAACACAGCTTGTCCCTATTTGGCTCATAGCTCACGCAGTCCCATTATTTTTCATTTAGACCGAATTTTTGATTTGCCAATAATCAAATCAATCTCGAGGGAAAAAAGGTTTTAAAAAAAAGAAAGAGCTAGAAACATGAAAGTCTGTCGAAAAAAATCGCACAGATACAGGTTTGAAACCCAAAGAAAAAAAACCCCGACACGGGTAAACAACTAACTAACAAAAGAGCTCGATACAACCGCAGGATGGTGCTCAGAGGGAGGGTCATGAATCCAAAATCTGTTTATTGGCCACTCGTTATTAATTGGGAAGGTGATGTTCACTATTTGTAAAGTGCAGTTTACGTTGATGCAACTACAAATGCGAATGAGACTGAGGATTTTCAATCTTAAAAAGTAAACGTAAGTTTACATTTAAAATTCTCAGTCCTCTCGCTTTCATGTCTATA
>OZ010597.1:26084871-26104871 GCA_963932145.1 Acanthosepion lycidas
TGAAAAAGGAGAAAGAAGAAAAAAAATATATATATGGGTGACGTGAATGAACGGAAGGGACAGTTGTAAAACCTATATATATATATATATATATATATATATATATATATATATATATATATATGAACAATCTCACAAAACAATTTTTCGCATTCAAGAACACATTAGAACACTAAAGAATTAGCAATAAGTCTGGAAAACCGGAAGTCAAAATTGCTACAATTGAAAGAAAAGAGGAAAAAGAGAAAAACAATGTAAACATAAAAAAACAATAAGGAGAGAGTATAAAGTGAAAAATAAGACGAAAGGGACATGTAACCACAACATTCAACAGGTACGTGCATACGCACGCGAATGTACACACGGACACATACACTATGAAAAAAAAACTTATATCAATGGTGTCGGGAATGCTGATGATAACAACAATCAGCTAAATGACAAACTATTTACTTGTATCATAGATAGATAGATAGATAGATAGATAGATAGATGTTAGCATGATATAGATTATTAACCGAAGAAAAGTGAAGATAATGTATAGAAAATCTTTTTTTGACAGCAAGTTTCGTCACTGTCTGGCAGGCGTCCTCATATAAAACATAGACAGGGATATACAAAATAAATTACACACAATGCTCAATGAATTAACTCGGCGAAACATCTTGAAATTTAAAAAAAAAGACTGTATGAGCATTACAGAGATCGACTTCATAAAAACACTTTAAACGAACTGGTAGTTCACCGTAAAACATTTCTGACCTAATAAGTAGTAGCCTGATTAGAAATGAAAATAATTCACAAGAGGAAAATGCATTGAAAGTGCACTGATCTCGCAATTCGCAAGGGTCTACAGGTTATGCAATATCAACGACCATTGCAAAGGAATAGTAGCACAATGCACAATAATTGAAGAATAAAAGACACTTACTTGCAGTGGGCTAAATTTAAATCCAGCTGTTATCGTTTCAATCCGGAAAAAAAAATTGTATCATATACCGTATTTTCCGGCTTACAAGTCGCGATGGCTTGGAATAGACACCCTAATAGTGGAAAGAAATTTCTATGAAATAAAAAGTCATGCTCAATACATTCACCATACGTCCCTAAGATACTGGCTCCACGTCCGATTGTGTTTGTATGGCAATGACATACTAGTCAAGAGCAGAAACGCACTCGCTGCTTCTAGAAAACAGAGCATGTTTAAGCTTGTGGCTCGCCTCCAGGAAGCTTTATAGTCTTGGAAATACTTGTAACAGCTAAGTACTGAGGTTACGTCATATAAAAGATAGATAGCATTATACAGGGTGTCCATAGATTTCGTGTGCACTTTGAAAATGTATTACTTTATTTGTACTTGCGATAGAAATAATCTGTAAAAAATGTTATAAAGTTTGATGTACCTAGTTTTAAGTATAGCTAAAATAACTATTGTGATTTCAGGCATTACTATAAATCAGTTGGCAAATGTTTTCCGTGAACTGCAAAATCGTATTACCCTTTGTATTGCTAATGATGGAGGACATGTAGAAACTTAAATAAAATTTCAATAAAACCTTAAAAAATATAGATTTACTTCTTTCTAATCCTTTTTACAAATTATTTCAAAGGAAAAGAAGTCTTCGTCTCATGCTATTTCTCATTATACATATTTTTCTCTTACTTCTTTTATTATTTATTTTCACTAAAAAAAAAAAAATTTTTTTTTCTCCTTTTTTTTTTTTTGAATATTCATTATTCCCCGTTACCCCAGTATCTAGAATAAATGCTTAATTTCGTTCGATAGTTTGTTCCACCATTTTCGTCCTTTATTACTGATGAGGAATCCCCTGTGTTTTGACTTTCTATTGACTTTATTTTCCGGTTTCCTTTTTCTTCTTCCGATACTATTTGACTGTATGCAAAGCCTGTTTGATCACGAATTTCTCACCGATGTTTTTTATTATTTTTTTTTTTTTACCCCTCTTCGCGTTTCGTTTCTAACGTTTTATAATAAATAGTTTAGGGTTTTTACTCGTCAACATGGTTCAAACGTTTCATTAAGATTTTTATTAGCATCCTCGGCTTAATTCGTTGTATTTATTCCTTTTTAATCGCATAAACGAGATTATAGTTAGTTTTTTTTCATCCGTTAAAGTGTTTTAAACGTTTTATTATATTTTTAAGCCCTCTTGGGTTAACTCGCTCTAATTTATTAATTATTTATTCCTATGCCATCGTTTATTTTTTGTTTTTTTTTCGTCGAACATCTCTTAGATATTTTAAGATCTCTCGGTTTTAATTCGCTGCAATTTATTTATTTTATATATATATTCTTATTAGTCGTAAAGTTTAAAACGGTTTTTTTTTTCTTTTTTTTTTTAACCTATAAGCACACTTGGCTTGACTCGCCGTAATCTATTTATTAATTTTAATGGCTACTTTTCTTATTTCTGTATATAGTAATTATTGCTGGTGAAATGAAACGTGAGGGGAAGTGGGTGAGGAAGAGGAAGGAGGAAGAGAAAAAAGAGAAAAAAATTACCTTCTAAGTATCCGATGAGGGGGTGTCCACCAAGGAGGGAAGTAAAGAGAAGGAAAAAAAAAAAATGAAATTACCCGTGAACAGCTTATAAAGAATTTGCTTCGCTGTGATTGGCTGTTGGTCAATCTCCAATCAAATGTGTGACTACGGGGTATTTATAAAAGTCAGTGTTAACAAGCATTTTTTAGAGGGCGCTTCAGAGCCTGATCAGCTCTGAAGGGGGGGGGGTCGATTTGGTGAGGTCAGTATGATGTTTGAAAGACCCGAAACTGCCCAATGATCCTTTTTTAGAACATCACTGACGACGCCCTCTAGCGCTAAAAGAGCGTATATTCAAAGCTATCGCAAATACAAATAAAGTTATAATTTTTTAAAGTGCACACGAACTTTATGGACACCCTCTATGTCATGACTCAACATACAAATCCACAGTGACCGCCCATGCCGAATTCAGCCTGGGTGTTGTCTTACATTCGTCGTGGAAGACTCACACGTATTATTCAGGGTAATTTTTAGGAAACAAATGCGTCTTGTTTTATATATATATATATATATATATATAATTATATATATATATTTCTATCTCTTTAAACGCTATATTTTAGTGGATATATTTGTTTGAATGGGCGACAGGTAGTTTTTAAAGCGTGCAAATCCCTGTTTACACTATTTATACTCCAATCATTGTTCATGTGATCTCAACGTTTCGGTCGTTGTGTCCACCGAACTTTCCCAGGCTTATCTGGGTAACCTACAGGGAATTCTGAACTGAACCCTGAATTTAATCTCCACGGGGGTGAGTGTTCTTGTTCAACTACGCATGTCTAGGGACATCTCGTCGATTTCTTATTTTTATTTAGTACTGTTCAATTATTTCTCGCCCGTTTCCACTGAGTACAGGTACACACTGCCCGACACAGGGGTTGACCTGGCAACAACCATGTCACCAAATTCATGAATCAATGCTTTAATCCAATAGGCGACTGCTGTCGTGAAATTGGTCCTTAAACCTAGTCATGCCAATGATTAATGTTGAAGATGTTGCTGGTGCCCTTGAAGTTTGTTATGATTGCTGCTGCTGCTCTTGAAGATTTGTCTTTCTGTTCTTATTACCGTCTTATTACCGTCTCCCATATTATCCTAATTACGTTTACCGGCTTGTGCATTCGGGATTCTTAATAAAGAACTGTACACTCGGGTTAAGTTTGAACCTGCATTTAACAAATGTAGGGTGTCTACACTAACACGCATATTGACTAAACTATACCGTTTAAAATAAGAATAAGAATATAAAGAAATAGTGTCGGACTAAAATAAAATCAATTAAAACATTAGGAATTATATATATATATATATATATATATATATATTCACATACACGCACACACAGACATATATATATATATATATATATATATATATATATATATATATATATATATATAATAAATGGTGTAGTATATATATTATAAAAAAGTAATCATCCAAAGAATTAATAAGTAAAGTTAATGTAATTAATGGCGAACTCACTTCGCTAAGAGATTTAATAAAGTATTAACTTACTAACCACTCATTGAATGACACGATCCTTAGGTTTAAAAGATGGATTAGATGTTCCTTTGCTGGTACTTTCTAAAACATTCACGTTAATGAATAGCACAGTCTTAAAAAACATCTTTCGGTCTGCAATATATTTATTTTCGTCTTGGAAATTTACCTGAAATAAAAAAAATATCAATGCCTGACGATGAAAATGTGAATGTTTTCGAAAGTAGCTACTGGCATCACGCTTATCTTCACTCGCTGTCTATTGGGGCTGAGAACACAGTTTAATATCTGTTCACGTCATCTCTAATGGTAATCGTAATATTAAGTGTTTATTTATACGGAAAAATAGAGTATTCATTGACCGACCAGATAATGGTAATTTCGGCTGAAATTTATAAAATCTTTCTCTTGAAAATATTTTCAAGAAAATGTCTTACTCAAGTCCAGTTCTTTCTAGGGCTGATGGAGGTTTTCTTCCTAACCTTTTGTTCAAAGTAGAGTGGAATGTCAACTTTTTGATAATGTCATTATTTTCTTTTAGAGTTACATGTGCTATGCGTTTTAGTTATTACTGCAGTTGTAAGTTCTCATGTGACGTTGTGTCTCTTATTTGATAAAGTTGATTCTTTCTGAACTTGTAACGTCAATCCACGAGGTTAAAAAAAAGTACGGTCCTCTCTAGGATTTTGAATCATTGATCCGAGTAAGCGATAGTCAACAACTGACAGTTTAGATATTTCTGAACTGGTTTGGTGTCATGCGTGATATCTATATGAAACCTGCGATCCGGTAATTTTAAGTTTAAGACTTAAGTTTTTTGGGAGGTATGTTATATGGAGTACATTGAGTGGGTCTACGGTGCTATTATCCCAAGGAAGCCTGTTCGTTAATCTTAAATGACGGTTTTATTTGGTTATTTCAACTGGATAGGGATGAGTTAAACCGGTTGATTTTATCAGATCTCAAACTTTGTTGCTGGAAAGGACTTCAAGAACATTCAGCAGTCACGTGGGGAGGGGGTGGAACGAAAGCAACGTCGGGTTTTTGATGTTAGTTTCGCTGATATGGCATCACAAAAAAAAATATCACGTTCCAATGTGATTTAACAGAACATATAATAGTAAAGAGACGAATCGAAACGTTTTGCAATAAGACAAAGAAAATAGAAAAAAAAGTGAAAATTAATTCCAAATAACCTCCTTTTCTCTCCGTTTAGTCATTATTAAATTTCTTCAAGGAAATTAATGCTCCAAGCAATAAAATGATTTTTTTTAACATTTTCATTCCCTTCTCTTAGAATGGAATTTCAGAGGTAAATTTAGTAGATTAAAGAACAAAACACTCCGAATATTTTCATACTGGAATGGAGCAATTTTTTTTTTTTTCAAAAGAAAAATCTTTTAATGAAATTTCTATCAAATTTACATTTATAGAATGGCGTATTTAATTATGTCAGAAGACAGGAATATTTAATTCAGTTAGCAATTATTATGCATGAATGATCGAAAGCTACATTGGAAATATCCAAATTAAGTTCTCAATTAAAATTTAAAAAATATTAACGTAATTTAGCTGCCTCTCTATGGAGCAATCGCTAACGGTAATATCTCTAAAACCATTATTGCTATAGCGAAATCAATCCTCATTTCAATCATATCCTTCACACACACACACACACACACACACACATATATATATATATATATATATATATATATATATATATATATATATATATATATATGAATAAATATTGTTTTAAGGTGTCGTATGTTTATGGGACAAAGTGCTGAATATTAGAGATAGAGCGTATTTAAACATAATCATAAATTTGATCATTGAAGTCAACACTCAGAGGCGACAGGCTGTTTCATGCTTGGCGTAATCATCAGGCCGCGAATGTTGGATTTTTTCTCGACTATATATGGGTCAGTGGTGCATTGTAGGTAATCTATTCTGGCGGTTATTTTTACGGGAGTGGCTTGTTTATTTATTTATTTATTTGCGTTAATTTATTTTATTTGTTTTACGTTAATATGTTTTCTTCTCTTGTGTCATTTTGAAATAAGTTTATCTAACATCCTGTCGCCTCTGAGTGTTGACTTCAATGGTCATTTATATATATATATATATATATATATATATATATATATATATATATATATATATATATATATATATATATAAATTCTATTTTTATTTCCGGAGTAGGTTTTTTCTGTTTTCTTTTTGAATTTGTAGGTCTGATGAATTGGATCGTATTTACGATTCCAATGGAATAAATTATGACCATGGAATATTAGTGTTTAAGGCTTTTTATTATATATATATATATATATATATATATATATATATATATATATATATATGGAGAGAGAGCGAAAATATAAATTACAGGGTGCGACAAATGTAAAACACTTTTATTTATTAACTATTAGTGAACAAAAAATAAATTACATTCGTTTAAGGTGTCATAACATTGACTACGGCTTACACCTTCGAAAATGGGTAAATCTTAATGTCAAGGTCATCATCAAAGCTGTTTCGATTTGAGGTTATGAATTAAGATATTCTCTCATCTTCAGTGACAATGCATACTGATTCGACAATATTTTGCCAGCCTTCTCTGTCCTCTGAGAGTTTGAGGATTCGTAGCAGATCTTCTTTGATTGTAAACTTCACCAAAAGAAAATTTGGATCTTTCTGCCTTTTTTCTTTTTTGAATGTCTCGGTTCTATGATAGTTCCTGGGTTACGTCTGAACTTTTTTTTAACTCTCTCGTTCACTGTCTGTAACCCCCTTGCGTCTAGAGGCACTCCTACCTTGCTTTTGGGGTGACATGCATAAAAAAGAAAAATAAATATGGCTCAAGGCCATCTGGGGATGAAGAAGGCTGGTCGTCATTTGTCTTATCTTAATCTTAGCTAGCCACAATCACTGGCCCAAACAAACTATAAAAAATTCCTTGCACCAAAATACATCACTTACCATTCTTTCTACAAACACCATAATAGACCAAAGTCTCTAAATAGACCCCCATAGTTGTCTAGTGGGGGATGGTTGGGGCGGTTGTAAAATAACAACTTTTGAAAATGAAACCTCAAAGAATATTTACAATTTTGACCAACCACACTAAGACTTCCATTCAGACACGACAAATACTTTATCATTGCAAATATAAGGTTTTATCATGTATTTTTAAACAAAAGTAAAAATGTTGTTAGCATCATCATCATCCTCATCATCAAAACTGTTTCGATTTGAGGTCATGGATTAAGATGTTCTCTCATCTTCAGTGACATTGTTTACTGATTCGATAATATTTTGCCAGCCTTCTCTGTCCTGTTTTCGGATTCGTAGCAGATCTAAAATCGGATCTTTCTGCCTTGTTCTTTAAATGTCTCAGTTCAGCGTTGTGACTATGGTGGTGCTTGGATGACCTCTGAACCCCCTGAAGTCAGTCTTTTCAATGTAAAATTCCATGGCTTTGTTAGTTGTGCATTCCATTAGCAAAATATGTCCAAGAAGTCTCCATCTATTGTCTTTTTCAGTATGCAATGTCTTAAATAAGAAATTACTGCTACGCAGTAACTAGAACAGCCATTACCTACTCTGCCAGAAGACTTCTGACTCTGATTCGGAAATTTACTTACTCCCCCTACCTGAGTATTTTCTTAAATCACCTATCTCCCAAAGAAATTCTAATTTTTGGCACTTCTGTTCCAACTTCCTACTCAGAGATATCTGGTTCTAGCCAGACCAATTTTAGCTTGAGTGCTATGCGCTTCTGTTCAACTTTTCTCCTCGTCATCATCATCAAAACTGTTTCGATTTGAGGTCATGAATTAACATGTTCTCTCATCTTCAGTGACATAGCATATTGATTCGACAATATTTTGCCAGTCTTCTCTTTCCTCTGCAAGTTTGCGGATTCGTAGCAGATCTTCCTTGATTGAAAACATCTACATCTACTGCCTTGTTCTTTGAATGCCTCGATTGTGACTATGGTGGTTTTTGGATGACTTCTGATCTTTTGAAGTCAGTCTTTTCAAAGTAAAACTCCATGGCTTTGTTAGCTGGGCATTCTGGATCCATTCGCAAAATATGTCCAAGAAGTTTCCATCTTGCTTTCAAAATGAACAAATGAGATTCTTGACATCTGCTGTACAAGTTCTTGTTGGAGATATTATGAGGGTACTTTTTCCCTGTCATAATTTGCAGTTGTCGTCTGTGGAAACTGTCTCGCGCCTGCTTCCGAATATCGTCTTTCTCAGCATGCAACGTCTTAAATAAATAGGTACCTACTCCACCTTCTGCAGCCATTACCTACTCCACGATTAATTTTCAAATGAATAGACGAATTTCGCGCTGGATAAGACGACGTTGATCCATTGAGTGGCCATCATGGTCACCTGACATAACACCATAAGATTATTTTTTCTCGTGGACTGTACTGAAAGATCTTCTTTAAAGGCTGATACTGAAAATAATTCCTGAATTAAAACGAGCAATTTCTGATATATTTTCTGAAATGAATGTTGAAATGTGTCAACTTGTTTCTAGATGTGTTACTGATAGGGTTCAGCGTTGTACTGAACAGGAAAGTTATCATTTTGAACATGTTAAATAGTTTTTTCATTATGCCTCTTAATTCCTTGGGGACATAGATCCGCAACAACACCTCCCCAACGGGCGCGGTTACGGACGATCCTCTTCAGATTGGCCCATGTCGTGCTGGCTTCCTTCCTGGGGGATTTTCACCAGCACGCGTCATACGCTCCACTTTAGAGGATTGTTTCTTGGCCATGACGTTGTTTGAAGGTATCGTTGAGGTTTATGTGACAAGTTAGTTTTTAAGTGAGTATGTTGCTAGCCTACCTGGAGGACCAGGGTGTATCTTTCACCTGTTCAGCTTGGTCGAACCTGTTAAGGACCGAAGCCCCCAGCTACATAGCACTGGGGGTCGTTCAAGCACGCAAATTGTCCTACCACATCAAGCCGACACACCATCAGGATGGAAATAGTTACTTAATCATAACAAATCATTTCGTTTTGATGTGACAATTCTTAGAAATGTGCTTAAACTACTGCAATTTATTTATAATGTTTTATTAATAAATATTAATAACTAAAAAAGGAGTTACTTCTGCAGCATTCTGTATATTAAAATTAAATTTTTAAATACTTGCCTCCCACGTGTCTTGACATGTAGGAGAGCTGACTTTATTCATCCTCCCAACGCTTTAGTTTTTATTTCCTTGATATCTCTATTAAATATCGCACATTCTGATAACAGCAGATTCTGTAAGAAATGTAAGAACCTGGACGCAATTCATGGAAGAGTTCGAAATCATTAAACTTTCTGTACATTAAATTACATTCATCAAACATGCAGGTGGAGTAATGGATAGCGGCTCGGATTGAAAAGTCGAACAGCCGACTTTGAATTCCAGTCGAATCCATTACGTTCACTTTTGAGCTAATTGGGAAAGGTATGAATCCTCTTCTTCAAGCTATGGGTAAATAGTAGGATAGACCGAATTCTGTAACCTTGGATGGCAACTAGTCTACCACAGAAAAAATGTCAACCTACTACGGGAAAAAATCTGCTTCGTCAGTCAGGAATCGAAAGATACATGATCGCCTAAGTGTGTAGCCTCCTTATATCTCCAGTTTTTCTCTCTCGATATAGGATTATATATATATATATATATATATATATATATATATATATATATATATATATATGTGTGTGTGTGTGTGTGTGTGTGTGTGTGTGTGTGTGTATTGTTGTGGATTCCGAGATGAATTCGGTTTCCAAGGAATGACAAACGCAATAATTAAATATAAGAAATAAAATGTATTTACACAATCATACAAAGAGTAATACTGTTAGTAAGTCCAGGAACATGGTTAGTAGTTGGAATCATATTTTTAAATAAATAATTATATATATATATATATATATATATATATATATATATATATTATAATTATTTTTCAAAAAAAATATGATTCCTTCGCTACATAAGACTTCTCATGTTTCAAGAACAAGAGCCAAAAACCTCAATTTAATTATTGAAATTAAATTGAATTAAAGTATCAAGCCCTGTTTCATCCTCAAGCTAAATTTTCGCTTGAGGATGAAACAGGGCTTGATACTTTAATTCAATTTAATTTCAATGCACTGTACTTATACTATAGTATGTTGTCATGTTATTTTAAATTACCATATACTTGTATTCTGACTGGTCATAGGTTACGTAACGAAATTTCCCCTACTGCGGGGGTTTGGCTGGCTTTTGAACTCATAAATTCATTTATTTTCCGTTCAAAATCATCACTTGATAAAACACCAAAAATGTCGAAACAAAACTGCAGTTTTTGTAGTGATCTTATAACATGAATATGTTATAAATTTGAATATATATTATTAGCTCTACTCGGTACTGAGCACTCTTTTAAGAACAGTGTTTTGGCTTATTGGAATTTTATTTCATGAGTACCAATCATGTACTGATATATATATATATATATATATATATATATATATATATATATATATATATAGGAAATCCAATTGATATATAATCCAAGTGAATCCTATTAATATAATATAAAAATATTAAAAATGATTCACAGAAAGGCTCAATATTTTAATCAAGCAAATCATATATATTATAAACAATAGGAATTAGGATTACTCCATTATATTGATGATCATCATTTCACCTCGTAAAATTAAATTACAAGGATTTTCAAATCCACCAAGTTAACAAGAGTAATTAAAATAAAACCGACTAAGACTAATTTTAAAAGCTAAGAAATAAAAGGGAAAAATGAAAAAAGAAAGAGAAACAGAATAGTAAATGACGTAATTTCAGTTAACAGTATGAAAATATTGTTCTCTAAATTCTTCCAGTTGCTAAGGAAGAACAAAAAAGCTGGGATAAAATAAAATGCGGGGCCAATTTTACTAATTTGAGGCTCTCTCTGAAATCAGGATCGCCTCGCCTGTCTACTATCTGCTTCACAACCGAGTTGTGGCGCCAGGCACAACGCAGTGCCATCTTCATCTACCGGTACCCTTCTATATGATGAGAGCACTCGGGTCGGAGTCAGGATCCGTCTTGGACTCAAATTATGTTCGCGTCACAGATGCAGATGTGGAGCTTCCATCGATGAGTTTGGTATGTATGCTCTCTCCTGTCGTCGGATTGCCGACCGCTTTCTACGGCATGCAGCAATAAACGGCATCATCAGAAGAGGTTTGGATGCAACTGAGTTCCCTTCCCAAATCGCACCCGTAGGCCTCGACCGCGGTGAAGGAAAGCGGTCGGATAGCATTACCATTTTCCCTTTTAAAATGGGGAAGTTGTTGATTTGGGATGCGACCTGTGCGGATACATTTTCGACCGGTAATTTGATCAGGTCCGCGGTTGAGCCGGGATCCGTCACCCGGGACGCAGAGATGAAAAAAAAATAGTTACATATTCTTCTCTTGCTGATAGATTTTTTTTTTTACTCCTGTGGCCGTGGAAACTTCTGGGGTTATTGGCCCTGGTTCTATGGCGTTTCTTCGGAGGATTGGCGCAACAGCGTCTCGGTTAAGTGACGAGCCTCGCGAAACGGAGTGGCTCTTGCAGCGTATCTCACTGGCGATGGTTCGAGGTAATGCTTTCTCCATCATTGCAGCTGGCAGACGATAGAAAAAAATTGTTTATAGTTACTTTGTTCAAACTTTTTTTCAGTAAATAAATTTCTCTATACTTTAAAATTTTTTTTTTTAATTTACACTGGGTAGAAACGGACGTTCTTTTGTCTTGTTATTATTGGTTACTTCGTTTAATAAATTCATTTCGTTCCTCCTTGAAAAGGTCCACATCGAACGAAATGCGTCGGCAACTATTACAGTTTTCCTATTGTCTTTTATATTTATAAATATACTGATATTAATGAGAAAGAATTCCTGGAGTTAATATAATAATATATAAAAAGATTAAAACAAAACACATAGGGATTTAATTATTTATATTTTAAGAGATGTAGCATTTATTGTTTTTCATTTTAAATTAAAAAGAACTTATACAACATATACGAAACTATTTACCATCTAGAAGATAAAAAACTTAAAAGAAGATTTAATATTTTATATAACAAACCAATATTAGAGGAAGGCTGATTGAAAAAGTAAAAATCTACACTTACAGTCAGAAAAATATTAATAAAAGCAATATAAATAATCATTGGGGAAATAAAAGTACTAATTAATCAATAAACAAAGCAAGTAAATAAAGTACTAATCAATAAATAAAAAGAAATCCAATAAAGTAAAAAGATATATAATAATTAAATATAAACAATATATACAACTATTATATAATTATTATAAATATAGTATTAAAGGGTATTAAAACATTATTAAATATTATTATAATACTACTTAAAATGCAAATATCTCATTAAACATTATTATTAAATTGAATTAACTGATACATCATTACACCATGATCATCAATATTATGGATTATCCTAATTCCTAAAAAAAATATTACCAACAATATTGTTTCGAAAAAAATACCAAGAATATTTATTTGAAAAAATATTACCATCGTGATTTCCCACCTGATGAAACGTTAAAATTTTTTTAAGTTGAAACAAGATGTACAGTTTTGTAGTGGGTATGTACATGTTCTAATCTAATATATACTATATATATATATATATATATATATATATATATATATATATATATATAGTATGCACTATTAGATTAGAACATGTACATACATATATATATATATACTATATATGTACATACATATATATATATATACTATATATATATATATATATATATATATATATATATAGTATGCACTATTAGATTAGAACATGTACATACCCACTACAAAACTGTACATCTTGTTTCAACTTAAAAAAATTTTAACGTTTCATCAGGTGGGAAATCACGATGGTAATATTTTTTCAAATAAATATTCTTGGTATTTTTTTCGAAACAATATTGTTGGTAATATTTTTTTTAAATATGTATTGCTGCTAATTTTTTTTCTAAAATATATTGCTGTTAATATTTTTTCCAAAAATATATTGCTAGTAATATTTTACTTTTTGAAAAATATACTGCTGGTAATAATTTTTCCAAAAAAAATATTGCTGGTATTAAAAACTATTTTACTTTTGACCACTTTTGGGGTGTTAACTATTTTGCCCATAGCTGGGACTCTGACAGGTGCAACCACCAGGGTCAGGGTGGACTTGGGAAGACCAGCAATTAAGAAATGGTTCCATGCTCCTCAAAACCTTCTGATCAAAGGTCTAGCTGTCAGATGTAGTTTATCGTCTTACCCAGAACGCGGATGTAGTTTATCGTCATACACAGGACGGTTTATAAGCAGTAATTTGGACTTTGGTAACCGGAAAGTTCTCTGTGGCTAAATATATATTCATTGTTACTCTATGTTCCTATCAAACCAAATCGAAGAAATTTTGTTCAAAAGTAAAGACATTAATTTGTTTTAGTCTTTGAAAAGGGTCACGCCAGGGGAAAATTCGATTTTACCATCTATTCAATAATGGTAAAAAATCTAAATATTTCAAAAGCTTTATTCTTCAATTTGCTAATGATCTAATTGATGGCAATTATGTACTTTTAAAGCGTTCAACACGTTATAGATATAGGATAAAAGTTACAAATAAACAAAAGCATGTTCGAGAATATTCCATAAATTTCTGGAAGGTACAAGAAAATCATAGTACCACTATACTTATATAGGATTTCAGAAAATTTGTGTTGGGGTGATATTCGTTAAAAAATTAAACTGAATTAAACATTTTTCATTATTTTACAACAAAAGTTCATCGAACTATGACACAGAAAATCAATTATTTTACAAAATGTCAAAAAGTCATATATATATATATATATATATATATATATATATATATATATATATATCAGGAGATAACTTGGTTTCAGACTTAAGGTATCCTAAGGTGATTTTTATCAAATGACCTCTTAACGCTTTATTATTTTTAAACTAATGAACGCTATATTTTTATTTTCAAAAGTAAATAAGCAAACGCACGAGTTTGGGTGTAATATATAGGGATGAGGATAGTGTGAAGAAGAAGAAAAAAGCAAGGGCATTGTAAATATAGCGATGGGGGTTAATTAAAAGGTAAATTACTTTTTTTTCTATCCAGCCTCATATGTGCTTAAGAGGAATTTTCTAATATGGAAGCAAGGACTTAAGACTTAGGATTTCTGGTTTAAAATATTCTTTGGACCCGGAATTGTTATAATTGCTAATTTTTCCTGACGGCAGAGGTTGCAAATAAATATTTTTGTGGCTGCCTTATTTTTAAATCGTCCACCTTACAATCGGATTCTTGTTGTTCTTTTAAATTCCATACATGTTTACCTAGTTTGGTAGAGTACATGAGATTTAAATGCTTTACACGTTATTTTTACTTTTATTTTATTTTTTCACGAGTGTATTGAGCACATTTTAATACTACTGTTTCATTGTCTGATGTAACTCTGTCCATTAATTTTTTATGTACTATATATATATATATATATATATATGTGTGTGTGAGTGTGTGTGTGTGTGAGAGAGAGAGAGAGAGAGAGAGAGAGAGAGAGTGTGTGTGTGAATTAATTTTTATCCGAAATTATTTCTTATCACTATAGACGTCATTTTTAAAATATTATATAGTTCAGAAATAATTAAGAAATAATAAAGAAATAATGAAAAAATAATGAAAAAATAATTAAGAAATAATGAAAAATAATTAAAAAATAATAAAAAATAATTAAGAAATAATAAAAAATAATTAAGAAATAATAAAAAATAATTAAGAAATAATAAAAATAATTAAGAAATAATTAAAAATAATTAAAAATAATTAAGAAATGATAAAAAATGATTAAGAAATAATAAAAATAAAGTGTATTGAGATAATAATTAAGAGATAATGAAAAATAATTAAGAAATAATAAAAAATAATTAAGAAATAATAAAAATAATTAAGAAATAATGAAAAATAATTAAGAGATAATGAAAAAATTAAGAAATAATAAAAAATAATTAAGAAATAATAAAAAATAATTAAGAAATAATAAAAAATTATTAAGAAATAATAAAAAATAATTAAGAAATAATAAAAATAATTAAGAGATAATGAAAAATAATTAAGAAATAATAAAAAATAATTAAGAAATAATAAAAATAATTAAGAAATAATGAAAAATAATTAAGAAATAATAAAAAATAATTAAGAAATAATAAAAAATAATTTTAAAAATAATAAGAAATATTAAGAAGTAATAAAGAAATAGTGTCGGCTAAAAATCGATTCAGTTATTACTTTTGAAGACGAAACTGAAGGTAGCAGATTCGTAGATGTCGCAACGAGAAAAGGGGCTTTCTTTAAATAGGGCTATTTAAAACAATGCTCTACCAACACGGCCTCTGTTATCGAAATGTGGTCATGTATTCAACTCATAAATCTTTGGGTTAAGTTTTAAGGAGACAAGAACCAATTGATAAAAAAAACTTTCGCTTAAGTAATAAAAAAAATAACCAAAAATTTGAGTTCAATACAACGGACAGCGGCCGAAACGTTGAGAATATAAATAATAAAGATGAAGACAACAGTCCGAATGATGTCAATAATGTAAATCGTTATTATCTACAAATATATTCTTACAAGCTAAAAATATTTTATGGCTTTAAAATAACCTGAAAAGGGTTGATAACCCGTAGAAAACCAATCCATCAACGAATGTTCCAGTAAAAAAGAGAATGCAATGATGAAATATATCTATCTTTGTTTTTTATTTTATTTTATTTTCATTTTAGTGGTGTGGAACTCCTCTGACGAATTTCTGGATAGAAATTGGAGAAAGATGGAACAGGAAAAAATAATTCACATTTTCTTGGGAAACTGTTCTTAAATAAACCTGGCATTTTTTTTTCTTTGTTTTATTTTTTTATTTTATACATTTATTTTTTTTTTTTTTTTGATACACTGGAAGAATTTTTTTTTATCGGGGAAAAGTATCAAGAGATGGAAATATATGCTTGCCACCATTCACCATCATTAAAATTTGCAAACTGCTGGCTTCTGGATTGTAAGACCCAGTAAAATAAATAAGAGTTTAGAGAAAGAAAGAAAATGCACTTGAGAGATTTGACATGACTCTGCTAAAACTATTATGTCACTGAAACAATTCTAACAATATCATGATGACTCATCAGTTAAGGTGCAAAGTCTCTACATATATATATATATATATATATATATATATATATATATATATATATATATATTAGGTTGGTGCAAAAACAATTTCGTTTTCTCACATAGTAATATATGTTAGAAAACGAAATTATTTTTGCACCAACCTAATATATATATATGTATGTATGTATGTATGATACACTATAGTTTTAAAGTATTAGGTTGGTGCAAAAGTAATGACGTAATAATGTCGTTTTTTGACGTAAAAAATACGTCAAAAAAAACGACATTATTACGTCATTTCTTTTGCACCAACCTAATATGTTATATTTGTGGGTTAAAATGCTTAATATCAGGAATAGAACCTATGTAAATATAAATATAAAAGTGGACAGTGAAGTCAAAGCACCAAGAATGAACACGTCATTAAAAGACAGCCATTTTGAAATGCCTCTAAATGGAGTAAAATGGTGTAAATGACTAAATCGTACTTAAATGCGATATATATATATATATGTGTGTGTATGTGTGTGCGCGCCTGAATATATATATATATATATATATATATATATATATATATATATATATATATATATATATATGTTTTGAACGATAAAAAATAGTAAAAAATTAAAAATTTTCAAACACACTGGGTAGTATATTAATAATTTTGTTTTATTATTTCAATTGGGTTCCCCGACAAGTTTTGGCCAGCATGGCTATCATCAGGAAAAAAAAAACAAATCCGTGCTTGTTAGTAACAGTGAACTTCAGGAGTGAATGACAGTTTCTGAAAAAAGTGAACTTTATCTGCAGTTTTCATTTGTTTTTTATCGTTAATTTTGGTCAGTCTTTGTGTTGATCAAACGGCCTCTTTCAAGTTGTTTCTAACATAGCGGATGAGAGATTCCTGACTAAGAATTCCCTCCTTGGTCATTTTGATAGTTTTATTGGTTGCTGGGAATGGGATGTCTGTGTTAAGTGTGTGCTATCTTTTACTTCTTAGGGAGTCTGTGTGATGTGTGTATATGTATATATTAGTATGATTATCTGTATAAGTGTAAGACCTCAACACCTCTGTAAGCATGAAATGGGAATAGGGCTTGATTTTTGGAGTTATATATTAATTCTATCTGAATTGTTAAATTTGTGGTTATGTCTGTCTGACGAAGTGATTTGAAGCGCAAAATCCATTTGTCTTCATGTTCCTCTAGAATTTTTCTAAGGTTATTTCTTCTATCCGTTTCTATTTTTTTCAATTATAGTGAATTTTGCTTGGATTTTACAATCATGTCTTTCTAGGCGGAAATGTTGTTCTACAGGTAATAATTATTCGCGGGAAACCAACTTGATCCGATTCCGATAATTATTAATTCTGTAGTGAAAGTTCCATTCAGATTTTCCCACTTTTTCTCTGACATAGAGTGCATTCTAATAGGTAAATTATGTTGTGACATCTACAGTTAGAGTTGTGGTAGATTTTGAAAGAAGATTTAGTGACTGAGATGAATTGGTATGTCTAATGTGGTTTTATATATATATATATATATATATATATATATATATATATATATATATATAAAGTGACTTGGGATCAAATATAGATGAAATATGGAACGGAATCCGACAGAATGATAATATAAAGAACAAGTAGGATACGTTTGTCAATCTAAAATCTAATATGTTAGATTGATAAAAACTTCCTATTTGCTTTTTATTTGATCTGATATATATATATATATATATATATATATATATATATATATATATATATATATATATATATATAATAAAAAGGCTCAAACACTAATATTCCATGGTTATAATTTATTACATTGGAATCGTAATCACGATCCAATTCATCAGACCACAAATTCAAAGAGAAATCGGAAAATATAACTCCGGGTATTAGAAACAAAATTTTAGGAGAGTGTATGTGTGAGAGGGAAATGTATGAAAGCTCTAGAGAGGGGGGGTATCAGAAGAACGAATAACAGGAAGGCCTAAAGGTAAAGGTGCGGATTAAAATTTAACAGAGAGAAGTTTTAAAAAGAGGCGTTAAATAATGGTTTAAAAGAGTGAGATACAGATAAATATGAATTATTTTTCGATGCATAATTCGCTACCGATTCGCTGACGTAAATTTAAATTTAAAAAAAAAAACAGACACCGGAAACGTGTGTATACATTTGTGGTGACACTACGCACAATAAAAAAAAGCGATATGATCTAAACTTAAAACCCAGAAGATGAGGGAGAGAGATAAAAAAAAAGAAGATGGTGGGGGGGGGGCAAACTAAAAACGAAGGGCATTTAATAGAGAACCGATGTGTAATCAAGAAAATTTGACATATATATATATATACCACACCAAAACAGTGTTGCCATGTAAACTAGTTTACATTTAGTTTTAGTTTTTTTTTTTTATATAACAAAATATATTTCAATGAAACTTTATACACAGGCACATATACAAGGTGTAAAAATCACTTGATGTCGACTGAAAACTAGAGCAGGCCTTGGCGACGGCATCCCGGTCCAGGTCGGCCATGCCGTCTCTAACGTCTGCCGAGAGCTTGTTTTGGTATATTTCAATCTCGCAATGAGGCGGGGGCATATGTCAGGCGACCAGTGGTACAATGAGCAAGTGGATCCCCTTGAGCACATAAGATTTATAATTAAAGTCCTCCTTGACAATACGCCCGATTGTTCGCCTGTTGCTTCCCATTTCCTTGGTGATTTTCCTCCATGCTTTTTCTGGGCGGCTTCTTGACAACCTCGGCAATGAACGCGAGCGTTAATTACAACCGCAAATAAATACTTAACAAGAACAATGAATTAAAAGTCAACGAAGGATAATTTAACCATTTCAATGAATACTTATTCAGTAGCACGGCTCGGCTTAACGTCCGGTAAATCCTAAATCAAAACCTTACTGATCGACGCATAATAATTCACACAAATTCGACTAGATAGTTCCACTCAAAAGTCAGTTAATAATCATTTCAGTCAGTAGCCTGACACCGTTATTTATACACCTGTCGGAAAACATATATTCATGAGTTCAGAGTGCCACGTTCGAACCTCGATGTCGGTAGTTACTAATTATCTTCCTATATTGCACAAATGTCAAGTGTTAAGGACAGTAAGAACAACAAAATTCTGGGACAGAAAAAAAAAGAAAATTCACCAAGAGAATTTAACACCCACAAGACCTACCAAAGGCAAGAGAAACCAGGGAAAGCAACTACTTGAAAAATTCGAATTAATGGATGCTCGAACAGGAACAGAGATGGATAGCGTCGTGTCAGAAATGACTTGGAACGACAAAAAAAAAGAGGCAGTTGTGGAGAGATGATAAAAATGTTTTTAATTCCATGTATTTGCTTCCATTCTTGCATTAACAATGACGTTTGTTCTATGGAGGAAGGATGCTACACCGTTTTCTTCTTCTGCGATTGCGATGGAATCCGAAACACGTGATAGGATGTGACATTTAATCTCATTTACGTCATTCAATTTTCTGATAGAGAAAGGGTCCACCACTATTTTATTGGAGATTAAAAGTTGTGGCACCTATCGTTCTTCACACATACACACACACGCACACACATAAACGGAGAAATTCCTACACACACAAATACCCATATATATATAT
>OZ010597.1:26109871-26129871 GCA_963932145.1 Acanthosepion lycidas
TCCGGACAATTACAATGGAAGTATCTATAGTAAAGGCAGAGGGAAGTTACATTACAGTAGTGGGAAAATGGCAGAATCCAGATCAGGACAAATAATAGTACTGATTGTTCTTTGGATTTTATCAAGAATCTCTCAATGTACAACAGGAACACCGGGCCATATGTAGCAGTAATATTAAAAGCATGGAGGAATGGTAGACTTATAAATATGTAAGTCTTATATACCGAACCTATGAACACTAATGGGTATGTCGCAATCCTCATAAATACGTTGAACACCAATGTAAGTAGGGGTAATATGCTGTCTAAATAGCCCACCACTAGCAGTGGTTTACCTACTTCACGCCGCTGGCGAGTATTGTATTTTGTTGATGTTATAAAGATTATAATTTCATTTCCAACCTCTGTTTTGGTTATTCTTCTATCAGTAACCCTTTCTAGGTTACAGCACTAAGATAAATTCATGAGAGACAAAAAAGAGAAACATTGTTAAGGATCAAGAAAAATAGAGGAATAATTAAAAACACAGTAGATACCGATTGACATTACATTGAAATTTTTGACGGTCAACGTTGACTGAAAAGCGTGGAACCGGAAGGGAGTTCCACAAATGAGAAGTGCGAAGAAAAAGAAAATGTTAGATTAGAACCCGACTGTTATATCTAGCCAATTCAACTTTGAATTGATGAGGCCTTGCCGCCAATCCAGCAATGCGCTTAAATTCATAAAGTCTACGTCCCATCATGAAGAGTTCCTCCGAACAATTACAATGGCAGTATCTTTAGTAAAGGCTGAGGGAAGCTAAATTACGGTGGTGGGAAAGCGACCGAAGACGAGGAGCTAGGCCAGGACCAATAATAATGCTGATTGTTCTTTGGATTTTATCAAGAATCTCTAAATAGGAGCACCAGACCATATGTGGCAGCAATATTAAAGAGGACAGAAATGTGACCGCGACATCCGAAGGCAGATTGGAATACCAGAAGATGCTTTCCAGAAGCTAAACAACATATTAAGAAAGAGGAAAATGCCGTTACAAACAAAGAAAAGCGTTTTGAAATGCTATTTAATATCAACCCTTCGATATTGCAGTGAATACAAAACATTCTCCTCACAGAAAACGATAAGACTTGAGGCAACAGAAATGTAGTTGTACAGAAGGATACTGAGAATTCTGAGCAATATTAAAGAGGACAGAAATGTGACCGCGACATCCGAAGGCAGATTGGAATACCAGAAGATGCTTTCCAGAAGCTAAACAACATATTAAGAAAGAGGAAAATGATATTTCAAACAAAGAAAAGCGTTTTGAAATGCTATTTAATATCAACCCTTCGATATTGCAGTGAATACAAAACATTCTCCTCACAGAAAACGATAAGACTTGAGGCAACAGAAATGTAGTTGTACAGAAGGATACTGAGAATTCTAGGGACAGAATATATTAGTAACGAGGATGTTTTAAGGTAAATGCAAAGGGATACTTACACTTAACATCAGAAAGAGACAGTTGAATTTTCTAGGATTCGTAATGAGAAAAAAGATGGCTTGGAGAATTTAACACTCTCATGATATAATTAAAGACAACGGTGACCAAGGGAAATAATGAGTTACTTACCGAATGAGCTTACTTTTTTATCATTTCACAGCAAGCAGGGTATAAATATCACTAGTACGGAGGGGGTGAAAATGAGAGAAACGACTGAGTATAGAGAGGATTGAGAAAAGAGAAAAGGCGAAGAGGATTCAACAAGCTAGAAGATGACGATTGACGCTACCTTTAAATTTTTGAAGACTGTAGTTATCAGGGAAGCTAGTAAATAAGAGAGAGTTCCACAGGCAGGAAGTGCGAGAAAAGAGGCTGTTAGATTGAAAGCGGGTAAACGGATGGGACCTAGATGACAATCTAGTAGTACGTTTAAATTCATGTAGTCGAAACACAGGGGAAAAAAACTTGTGAGAGCAGTTGCCATGAAAATATTTGTAGAACAGATAGAAGGAAGACACAGCAAATTGGTGAGAAAGTGAGTGAAATCGAGATGCCAAGTCAGGATCGATTGCGTTGCAGACCCTTTTTAGAATTTTGTCAAGAATCTTGAGATGAATAGCAGGAGCACAAGACTAGATATGACAGCAATATTCAACGGAGAGACGAATGGTAGATTTGTAAATGTGCAAGATGGAATCAAACAAGAGTAATTTTCTGGCACAACAAAGTGACGCAACTTTCCTTGCAGTAGATGCAGGTATTTTAGTCGCTGCACTTCAAATCACATAAAAACCCGAGGCCATGAAGGCGCGGTGTGATGCCCTGCATGAATCTAGCGTGAGCCATGCTAATGGCAGGCAAGAAACGGAACAGGGAGTGGGCGTAATTGTGAAAAGATGAAAATTCCTAAGAGTTACAAAGAATACAATGTTTTCAAGGAACGCCACACAGAAAAAAAAGCAGATGATTCGAAGAGAAGAAAAGAAGTTATATTATTACCATTAGATGCGATCTTCACAACATACACTAAGTAGATGAAATTGTATTCGATATACATTTAATCCCTACTGCTGTATAAAACAAATGCTATCAATTTGCATAGTTCCTAACGAATTACTATTCCCACACACTCATACTAATACTTCTGCAGTTTTGCAATTTTCCTTTCTTTTGTCTACATCAGCATGCACACACACTCACACACACTTTTATAAGTCGGCACCCGGCGGTGGCAGTCAGTCTGTATTAGGATTATGAGTAATCTTCAGACCATATATATATATATATAGATAGATAGATAGATAGATAGATAGATAGATAGATAGATAGATAGATAGATAGATAGATAGATAGATAAAAGGGTTCTATATTTATGGGATAAAATGTACAATATCAGAGATAGAGCATATGCAAGCCGCCTCTGAGTTTTGACTTCAATGTTCAATGTTACATTCATATATATAATATATGATGTGATTTTCATTGAGTACACTTTCTCCTTTAGCATACCTCAGAAAAAGATGTCAGTTCTTTCTACACTCTTTATGCATTCAATCAAGTGTATTGCATCTGTGATTTTCATTGAGGACACCTTCTCCTTTAACATACCTCAGAAAAAGATGTCAGTTCTTTCTACACTCTTTATGCATTCAATCAAGTGTATTGCATCTGTGATTTTCATTGAGGACACCTTCTCCTTTAACATACCTCAGAAAAAGTTATCACTTCTTTCTTCACTCTTTATGCATTCAAACAAGTGCGTTGCAGCAGTGATTTTCATTGATTGCAACATCACCTTTAACAAACGTCAGAAAAAGATGTCAGTTCTTTCTCCACTCTTTATGCATTCAATCAAGTGCGTTGCATCTGTAATTTTCATTGAGTACACGTTCTGCTTTAGCATACCTTAGAAAAAGATCTCAGATCTTTCTTCACTATTTATGCATTCAGTCAAGTGTATTGCATTTGTGATTTTCTTTGATGGCAGCCTCTCCTTTAGCATACCTCAGAAAAAGATGTCAGTTCTTTCTTCACTCATAATGCATTCAATCATGTGCGTTGCATCTGTGATTTACATTGAGAACACCTTCTCCTTTAACATACCTCAGAAAAAAGTGTGAGTTCTTTCTTCACTCTTTATGCATTCAATCAAGAGTATTGCAACTGCGATTGTCATTGATTGCGCCTTCTCCTTTAACATACCTCAGAAAAATATGCCAGTTATTTCTTCACTCGTTATGCATTCAATGAAGAGTATTGCATCTGTGATTTTCATTGATTGCTACTTCTTCTTTAACATACCTCAGAAACATATGTCAGTTCTTTTTACACTCTTTATGCATTCAATCGAGTGCTGCTTCTGTGATTTCCATTGAGTACACCTTCTCCTTTAACATACCTCAGAAAAAGTTGTCAGTTATTTTTTCACTCTTTATGCATTACATCCAGTGTGCTGCATTTTTGATTGTCCCTGATTGTACTTTCTCCTTTAAAATGCTTCTTAAAAATTTGTCACTTCTTTCTTCATTCTTTATGCATTCAATCAAGTGTATTCCATTTGTGATTTCCATTGATTCCAAATTCTCCTTTAACATACCTCAGAAAAAGATGTCAATTATTTCTTCACTCTTTATGCATTCAATCAAGTGTATTGCATCTGTGATTTTCATTGAGTACACCTTCAACTTTAGCATACCTCAGAAAAGGTGTCAGGTCTCTCTTTAATATTTATGAATTCAATCAAGTGTATTGCATCTGTGATTTTCATTGATTGCACCTTCTCCTGCAACTTACACCAGAGAAATATGACAGTTCTTTCTTGACACTTACGCATTCAATGGAGGGTGCTGCATCTGTGATTTCCATTGCGTACACATTCACCGTTAACATACTTCAGAAATCTTGTCAGTTCTTTCTTCACTCTTTATGCATTCAATCCAGTGGGTGGCATCAGTGATTTTCATTAAATACACCTTCAACTTTAGCATAACTCAGGAAGAGTTGTCAGTTCTTTCTACACTCTTTATGCATTTAATCAAGTGTGTTGCATCTGTGATTTTCATTGATTGCACCTTCTCCTTTAACATACCTCAGAAAATGGTGTCTTTTCTTTCTTCACTCTTTATGCATTCAATCAAGTGTATTGCATCTGTGATTTTCATTGAATATACCTTCAACTTTTGCATACCTCAGAAAATTTTTTCAGTTTTTTCTTCACTCTTTATGCATTCCATCCAGTGGGTTGCATCTGTGATTTTAATTGATTGCACCTTCTCCTTTAATATACCTCAGAAAAACATGTCAGTACTTTCTTCACACTTTATGCATTCAATCAAGTGTATTGCGTCTGTGATTTTCATTGATTGCAAATTTTCCTTTAACATACCTTAGAAAAAGATGACAGTTCTCTCTTCACTCTTTTTGCATTAAATCAATTGTGTTGCACTTTCTCGTTTAACATACCTCAGAAAAATATGTCAGTTCTTTCTTCACTCTTTATGCATTCAATCAAGTTTGTTGCATCTTTGATTTTCATTGATTGCACTTTCTCCTTTAACATACCTCAGAAAAAGTTGTCAGTTGTTTCTCACTCTTTATGCATTCAATCAAGTGTAATGCATCTGTCATTTTTATTGAATACACCTTCAACTTTTGCATACCTCAGAAAAAGATGTCAGTTCTTTCTTCACTCTTTATGCATTCAATCAAGTGTATTGCATCTGTGATTTTCATTGAGTACACCTTCTGCTTTAGTATACCTCAGAAAAATATGTCAGTTGTTACTTCACTCTTTATGCATTCAATCAAGTGTGTTGCATATCTGATTTTCATTGATTGCACCTTCTCCTTTAACTTACCTCAGAAAAATATGTCAGTTCTTTCTTCTCTCTTTATGCATTTAATTAAGTGTTTTGCATGTGTTATTTTCTTTCAGTACACTTTCTCCTTTAGCATCCCTCATAACAAATGTCAATTCTTTAATATTTTGACAAATCCATGTGCGGCGGTAAAAAAAAAAATTTTAAAGTTGTGTAGTCAATCATATTTCCTTTATATTCAATGTTTCTCACTCTTTGTTTTCCTTGATGCTGCTCTTGTACAATATTCAGGACGCACCTTAAATTTTAAATAAAATATAATTAATTATGAAATTTGAAAATATGAAACTTTGCTATAACATTCCAAAGATTTGCGGTGTCGCTTTAATTTAAAAGATTTATAAAGAATTTTTTTTTGACCGGCCTATAATGACTAATTTAAATCCCTTGACGAAGACAAAAGAGAAATGATTAGTCTATATTTCTGTGATGTGTTATTTACACTATTTACGTTGTTTGGTCTGTTGTGCTTTATTTTGTTGCAATATTCCCGACAGTTTGATGGTTGTACGCTCCAGCATTCTTCTTACGTAGACTTAGGGCACACCTGGCTACTTTTAGGGTGCATTAGTGCGCTCCGACGCACCGGTTTAGAAACGATACTTTAGCGACATCCCACACATATATATATATGTTATATATAATCATTATATATATATATATATATATATATATATATATATATATATATATATATATATATATATATATATATTATCGTATTTATTTTTAGAAACACGCCCAGTGACTGACAGTGACTCAATTCGCTAATCATTTTATATATCATTTATATATTTCGATCCGAGCTAGAAACAACCATTATGTTTGCAACAACCTTATATCAAGACAAGAGTAAATAGTTGCGTCATCAGTAAGTTGAGATATGATATAAGCATGGTCAATGATGAAAATTAAGAACAAAGTAGGTGCCAAGATAGAGTCCTGGAGTACACCTGCATTAGTACGAAAGGGTTCGTAGGAGTGGCTCTTCCGGACAACTTATATTTTGTTATTTGATAAGAAACAGTGAATCAGTTCAAATATTCGTTCAGAAATATCATAGCCTTTCAAGACCGATATGCCAGACGCTGTCAAGCGCTTTCGAGATCTCCAAAGCAACAACTGATGTTATGTCGTTTGGTCAGGGTTTTTTTAAACTGTTCTGACCTAGGACTTTTCAGTTGATCGTCTTCTTTAAAAAACACACACACACGCAAATCGCATTTGTATTTTAAGAACAACAAATTCTTAGACGCTTTTCAAATCTATTTGCGAAATTATTGCGTTCTT
Organism: Acanthosepion lycidas; assembly: GCA_963932145.1. Classification (NCBI taxonomy): domain Eukaryota; kingdom Metazoa; phylum Mollusca; class Cephalopoda; order Sepiida; family Sepiidae; genus Acanthosepion; species Acanthosepion lycidas. The sequence continues at coordinate 26,116,528 of OZ010597.1, forward strand.
TGCACATAAAACAAACGTCAATTTTGCCCGTTATTACAATTGCGAAAACAGGTTTTTCTTAATTCGATTATGCGGATTACTAATTGATTAGGCAACTACGTGCGTGGAAATCGGACTTTCCTTGATTTCTGCGGTTGTGCTTTTATTTCTTTATCGAATTTATCGATTTCGAGCTACCATACATTGGAAATATTCAGTCGTCCTGTTTTCGATTTTCACTCTGTCTTCATTCTGACTTTCTTTGTTGGATTTTATATATATATATATATTATTTTTTTGCTTTTTTGTCTTTAATTTTTTATTTTTAAATATTTTTTTTTCGTCTTTTCTTTTTATCGTTTCTTGTTTTATTTTTAGTTTCTTTGCTTTTTTATGTTTGATGTTTTCTTTTTCTTCTTTTTTCAAAATTCTTTTCATCTGTTGTTTTTTCTTTTTTCTTTGTTTTGCTTCTTTTATGTGAATTTAATTCGCTTTTATATTAAACATGCGCCCCGGGATTTTTTCAAATGACTCCTTTCATAAAAGAAAAGCCCCTTTTCCAAGCCAAGAGACATAATTATAAAAAAATTTAAAAGGAAACGGTTAAATTCAAATCTTTCTGTTATTCAAAATAAATAAATGCATTAATTAATCTCAAACTAAAATAATGTAGATAATAATTCCATTATAAAAGAAAAAAAACCAACATCAATTACCCTTTCGTTCATTAGACCGTAACCCTTTGAACCCACATTTCCTGAACAATTGTAACCCTTTGAGCCCTGCTTTCCTGAACAATTTGAACCCTTTGAGCCCTGCGTTCCTAAACAATTTGAACCCTTTGAGCTCTGCTTTCCTAAACAATTTTAACCCTTTGAGTCCTGCTTTCCTGAACAATTTGAACCCTTTGAGCCCTGCTTTCCTAAACAATTTTAACCCTTTGAGACCTGCGTTCCTGGACAATTTTAACCCTTCTGCCTGAGCTCCTGAGTCAAAATTCGCAAATAATTGGTATATAATTTTTCACGATAGATATAAAAATATTTACAAGTGCTTACCCACCGTTCCACTGGTGGCTGGGCATTACGTCATTTTTCTCTACCCCGGTAAAGCAAGGCTCGTTGCTTAAATTCGGGGATCGCACAGTGTTTCTACATGCATGATGTGGCCGTAAGCCTGTTTTTTTTTTTGGGGGGGGGTGAGCACACACACATACACTTACACTTACACGCCCACACATATATCGATATGGACGTTCGAAGGAAATCATGAGAAGTTTGTAGTTTAAAAGCAGTAATTCGACCTTGTTAACCTATTAAATTTCTCGCACATTCAGGCCGGTAAATGTTAATACTGTTTGTTATAAATAGAGCAATTACTTATATATTTGTGTCTACTATTTTGCGTCTACATTATAAAGGCGTTAGTTAGATCCAGTGACAGGACCCAAAGAGTGAGAGTTCAATACCCGGCGAAGGCAGTAGAGAGCTTGGAAAGGGAAATTAACAGGAGACAACTGACATCCATTAAACATGACACGTGGAACTAGAACAGTCTACCCCAGTGAGCGAAATAAAGGGTTAGGTTCGACATTCCAATCACCTGAAGAAGACCGGAGCGTGCAAAGTCCGAAACATTGTAATAAATATGGCGACAAAGATGAAGACAATAGTCCGAATAATGTAAATAGTGTCGATAATACCTCATCTCAGAAATATAGACAGATATTTGGGTCTAGATAAATAACGTATAACAATAAAATATATTAACAGATATATATATGTGTGTGTGTTTGTGTTTTATTTTTTCTCTTTCTGGGCGTTTTTTAATACCTTTTCTAATTTTCCGTTTTGCTTTTATATGATTTTTCTTTTATCTTTTATATTTATGTTTCTTTAGCAATTATTCCAATTCTTTTCAATTTTTCACGCATTTATTTTTTTTCTTCATTTATTGAATGTACTCTAACCATTATATCAATTTCCCATATCTTATTCTGAGACTTTTCATTCATACAGACGGCCATGTTTTTTTTTCTTTCTTTCCTTTGCCTACTATCCACAAAATCTCCCACGGAATTCATGTATGAAAATGAATCAAATTGCACCTGACATTTCTTGGCATTCTATTAATTCGAATTAATACAGTTCTAAAATTAGCTACCTATGGTAAATCGACAAATAAAAACGATCCCATAAATGTCGATTCCAGTTCTTCTGTTGGAATTTTTTTTCTTCTATGTCGCGAATTCCTTTAGGTAGTGTAGTGAATAGCGGCTCGGATTCAGGAATAGGAGAGCAGAGTTCCAGTCAAGTTCATTATATTCTCTTAGGCGCTAATATCCTCAGGAAAGGTATGAATCCAACTCTTCGAGCTATGGGTAAATGATAGTACGGACTGGGTTCTTTAGTCTCGGGTTGCAACCGGCCTAGCAGAAGGAACTACTCTGAATTCAATTTTTCGATGATACCGACTGAATCCAAAACTGTATGTAACCCTGGCGAAGCACATACAATGCAGCTAAGAAACGGATTTTTCACATTGACTCGATGATCCCGATTACGGTCGACTCCTTAACAATCTGCGTTCTATAGACTTGGATGGCAACCAGTCCAAAGGAAGGACAACTCTGAATTCAAAACTGTGTGTAGCCCTGGCGAAGCACATACTATTCAGCTCAAAACAAGTCACGTATTCGTTATTGTTGCATAGCGTCTAAATATCTTTTTTCTTCTTGTCCTTAAATGTTGGATGTCTGGCGCCCACTTAAAAAAAAAAAACTGCAGTAATCATTACTTGCGGTGAAAATAGTAACTCTTTTTCGTCTGGCAACGGCCTTAATTACAATGCCATGAAATTTCCTGTAGATTTTGCGTGTAAAAGTGGACAAAATAAAATAAAAAAAACGGAAGTTTTCCAAAGCCGTTAGAACGTTGTTTAATACAATAATGCATATGAGGTAAACAAATGAACAGAATTATGTAAACAGAATTAGTGCTTCATATAAAAGTATTACTCATTTCCAAAAGCAGCAAGGCATATTTGTTTTATTAAATAAACATAAATTTACATAAAAGATTATACGAATATGTTCTGCTGGTTTCTCTTACGCGGAGTCTTACGAGATGAATTTATATTTTATTAGTACGACAAAAAAAGAAAATGGCGGAAAGAGTTGATCAGGATTTAAACATCAACTATTCTTTCATATCCGTCCTAAGAAAGGTTCTTTTTTTTTCTTAAGGAATGAAGTTCACGTGTATAGTTTCGAAGGAAAGTGTGACGCAGAAAAAAGAAGGTGCATCTGAATAGGAAAATATGTCCTCCAGAAACTAAGCAAAGAACTAAAAGTTAGGAATACTTGTTAGAAAAAAAGAAAGCCAAGAATACTGAACTGCTACATATTATCTATCCTCCTTCGCAGTAGTGAATGCTAGACAATTTCTTCGAAAGCGAAAAGGACACTGATAGATTACAGAACTATGGTTCTACAGACAGATGGTGAGAATATCATCGACTGAACAAGTGAACAACGAGGAAGTTTTAAAGAAAAGCAAACGGAAGCTAAAAAAAACACTCATTTGTAAATATGAAAGCAGCAGTTAACATTTCTGGGACACATTACGAGGAAGGCCTCTTGAAAAATTTAATATCAACTTAGGTGAATGCACAATTAGTTATGTCATTTGCAAAATTACTATTGATATTGTTTAGACATAGGTGCATTGGTTACTGTAAACTAGTGCTACTTATCCTATATTCCATGTTATTCTTTGTGGGTGTTTTATTTTGCGTCTCAGATGTTCTTATTAATGACCTCTCTGTTTCACGGGCATTCCGTATTTCCTGTATGTTTTTATGTTATGTTCCCTTTGCATCTTACAGTAGCTTGGTATATTACGTTTTTATCTAGGCAGTTACTGTTTCGGGACTTATCGGAATTTGTTATGCATTTACACGTAGGTGTTCTGGGTGTTTTCGATGTGCTGGTAACCACACGCACATTACGCACACACTCAAACCCACATACACACACACATACACATCTGTTTCTCCTCGTTCGATACTACTGTATGTTTCATGCTCATGACAATCATCAGGCATAAATTAAAATCGTCAGTTCTAACACTTCTTTACTCATTGGTTACTGGAATGTGTGTGTGTATGTGTGTGTGTGTGTGCGTGTGTGTGCGCGTGTGTATGTGTGAGCTTGATGGGCGCGTGGCCGAATAGTTAGAATATTTGATTTCTGACAATGAGACCCGGGTTCGAATATCACCATGGTCGTTTTACCAGTAAGGTGATATCCTGAAGCTATCGGTCTGGTGCAAGCGATTCCAGCCAGCGGTACCTTTAGAAATTATACCACGGGTTGATACAAGCCTTTCTATGCGAAATTGATCAAACGGAATTGTTCATGGTGACCCATGATTTGAGCATAATGACCTTGTCTAAACTGTTGATCACGCTAGATAGTTGAAGGTGGGCTCTGTAACTGCCGAAAAAACACAAATGTGCCTGAGCTGGCGTCTGTAATGGGGATCGGCTAGCCTCTCTAGTGGATAGGCATACTCAGAGACGAGCAGCCAGCCATGAAGTAGTCCAACGAAGTGGTCACGAGTCGACGACGTGTTCAAGCTGATCAGCTATTAACTGATGTAGGACTGGCTATTTCCATCGCGTCATGGTACGGAGACGCATCCTCTGATTACCTTGATGAACTGCTATTCCTTAAACATATATATATATATATATATATATATATATATATATATATATATATATATGAGATAACTTTCCAAAGAGTAAATAGTATGACACACCAAGGAAAAGTGGTCTAAGACAAAAAGGCAGCGTATTATATTTTATATAATCAAATCAAGTATCCATCTAAAAAACTACTACTGCTACTTTCTTGTGTGCCATCATCTGATGGCTATTCACCTGATGACTTCATGCAACAGTTGTCAGTCGTGGCAGGTGAAATAAACAACTGATTCCATCATAATATATATATATTCTTCGCCAAAAGTATTGTAACGGTAAAGACAATTCCTTTGTTTTGCTAATTTCATGTTAAGCTATTTACTACTGAATCAATCAATCTAATATGGAACATCTGTGCAACAAGAGACACCTCTCAGTCTCATGTTCCCATAGCTTTGCTCACTTGAAAAATGTGTGGGTTTAAACTAAAGGTGGTATGTTCTAAGTTGTTTAACACTTCTAAATTTAAATACGAGGAAATAAATGCTGAAATTCTGAACTCTGGTTTCATATTCATCTTTTGATCTTAAGCCCAAATGTCTTCAGTGGACAACAAAAACAAAGGTCTTTGACTTGCTGTTCCAATACTTTTGGACGAGACTGTATATATATATATATATATATATATATATATATATATATATATATATATATATATATATATTCTGTATATTTAGACAGAAAATGTTCAAATATTAATAAAAAACAATAAACATTTTTGTCAATTAATTTTAATGAGAGTTTTCTCAACATTACGAATAATCCTTCTCGGATTATGAGGGAATTCCGCCAGAATTCGTCCGAAGTTCTTTTCAGATAAAAAGTACAAGAAATCTGAGCCGAGCCTTCGACTTTCTTAAGCCATCATCAGGATACGTAGAGATAATTGGGGAATTTTGGAGAACTAGAGAATGTTGGGAAGTAGGCAAAGTGTTGTGATGTAAGAGATGTGTGACGTGGTTTCTCTTTATATATATATATATATATATATATATATATATATATATATATATATGAGGATACGGCTCTAAAGTTATAATTTTTCTTATTTATTCATAGCTTTTTGTTGTTTGAGTATTATTTTAGTAAGTCTATTTCTCCTATTTGATTTTTCTAGTAATTTTGTAAATATAAAAATAATCAACAAACATAAGGAAGAAATCAAACAACTTTATACAATAGCTACAATTAACTAGATTTCTAATCCACAACTATTCCTACTCAATACCCTCTAGAATAATTTGAAATGTAACTGTTACGTACTACCCAATAACTGTTAGTATAATACAATAAAACTGGTTACCTGTTACGTAGTGGTTTCACAGTGGAGACTTGTATCGGTCCTAAGATAGGTTCGACGTACAAAACATTAGGAACTTGATATAATAGGGAATGACGCAGTAATCTAGTTGGGGTGGCTGATACTTCAATATCCGACTAACGGTCGTCCGACATCGACTGACTGACCAACTCACTGAGCGACTCAGCGACTGCTACTACTCCTACTTATTATAGGTGGGAGAGTCTATTAACAATAGAATAGGTGTGTTCCAGTAGAACATTACCCATAATGCAAAATTATCAGAATATATAAATCTTCGAGGCATCACCCAGCACACATAGCCTGAAGATAGACGCGTGAAACAGATTATTGCCACTGGGTGTTGACTTAGGTGCCTACTTAAAGTTTCCATTTTCACACACCACAATTACCGACTGCTTGATGATTGTGTGAAAACGTATGAAACTGACAGTTACAGTCGGTCACTGCTCACTGAACCTTTAATTTAATATATATATATGTCAGTTTCATACGTTTTCACACAATCATCAAGCAGTCGGTAATTGTGGTGTGTGAAAATGGAAACTTTAAGTAGGCACCTAAGTCAACACCCAGTGGCAATAATCTGTTTCACTCGTCTATCTTCAGGCTATGTGTATATATATATATATATATATGGGGGGGGCACTTCGATGCAGTGCAATAGCAGTTACGGCTGAATAGTGAGTTTGATCCTCACTCGGTTCCCCGTACTTCCGGCCTTGTGCCACGTATAAGATACGCTTAGAAAATCATGTATGAACCGTGACGTGGTATAATGGTTAGCAAGCCTGTGTTGTTAGATCAGTTCCGACTGAGTACTGAGTTCAATCCTCACTGGGTCCCCCATACTTTCGGCCTTGTACCACATCTGAGCTAGGCGTATATACATACTTCACGTTCCCTTACAGACAGATTCGCCAAATTTCATTTTCCGTCCTTAGAAGGGTAAACTGAATAGAGTTCTGCGCCAAATAATAACAACTGAATCTCTTATGGTCGTGTCAGCTACATTGCCTGGAGCAGCCAACACAACGTTGTCTTCATCTGCATACGAAGTAAATGAATATGATCAAGAGAAAAGATACTTCCACAAAACATGGTACGACCGGAAGACAATTCCGCAGAGCATCCAGGTGGTTACAAGTCTATCCAGCGGTCTTTTTGGTGCTTTTATTCACTGTTATTATATTATTTCAACATTTGATTATGGAAAAAAAACATTATTGGAATCGGCTTGCAGAGAAGAGGAAATATATTAGAATATTTTGATAACAAATTCCAATATGAGAGATGGAGAAAAAAATTGTCATATAGTTATTTTTTCCCCAAAACTTATAACATTCGGCTCTGACGAAACTCTTCACTTCTACAACACCTGTTCAGAAAATATCCATTCGTTTTGAATGTCTCAAAAACCAGTATCGTGCCCATGGTACAACTTCTTAACCAAGCAGAGTTCTGCATATATGAACAGACACTCTTCTGTATGGTTACTCACTCGTCATTTACAATAATCAAGCAAGAACACATGGCACAGTGGATAAAGACGTTGGTTAGATCCAGTGGTAGGTCACAAAGAGTGTGAGTTCAGTACCTGGTTAAGGCGGTGGAGAACTTGGAGAGGGGAATTACCAGGAGATAACTGATAACTGACATCCATTAGACATGGCACGTGGAACTAGAACAGTCTACCCCAGTTAGCGAAATAAAGGGTTCAGTTCGATATTCCAACCACCTGAAGAAAGCCCCAGCGTACAACGGCCAAAACGTTGTGTTAAATATGGCGACAAAGATGCGGACAATATTCCAAATAATGTAAATAATCAAACAATTTTTATCGTCAGAATCCATCTTGCAAGTCTACCATTCGTCCGTGAATTGAATACTGCTACCGTATCTGGTCTGATGATCCTGCTTTTCATCTCGAGGTTCTTGACAAAATCCGAGGGGATCTGCAGTGTAATAGATCCTAACTTGGTACCTCGACTTCAGTCACTTTCTCATTTTTCTCTATCTTTTCTACAAATATTAAATATTTTCACGGCAACCGCTTTGACGATCTTTCTTCCGTCGTACCACGATTACATGAATTATACCAACCACCTCTCTCTCTCTCTCTCTCCCTCCCTCCCTCAGATATATATATATATATATATATATATATATATATATATATATATATATATTTCGCAAAAACAACACACTCGGCAACCAGCTAATTTTCTTCAGTTGATTCGATATTATTGAAATACTGATACCTATTACCTAAGACATTTCTCTGGCACTTTGACGTCACTAGTGTTTACTAGTGTTTTCATATGTTAATTGCCAACTGCAGATGAACGTCCTCTACCACCTTGATCTTCAAGATCCGTCTCCTCACTGCGGAACTTCAGAAAGCAACGCTGTACTATCTCCATGTTTGTTAATGTTGATTGCAGTTTGAGAAGCATTATGACCAAGATTGAACTCATGTAAAAAAGTAAATGCAATTTTTTCATGTTCAAAATGATGGGTATATAATGTTTTAAGAGAATGAGATTGAGATAAAATTAACAAAAATAACACTTTAATCCTTAGGAATAAGTAATATATTTTTGTGCAGCTATTATAATGTTCCTATAATGTTAAATTTCCTGTTTTTACCTGAGCTCATATTGAATTTTTTTTGTTATTATTGCTTTTCTCTGGCACTCCTTATTACTGGTTGCTGAAGACATTAGGTTTATAATACCCAGAAATTCATACACAGATGTCCTCATAGCACAGTGGATAAAGGCGTTAGCTATGCCCAAAAGCGTGAGTTCAATACCTGGTTAAGGTGGTGGAGAACTTGGAGAGGGCAATTAACAGGAGATAACTGACATCCATCAGACATGGCTACCCCAGTGAGCGTACAACGACCGAAACGTTGTAAGAAATATGGCGACAAAGAAGAGGACAATAATCCGAATAGGGTAAAACAAAAGTAAAGAACAATTGCCCTCGATCCTCATTCATGAAATTCAGATAGAAAATACAGATCGCGACAGAGGGGTATATGATTAAATATATTTTAATGTTTAAAAAAAAGTATTCAAATGATGATTATTATTACTTAGGTAATAAGCATTATAAAATAGCACAAATAGCTATTTCGGAAATATACGCATTTTTACGAATTTATTTAGAAAAAACGAAATTCTTGCACATGGACTTATAGATATTATTATATATTAATTACTATTTTTTAATTAATAACTATTTATGCTCGTTATTGACATTAACAGCTATCTACTGATGTATTATAATTCTGGAATGATGCAATAATAAAAAGTTAAATTAAAATATATGTGCCTTTATTTCAAATATACCTTTTTTTCAAAATGATATGTAACGTTATTCAGTACATGTATATCTAAAAAAATATGGTGCAGCTACTCGTATCCGAAAATGGAAGTCCATTAGCTAATTCCGATTGCAGACGCCAGCACAGACACATCTGTGTTTGTTTAACACCCACAGATGGGATGATATTGCAACTATGCTGAGAGGACCTTAGTTACAGTTCCTAGGAGAGAGCGCGATATCTAGCGGGATCAACAGTCTGAACATGACCAGCACTCACAAAACCTCGGTCACGATGACTTGTGATTTCGTGCTAGCACAACTAACAACAGTTCCCCAAGGGTTCCGTCTACCCAATTTCACTCACAAGGCTTGGTTTTCAAGCGCTTTCCAGAGGTGTCACATGCTTGATAGCGTCCTTCAGCTCGATAACATCAGGAGTCGCCTTCCTGACAAATAAAATAACTTATATTTTGAATGATAGATAAATTGAATAAAGGTACTTTATTTGAGATAAAAATGCTTATACATTGAATAAAGAGACATACATTTTGAATACTATTACTTTCGTGACGAATAAACAAACTTAGGATTTGAATAAATTTACTAGAATATTGAATCAGTGTAATTGTGTTTTGAGTAAAGTTCCACACTTTGACAACTCCGTACATATATGACATCTAAACAATTGTCTCGATTAGGGTACTTATCGAAACTGCTGGTTGCTTCCCGTAATATTCTCATATTAAAATAGACGCTAAGGCACAGCTATTGTTTTGTTATTCACAGGACTTCATATATATCTTGAGTACAAAATCCCACGCACTAAACCAAGGTTTTCTATCAAAGAGGTTGAGAAACTTGTATTTCCTGCCATTGATAATATATCTGTACTAATTAAGACATGTTAAGATGAAAATCGTTTACACGGTTTTGATGGGAGGTATCTTATTTCCCACCCTGAAAACTCTGACCAAGAGGCGCAATTTTGCAAGTTTATAACGAATTTATCGTGTCTTTCATGGAAAATGCCCAGAGGAACGACAGAATGAACCAAAAGTTTTCTCACTCCTATCAAAATGTAATGAGAATAAAAATATTAATGAAATCATGTCACACATTCTCCATGCTCCTGCCAGAATGCAGACGATCATGTCTTCATACATTTGCAAGCAGCCTCCTTTCCAAACTGTAGGAGCTCATGTCAGCCATCTGAAATAGAAAATTATATAATGTAGGGATGACATGACTTTCGGACCACAGTGCACATTTTTCAATGCTACCATTTAAGACCTTTGCAAAGATGTCTGGCTTTTGCTACGTCCACAGGGCTGAACCACTCTCGTTTCCCCCGTGTTCCATTGCATGTTTCCCTCTGAAAGCATCTTGGAAAGCACCTTTATTTTGTGAAACAATCTGCGGCATGGATGCTTCTCCGAACACTGCAATATTAATTCCATCAAGTCCTGGGTAAATTGTTATCTATTCGACATGGCCTCATAATCTTCACTTCCTACTTGCGCTTCTTACCGGCTCGGAATGAGAAATCTGATCTGCGAGTTCGAATTCTACTCGGGTTCGTTACATTTACTTACACGCAAATACCCTTGGGAAAGTATGAATCTATCTCCCCCTAACCTATGGGTTAAATAGTAAAATATATTTCAGCTTTAAATAACTGGAAAAAATCGTTTGATAAACCGTAAAATACAATTCAATCAAACAGTCCACTTCGTACGTTCAAGTCAGGAACCTCATTCCGTAAGGCTCTACTTTAAGTGGTTCATGAGTCGTGTATTCGGTGAATATAAGTATAACATATATTATACTGACAGAGGAATATTCAAGGTTTTTTCGAAAGAAACTCTGAGATGAGGTATTATAATTACTTGCATTATTTACATTATTCGAACTGTTATCCTCATCTTCATTGCCATATTCACAACGTTTCGGGCGTTGTACGCTCCGGCATTCTTCAGGTGATTGGATCTCTGAGATGAGACATTATGATTACTTGCATTATTTACATTATTCGGACTGTTATCCTTATTTTCATTGCCATATTCAGGAAGCTCAAGATTTTCAACCGAAATCATTAAATTTGCTTCCAAAATATTTTGATATGCTGCAGCATTCATTCTACCACCTATTACGGATATGCTGCCAGTATCTTTTGCAGAAAAACATCTGTAAACCATGATGCTGCCACCAGAAAATTTAACTGTTGGAAATGTGTTCTCTTGTTTGAAGGCACCGCCATCTTTCCTACATACATGATTTCTAGAATTACGTCCAATCAACTCAACTTCGGTTCCATCTGTCCATAATAGGCTTTCCCGATACAATTTTTCCGTATCCTTATGTTCACCAACGAACTTCAACCTGACATCTCTGTATCTTTTCAATAGAAGTGGAGTTTTCCGAGGGAAGTGGGATTTTAGATGAATTCCATTGCTTATTTTCCGTTTAGTGACACAGATTCCTGATGAAATCAAATCCCCCTGAAACTCTTTACGAGTAACCATTGAATTTTGTTTAATTTCACACATTAATTTCCTCGAAAATATGGAAAAAATCTTTCGTAGAGCACCTGTTACTTTTTGGTTTTCAAAAGTTTTGAGTTTTTTTACCTTGCGGTGAATGAAATGATGATAGTAAATGAAATATTCAAGTTGTCTGAGATTTTCCTGAAACTTTTACCTTCTTTCCAGAGTTTAACAATCACTTCTTTTGGCGAATTAGTCAATTCTTTACCGCTTGCCATGATGAAAACCTTCTTGCACAAATATCAATTACAGAATGTTCTGTTTGCACTTTTAGACTAAAAAGTAAACGTCCTGGGTATGACGGTAAACTACATCCGCGTCCTGGGTATGGCGATAAACTGCATCCAACAGCAAGGTCTCAGATAATGTTTTCAGAACAATAATGTTGCCAGCTCTAAGTTTTTGAAACAATAATGTTGCCAGCTCTAAGTTTTTTTGTAAAAGAAGTAATGTTGCCAGCTATACGTTTTTTTGTAGAAAGAAGTGATGTTGTCAGCTATACGTTTTTTATTCCATACAAAATAGGCATTTAAAAGTCATATAAACTGGATTTGGCATTAAATAACCCATAGTGGTTGATATGCCATAAAACCCAAACAAACAAACAAACAAACAAACTAAGTTTTTGAAACAATAATGTTGCCAGCTCTAAGTTTTTTTTGTAAAGAAGTAATGTTACGAGCTATACGTTTTTTTGTAGAGGAATAATGTTGTCAGCTATACGTTTTATTTTGTAAAGGAATAATGTTGTCAGCTATACGTTTTTGTTTTTTTTGTTTTTTTTGAAACAATAATGTTGCCAGCTATACGTTTTTTATTCTATACAAAATAGGCATTTAAAATTCATATAAACTGGATTTGGCATTAAATAACCCACAGTGGTTGATATGCCATAAAACCCAAACAAACAAACAAACTAAAAAGTAACTACTGATAACATTATTGAAACATTCTAGAATATCCCACTTGAATAATCTAGAGCATTAAAGCAATTTAAAAGTTTTAAAATCTGAACTTTGACAAGATCTGGTGATTGAATTTTTATATAATTTCTAATGTGATCGTGTATTGTTTCTCTTTTTGTGACGTAAATTATATAAAACTTGTCGGAATAATTTCTAAGAGCTTTCGGCTATACTTTTAGCCATTATCAAGGATGAATTCTATTTTGCTTTTAACTGAATGCATTGTTTTATGTATGTATTTAGGGGGGAAAAAAGCCAACACTAATATCAACTATGAAAACGGTCACAATGCGCTGATCACGTTCGGAAAATAAAATATTCCTAGATACATCCATAAAACAATGCATATATTCAGTCAATATTAAAAATAATATTTATCTTTGATAATAGCTAAAAGTGTAGCCAAAAGTTCTTGGAAAATATTCGGACATTTTTA